>OZ022416.1:10335681-10681132 GCA_963989365.1 Rhimphoctona megacephalus
AAAAGAGAGAAAATAAGGAGAGGCTGGCCTTGCGACCCTCGGGGAGAACCCTTTTGTGTCGACTCTTGTGGGGTCACGAACGTCGGCCAGAGAGGACGAGAGAGAAAGAGGGTGGAAAGAGAGCAAATGGACGTGCAGTACGAGAGGAAAAACAATTCAAGGGTGATTACGAGAACGGGAAGCTGCCAAAAGGAAATGAAAACAATGAGAAAGAAAAGAGATATAAAGAACTCTCCTGAAAGATATCAGCCGTGACTCGGATGCTGTCTGACTTGGATCCCGCAACTTTAAACCCTGCATCCCACCCTATCCGCTGATGTTTAGTCGCGTGCGTTTTAATTTTACTTTCGTGATCCCTACCAACGATTGAGCCATAAAGGAGACGGCGATGTAGCTCTACGAAAGGGGTCGTCGATGAGAGCTAGCGAACGATTGACTGACTGACTGACTGACGAACGGATTTATGGGGTTGCATGAATTTCTCCCTTTTTTCTCTCTCACTCTCTTTGCATTTCGCTCGCGTTCTCTTTTCGCTCTTTCTCTCTCACTCTTTATTTCGATCCCAGGCTCTTTCCACCCTCGCAAATATGTATGCGCAAACACCAAACCGACTTCCACTTGTCTCACAAGACTCACCACTCGTTGATCGATAAACCACCGTGTTAATACCCATCGAATCTCATTTATATCCATTTTATTACAACTAACGAAACACACATCCTCTCGTTTATGACAACACTGTCTAAACCGTTTTTCTTCAGTTTTCAAAAGAGAAAACTAATAAAAAGCTGTTTCGGTGGATTACTTAAGGCGAGCAACCACTTTAGATGCTTCAAAATATCGATTTTTTATTTATTTCATACATCGTTAACAAAATATCTTAAGAACACACCCTGAAAATTTCAAAATGATATTCGGATTTCTTCTAACGGTATGTATATAAATGATAAAGACTCTCCGCTCGACTCCCAAGTGCGCTCAAACTTTAAACGTTTTTCTCAAAACGACATTTTTCAATTTGCGGGAATCGTAACGCAAAAACTATTTGATGGATCATCCTCAAATTTGGAACACGTTTACATAATATAATTTATTAAAACATGAACTTAAAGTTGGAAAGATTAGATTATTTAAAACATATTTATTATTGCAAAATGCCGGGGGAAAAAATGCTAAAAATCGATCATTTTTTTTCAAACATGTTCCAACATTCAATTCTCGATTTTTTTTCAAAATTTAGGTTCGTGTTCTTAAAAAACATCTCAAGAATGTATAAAAATTTGTTGGACTATTTCAGATGCGAGTTGCGAGCTACACAATTCCCGCAAATCGACAACGACGATGAGGACACACCAAGGGACACAGCGGATTACACCGCTTAATTAATGCATGAAATAACATGAAAAAAATTACCAGAGATGTATGAAAATATAAGTAAATTATTGTCAGAGTTGCGGAAATTTCCGTTTTTTTTTTCACAACAAAAAAAATCCAAAAAGTTATCTAATTTTCGGTCTCCTAAAGTGGTTGCTCGTCTTAAAATTTTTAAACCGAATAATTACGGAATAATATTAAGCGAACTACTTTACTGAATTATCTCAAATTTGTAGGTTCAATAATAACGAGGATTCAAGAGGGGCGGAGACTTTGAAGAATTTATCTAAAAATTAAAGTTTTCCAACTATGTAGCCAACAAATTTTCAAATAAAATCATTCAAGTACGATTTTGATCACCCATTTTTTCTAGGCACGAAAAAAATGTTGAAAAATATGAAGAGTTTTTTCTTTGTGACAATTATGGACAAAAAAGTAAAAAATTCCAATTTCTAGAAAATGCCAAAGGTATTTAATCCCTTAAAGTGAAAAAGGACTTACCCCGAGCCTGGGCTTGTTGTGGATATGTCGACTGAGGCGGTGGCACGTGGGAATAAGGCTGCAAGATTCTGTTCGTGTTAATGTGATGCCTGTAATTCGTATGATTTTAAAGGGACAACGTTCACAGTTATATTGATTTATCATGAGAAAAAAAAAGTAAAATAAAAGATCGTTTTACCCGAGCATACGATGTCCCGCATCACCGAGCAAGCCAATCTTGTTCGAAGGTGTAAATCCAACTTGTGGCCTCCATTGATTGCCATTGTTACGATTCATTTGCTCAAAGTCCTGAGGCTTGAGAACTTTCGGTGGCTCACGCACTCCCTTCAATCGTTTTGCAGGGAATATGAAACCTGGATTGTACTTGGGATCACGGTATCGTAAGCTATTGAGAAAAAATGTTTCGATAAAAATCATTTATTAACACAATTGCATTTTTTTCATTTAATATTATTAATATTTTTTTTTTATCATTTTGTTTGAAAGTAATAACACGTCAAATGATTAATTTGTTTTTCGACCAATGGTGTTGAAATTTTCATCTTAAAAACACAACGAAAACGATATTTCTTTTATTTTTCCAATTTCTTTAGTTTTAACATTTTTCATATTTTTGGATACTCAATTTTTTGATAAATTTTTATAACCGGGAAATAGAAACTTTAGGTCAAGAGAAAACGAATTGCAACGATGCAAGTTTCGACATTGTTTCGACTCAAGGTCTCTAGGACATTTTATGGATTCGATCAATTTGAAATTCTGAAAAAAATTAGTAACCCTCAGTTATTCATACCATTTTTGACTGTATTTTTATACGAATTTTATGTTTATTCACAATTCAATTCGCCCACTTCTTTTTTAGGAATATGATTCATTATTTTTTTTTTTTCAATTATTTCATTGAACTTACCAATAAACTTTATTGCAGCGAACGGGCATACCGTTGATTGGCGAAGGTAACGTAGCTCCGTCGCCCACGCAATCCTCAGCAATCAAAACAGAGCCTCGCATTCCATCGATCGATATCTCAATCTCGGATTCCATGTCTATTTTGTTCATGTAAAGCCCCTTGAGAAAATCATAACTGCTGTTTCCAAGACCGACGTATAACCGATCGTCACCTCGTATATTACGCTTTCCTGGGAAATTAACGGATTTGTTTTAAAAACATAACAATATAATAAAAAAGATGATAACGACACAAACAATATACTCACTCTCAGCGTCCGTCAGGGCATCGTAATAAGGTTCCAAAGCTTTGAACAGCCTTTTCTCGTCGACGAACGGTAGGAGCGCCACACCTTGCCAAGCGAATTTCTTCCCGTTGAGATCAATTTTAAAGTCTTCCGGATAAAAATCGATGATCGGTGATTTCTACCAGGAAAAACAACGGGGTGGTTATTATAATTGAGAAAAAATGATGTTTGAATTTGTATCGTTAAAATACAACGAAAATTCTTTCTGTTATTATTTATGTTTCTAATTCTTCAAATTACATGCATTGTCATCATTCAGTTTGTCTACAGGTTTTCAAAATGGACTTAAATAGAAGTTTGACCGGTTTTCGTAGACTAAAACGACATGAAAATTGAAAAAATTAGAAAAAAAAATTGCTTTTTCGTAATAATATTAACCCTTTCGTGTACGGTGTCATATATATATGACACTTTTTTCCTGACAGTTTTTCAGTTCTAAAATATCACTCTAGATATTTTTGCACAAGATAAGTTTTCCGCTTATCGAACATGTCTTTTTGTTATAAACAAATAAAGCATAAAAAATGCTGTTTTCGGAAAATATCGTTCCTGGTGAAATTTGCTCGTAAACATACCGATATTTTGATGTACATTGATGTTTTAAGGAGTTTCGGGACAAGTGGCAAAATGTTACCATTTACTTCAAATTTACACAATATATTCTTTGACATATACTGGATGTGTCGTCCAAATTTGAAATCGATCGTCTATACCGTTTTTGTGAAATTAAATATCAAAAAAACACTTTTTAACATGGTGAGATGCCTACGGTCATTGGTGAACGACAGTTGTATGAATGGAATACTGAGAAAAAATGTTAAAAATTAATTGAAAAACTGCCAAACCACTAAGTATACTATTGCAATTCCGGTGTCCAAAAATTGAATAATTCGTCTATATGGTTTATTAATTATTCATTTATGCATCAACGAAAACGGTGAGTTTTCCCCCATCGACCGAACGAACAGGCTTTTTTTTATTTGTTTTCGACGAAATATTGCTATGCGAAGTTGGCGCTTTGCTTGAAAACAATAGAATTGTACCGAAACTCCTTAAAGCTAGGAACCATACCGACTGAGCCGCCATGAGTGCGAGAGAAATAACTGCAAATTTCGAAGCGAAAACTTTTCCACACCGTTCGTCCAATCGGAATAAAAAAGTATGAGCCCATTTTTGCCATTTTTCTTCATGGGCTGATACTTTTTTATTCCGATCGGACGAACGGCGTGGAAAAATTTCACTTCCGAAAATTCGAAACGGGCGGGGTGACTGATCCATACCCTTAAGGCTAGGAGTCATACCGACTGAGCCGCCATGAGTGCAAGAGAAATAGCTCCAAATTTCGAAAGTGAAATTCTTCGACACGGTTTGAACGATTACAAAAAGGCCCTGTCAGCCCATTTTTGCCATCGTCCTGCGTGGGCTGACAGAGCTTTTTTGTAACCGGTCAAACCGTATCGAAGAATTTCAACTTCGAAAATTCGAGGTGAAGTTGAAAATTCGAGGTGACTGACCCATCCCCTTAAGGGTCGCTGAACACGAATCAGAAATCCGTTTTACAAAATTCAAAATGGCGGACCCAATATGGCGGACCAAAAAATAAAAAATATCGCTCTGGCTGTGAAATATTGTATATCGGGGTTTTTGGGATTGATGATTAGAAATCCAATTTCCAATTTCCAAAATTCACGATGGCAAATCCAATATGACGGACCAAAAAATGGAAAATATCGCTCTGGCTTTGAAATTTTGTATATCGGGGTTTTTGGGGTCGATGATTACGAATCCAATATCCAATTTCCAAAATTCAAGATGGCGGATCCAATATGGCCGACCAAAAAATTGAAAATATCGCTCCTGCTGAGAAATTTTGTATGTAGGGGTTTTGGGTTCGCTGATTATGAATCCAATACACACTTTTCAAAATTTAAGATGGCAGATCCAATATGGCGGACCAAAAAATTGAAAATATCGCTCTGACTGAGAAATTTATCTAGATATTATTTATTGAGATTTCCAAAAATTAAAAATAATCCCTTCGTTGTTGAAAGTTTCTATACAAGGACTTTTGGTCGCTGATTGCAAATCCAAAATGAATTTTACAAAAATCAATACAGCGAATCCAAACGTTGAATAAAAAAAAAGTGTAAATCGATTGTGATTTTTGTATAGCTACTGATGACAAATCAGAAATTCAATTCTCAATCCGCTATGTTGAATTGTGAAAATTCAATATCGGGTTCGTAATCAGTGCTCCCAAAAAACCCCATATACAAAATTTCAAAGCTAGAGCGATATTTTTAATTTTTTGATCCGCCTTATTGGATCCGCCATCTTGAATTTCGAAAATCTGATTCCAAATTCATTATCAGCGACCCCAAAAACCCAATATCCAGGTATTAGAACAGTTGGAAAAATTAGTGCATGAAATGGTTAAAATTTATTGAAAATGAAATTTTTTAAAATAAAAACAAAAGCTTTTTTAAACGTCCATGAGAAAACTAAAATCCCGATATGTTCATTCATTGTTTATTATTATCAACGAATATTTCTATGAAACGATTCATGAAAAATGACTGTATCAATTATAAAATTTGAGCGAAGAAAAAAATCTTGAAAGATTGACCTAAATTTAGACGATTCATCGAAGAAAAAACAGGATGAAAATAATAAATATGTTAAAAGTGAATAAACTCACCGGATCGCTCATGAGGCCTGCCCATGGTTGTGGAACGTGACCACTGCTAGCAGCTGGAAACACGCCCATTAATTGTTCCAGCGGACGGAACTGAAGAGATGAAAAAAATGACGAGAGCATTGAAAATATATGTGAACGAAAAAAAAATGTCAATTCAAATTCTGAAACATTTATTCGACACTCACTGGTTTCGTATCTTTCTCAAACTCGGTAGAGAGGCCACCGATATTTATGAAGTCACTGGCGAAAGGTGCATAGTGATATGGAAAATACCATTTCCAGGATGCACATCCTTGATAATAATAACGCAAGACCCAACATAATCCACGTACGTACTGAAGGGCAACGTTATTACTAAAAATAAAAAAAAAAGTTTGACACATTTATTATTCAAAAACATTCCTACCTGAAACAATGTACGGAAAAATGTAAAATTCCCCCAACTTTAAGGCAAAGGTCTAGTTTAGAGGGTCAAATGAATCGAATTTTTTTTTCTTACTTTAATCGATAGTTCAAGTGTCGAACAATATGTTGTCAAAGTTTTAAAGACCGTCGGAACCTATTTTGAAAGTTATAGAGTCGAGAACGGGTAGGTGCCGCACGGGTATGTACAAACGCTACAAACTTTTAACCACATTTTCGCGAAATATCATTTTTGTGATTTGTTCAATTTGGCGAGACTCATAGCAAAAAAACTATTTGACTTATCGACTTAAAACAAGGCTTATTCTTCAAATTATTGCCAACCATCCTAAATGAATTAAGAAAATTGTTAAAAACTTTATTTTAAACAATGCTTATTGCAAAAAAAGTGAAGTTTTGGCTCAAAATGATCACTTTTACGTTCCAACTCGTAAATTTTCTCTGTTTTACACTGTTCCTTGAATTTTTCTTCATTCATTGACTATAAAAAAGCGTCCAAATTAAAAATCTTTTTGGGTTTTTTATTCCAGGTAAAAATTACGGGCACCACAGCTCTCGCCAATTTGAACCTCCTGTGGCGAGGCGCTTTGCTTATGTACCTTTGAGTATATCATTCCTTTATTATATTTCGATTAAATTTTTTTTATGTGTTTTTGAAATGTGTAATAGAATGTCTGCAAAATTTCAGAAAGGTCATTATTTTTTTTTTTCACTTGAAAAAAAATTCCCGAAAATCACCTTTTTTAACCCTCTGAACTGGACCACGACCTTAAAAAGGACTCTCATAATTGTGCTTGAACTCATGAATAATTTATTAATACAACACTCTAAAAAATTATTTTGATAGAGCATTAATTATGGAAAAAGCAATTTACGAAAAAGTGTAACAAATTTTTAAAAATTTTGTTTTTTAACTTTTTGACCAGAATGAGGGTTTGCCTTTACAAAAATCGCAATGTCTTACCGAAATGCGAAATTGTCAATCGCGACATCAAATTTGGACTCATAGTAACGGTCCTTGAAACCATCTTCCCACAGTCGAACTTCATCGTGAGCTTGTTCGTCCTCTTCCTCCTCGGCCTCACCGTCAGCTTTGCGTTTTTTACTCGACCTTTCGGAGCCCTGGATAAAACGAAAAATATTCAATAAACAAACGCATTAAAGCGACCACTAATTTCAAGGAGTTACGCATGTCCAGAATTTAAAAAAAGTCGATTTTTTTCACTAACGGATCATTTGATAATGTTTAATCGATATTTAGTCGTATTTTTTCCAACAGACTTGAAAAAGATTTCCTGGAAAACCCTGATATTTTTGAGCGCTAGACATACGAAACCCCATAAAAATATTAAAATATTTTTTGACCGAGGGTAATGAAAAAAAATGTTTGTGGTTCTAGTAACTTACTTCTGGTTCTATCATGCTTTCTAGCGCTGTTCTCGCGTTCGTTCCTTTTAAGGCATGTTCAGTTGCATTGGTGTTGTAATCCCTTCCTTGCATCCGCATTTTGTAGGCTTCCTGACGCGCATTTTGTACAGGTTTGCTGCCTTGACCAAGTGGCTATGTGAAATAGAAAAAACGTCACGTTTTTTCGTTTATTAAGAATTGTTTGCACGTTCGTTTTCAGTAAAAATTTTATTCGATTAGAATCTCGATGCTCAGTGATTTTACCAAAATCACTTTCTCGTTAAACTTTTCTCAAATGGCTAAGTACCAAAACTTCTAATTCAATAACATTTTGGATTACAGGCTCATTGCGAAAGAAAAAGTAATGAATCAAATATTATGAAGCTTACGGTTGGTGCGAATTGACCGACGGGTGTCCAGTTCGGTTTGTAATTACTGATAGCTTCCATCCTGCGCTTTTTATTTTTCTCACGTTGTTTAAAAGCGAGTTCATTCTGTTGTCGTTTCTTGAAGATTTCATCTTCAACGTCACCAAGGTCAGAAAGTATAAGTTGTACTCTGTCAAGATTAACGTCTCCACTGTCAGTCAAGAAGCCCTTTAACGAAAAAGATTTTCAAATTATTTTCGTATCCATATTTTTGGCACAAAAAAATTTGGACGACGAGATTATCACATGAGTGGTTACATTGCCGATTTTCTTTTTCGCCGGGCACATCCGTCACATAACACGCGCATACACGTTTTTGCCAATGCCATCACTCAATTTCAAAACAGTCCAGCACAATGATAAAAGGTATGAATATATATTTTTTTTGCTCAATAACATCATGCGCCAACATAACATGATTAATTACAATGTTTTCGAGTCATAACGCATACATGAAAAAAATTCAGGCCCATTATAGGTGGTGCCGCGATATTGAATATTTACAAAAAAAAAAAAAAAAGGAACAACTCTACGTACCCCAGTTTTGTAAACAGTCTTTTTATAAAGATTAACGAGTCTGTCGATGGCTCCTTCGCGAATCTCAAGTGATGGTAAATGTGGCAAAAAGTCGTTTCCCACGAAAAAGCACATGAAAACCCAATCGTCGATGGCACGCTCGAAATCGTACTTGAACGGTAAATTCGGCATTTGTAATTCGCGCTCGAGATATTCACGTAAAACATTCAAACGAACGAATATAAATTGGCATTCAGAGCCAAAAGCAGCGTCTTCCTTTTGCTGATTCGGCTCAGAACCCGTACAATCCTTCATCTCGTGACCTAACTGACCGCATATGTCGCAAGGACGTGGCTTGTTTGGTTTAAATTCCTCTCGAATAATGGTGAAATTAGGCTCGTGAGTCGCCAAACCCAACATTATTAAATCGGCATCAGCACCACAAAGGACATGCTGAGTGTTCGGATCATGATCAGGTTGTGCTGTAAAACACGAACAATGAAAAAATTTGAATGAAAAGAATTTTGGTACAATTGTGTTAACATGAAAAATTATTTATAATTAACAGAACTGCACAAATTTTGGGCAATAGAGTAATTATTCTCTACTCGAAACTTTAGTTCCGCGAATTGTAACGAAACTATCAAAATAACAATTAAGACATTGTTGAAAAATTCTTACCTCGCTGCTTGCGGATGAAATCCATGATTTTATGTTCTCCTTCTCCAGGCACGTTAGCATCGCTAAGTATAACTTTAATGTTTCTCCAGCCGGGATCGCTATTTAATCGCTCGTGAATGTAATAATGTAAACAAGCCGATAATCTCGCCATAAAAGGTGTGCCCTGCAAAATAAAATACTTTTGTCAACAGGAAATTCCATTTTTAGCAGAAACGAAACTATGCATAAAAAGTCAACATACCGGTGTTATGCAATTACTGTCGAAATGTTCACCCTTAGGTTTTTCCGGTGGTAAATATGCGCCTTTCAAAGCTAATTCCGATCGTATACGCTCCATTTCGCTGAGTTTCTCGCCAGTCTCTTTGGATGCACGGAATCGACGAGAACGTTGCTGATTCATTTTAGCTCTTGGCGCCTTTACAAAAAATTTTCCAGTTTTAAGGCATCAAAACAAAAACTTTAATAATGGAATAATTTTTATTTTTTTATTTTTTTTTAATTAAAAAATCAACTCGTTATCGATTTAATGATGCTTATAAATTTTATTATTTTTCTTTAGTTTTGCTCTCACTGCTTCCACAACTCAGATAGGGCAATTTAGGCCAAAATAATTGATAAAAAAAATGTTTTGTCCACGATTGCATTTAAACTCCATCAAATGAAAGATTTGATCTCAATTGTATGAATTTCTTTCCATATTTTCCGTAATTCGTACAGTAGGCAATGAAGAATACAGTAAATTTGAGACAAAATTATAGCGGCAACTGAAAACATATTCCATTACAATAAATGGTTACTTACAACACCGTCAATAGCCATGTAGAGCAATTTTCTCGGCCTAACAATACAAAACAATCTGTCGATACACTCGAATATGGCTTCCATCATTTCGTCCTCATTTTTTGGTGCAGGCCTATAAACAAACATCATGAGCCGATCGAATACGAAATTCATTTTAGAAATATGAAATTTGTCTTACTTGTCCTCTGGATGTGTACAAGGATGTATGATGCCATTCATATCTAGATACAAATTATCAAATTCCACTCCGTTCGGATTTGGGTCGGCCGAATTAATTGGCACAGGGACACCATCGGTTGATGTTTTCTATAAATGAAAATCGGGGAGTTTAAAATCAATGGTGCATTAAAATATTATGTTAAATCTCCGAAATAGCTTTGTTTAATGATATTAGAGTTTTTGTCATTGAAATACAATAAAATTTCTTCTTTTTACCAACATTTTTTTCAATGTTTTAGCTACAATAATCAGTCCATCATTTTTTGAACCCTTGTTAACGAAAACAATAAATTGGTAGAGAAAAACATGAAAACTCCAAAATAATAAGAAATTGACTAAGAAAACAGAAATTGTTGTTGCTTTCCGCAAGCCAAACAGCGATTTGTTGTTATTTAGTATTTTTGGAATAATTTTATTCAATTTGAAAAATGTGAGAAATATTTCGTAGGTTTGTACATGAAAGAAAACTAAATGTGAAAAAAAAACTTATTGAACAATTATCGTGACTAATAGATTAGCTTTATCGTCTATCAACACATCGAGGCATAACATAACCTCACTTTTGTATTCGTAGTTTTTTTCAGCTACAGCTTAAATAAAAATTTGACCATATAACAAAAGAAATATAATAACAACGGAATAGACTCAAATAAATATTATTGAAAATAGTAAAAACCAAAATGCTTACTTTTTGTTCAATGCATTCGACGATAACCGAAGGATATTTTCGGCTAAGCCATCGAAAGAATGCTGGTACACCCATGTTCTTTGAATATGTTTTTTCGTTGAACGAAGAATTTGCATTAATACACACACGTCAAAATTTATTGTAAGAAAAACCGAATAGTACAGTCAATCGTTTATAATTAATAAACGGGACAATATTTACTCATAAGAATGCGATTACTCACGAAAGAGTAATGAACCCGTGAGCGTGAGTGCTTGGAGCTATTTTCTACTCCGGTCGAAGAATAAAGATGTGGCGCCATCTACACAACCTTAAATCGTTATTACTTGCAATGCCCGCCGCTAGATGACAAAAATGTTTCGTAATTATTCTTCGAAGTATTATTTCTCATATTTCTGCAAACATTGAATGAAATTGTTCCGTTATAATGATTAATTATTAAATATGCAGAGTTTATTTACTTTGGAAAAAAAACCTGGTTTAATGGGAACTGATTTAAAAAAAACAAATTTTAAAGATAGCGATTTTAGTAACTTTTCTTATCTCGTTCCATCTCCTTCCCCCTAGTGTCCACACCGGTGCCCCAGATAGCCAACCAAGTGACCGTACAGTACTAATATCAGGGAGACTAGAGAGAAGGAGTGGACACAGCATAGGAAAATAAGTAGTAACGGCGTCCTCAAAATCCGGTCTTGAATTAGTTCTTAGCTGTGCCACCAGGTGTACAGATCCTACACGTATAGTAATAAAATTAGTCCACACGGTGAAAGTGACCGTTTCGCGCTTGCGCAATAGGAAAAAAAACCTCTAACCCAAATCCCAGTATATTGAACAGGATATTGGAGGTTAAAAAGACGATTTATTGTCTTCAGTGCGTGGTTTCGTCTCATGTGTGGAACGGTTAAATTTTGCAAATAACATTTTGTGTCGACAATCTGAGATTGTTACATGCATTGATCCGAAATTCCGACCACCTCTCAAAGTTGGCAGATTTTTTCGTGTGGTGTTTTCTGTGTTACCCGCGTCGTTTTCATGCTGAATAAAAAAATTTTAATGCCATCAGTATTTACGACATAAAAATGGCCATTGAGCCAGATAAACATAACTTTATTTCCAGTATTTACAAAATGAATGATAAAAAAAAAAAATTGTACTGATGGGTCTGGTAGAATAAAACAATATCAAATGTTCACATTTCATTTCCTTCCAAGATCGAAGCTCAGTACATTAATTTAAAAAAATTTTTGTACACGTAAACCCCCTGACGTAAACATAGATATTGCACGTATTTTGAAAAATCGAGGTTAGGAAATAAGTAGTAACAGTATGTCTGATCTAATAGGATTTGTACCGATACAGCGCCGCCGCTTCAGGCCGGGATTTCGTGTACATTTCTAAAGCACGCGTGTCCACTCCTTTACTCTAGTCTCCCTGGTTGAGATGTTCCCGGTGGAGATTGTCATTGGTGGAGATTTTCCTTGGTTGGGATTGGTCTGGTAGAGATGTTCCTGATGGAGTTTTTTTTCGAGTGAGTTGTACGGGTGCCGTTTTTCTCGGACACGGTTGATATTTCGAGAAATCGAAGAGTTACATGTTGTTCTCTTATAAGAAGAAAATAAGGTGCAACTCTCCATTTTCTCGAAATATCAAGCGTGATCCCCAGATAGCCAAGCGTACGGTTGCGTACAAGATACTATCACGGTACTGCTACCGTGATGCGACGAAGTACCATCGTACGCCGTACTTCTACGGTGGCAGTGCGTGTTACTGTAGTACAACCTGGTACAGCGTACCATTACGGTACCAATACTAAGTAGCATTCGCCATTTTTAATATTTTTTCCACCGAAGAGACCGTACCATACTAATACGGCGTATCGAATAAGTAACTCGTGTACTTCGGTACACATCCCACAAAAAGGATTGTACCATACTAATACTGCGTACTGAATATAAGTACGCTTGAGTATAGCGGTACGAATTCTACACACAAGCTGTACCGTAACGGTGCAGCGTATTGAATATATATATTGATGCTCATATAAAGAAATGATTCAAAATTAACGATGCGATGATGTTTTATTTTATTTTGGGGAAATAAAAAAAGGTCTTCAGTAATTATAAATTAAGAGTCATCGAGCTCACGTGACCAACACAAAATCACTTTTTTCGGCCCCGACACGTGTATAGACTATTCGATAGAGAATCGAATGAAATGTGTATTCTGTCCCATCGTGGAAGGCAATTTTTTAAATATTTTTGTAGAAAAATTTCAGAGCCCCAAAGTCATCGATTTTTGGCTGCCATATTTTTATTTGTTCCCGAATAAATAATTAAATTATTGTTACATGTTAAAAAAAAATTTTAACCACAGTTGTTTACTGTAAAACTTCTGTATATCAAGCTTCCCTGATGAGCGTATACCATTTTTCACCATTGATTCTCCAAATAGCCTATGGCAGATTGGGTGAGAACCAGGTTGACGACACGTCGATGCTCGTGAGTTCGATCCTACCCCTGTAACCTTTTTTTCATAATTCAACCAATACGAATGAAAATTAACATTTGTTAAAGAAATGAGGTATTATTAATTAATTATTATTATTAATTGTTAATTCTTATTCATGATTATTTAATATAGTAAGATATACGAATAATTTTTTTAACGAGTAGTGTGGTGGCAGGCACGAATTTAGAGGGGGGCTACAGGGGCTACAGTCCCAGGCCTCACAAGCTCAAGTCCCTCAAGGGCCCCCGAGGGGGATAAATTATTTAGGGGTTTTTTTAGGGATTTTTGAAAAAACGCGAAATATGCATATATTTTTTTTTGCTACATATAATGTCCCTGGCATTTCGTACTTGCATATTTACTCTGACGAAATATAGCAATAATATCGGGCCGCGCCATGAAACTGAAAGCTTGGCACGCAATCAAGAAAGCAAACTCTTAACCTATCTTTCTATATACAGATAAATGTGTGAATATTCCCGAATAAATCACGTTGTTGTTACACGTTGAAAAGACAGTTCAACCTATTCAACCACAGTTCTCTACTACGTAAAACTACCTTTAGTGTGTCAAGCGGCCCTGATAAGCATGTACCATTTTTCACTAATACCCTGACGAGTACATTCGTGGCAGATTGGAGCGGTATTCGACTCCCGCCTCGAAGATTCAGAGTTCAATTCCTCACAAGTTGATATTTTTTTTTTCTAATATGGCGAATATAAATTAATAATAATATGCGAACAATTGATTTTCTTCAATTATTGAAGAAATTAAGTATTATTAATTAATTATTTTTTTTTTTCATATTTCTTTTAAGTCGTAAGATTTTTGAGTAATTGATTTCATCAATTACTCAAAAATCTTACGACAAAAGAAATATGAAAAAAAAATTAATAATTAATTAATAATACTTAATTTCTTCAATAATTGAAGAAAATCAATTGTTCGTATATTATTATTAATTTATATTCGCCATATTAGAAAAAAAACAGCGACTTGTGACGAATCGAACACTGAACCTTCGAGGTGGGAGTCGACTGCTGCCCCAATCTGCCACAAACGTACTCGATAGAGTATTGGTGGAAAATGGTACATGCTTATCAGGGCCGGTTGACTGCGTAAGCCATTTGGCAAGGTAACTTTGGCCCCCGAGTGCTGTTCACATTTTTTTAAAAAAATTTGAAGGCATTTTAATTCTTAATAATTTAATTTAATTTAATTTAATTTATTTTATTTATGTTAAATCCGACCCTGTGTGATGGCTCCTCCCACGATAGGTCAGAAACACGTTTCATTCGATTCTCTATCGAACGCCGTTGATATTATAGAGGTACCGTACTGGTACTGTATACTATAGAACAAATTGTAAAAGTATATCGTCAATGTTATAGCGGCACAGTACTATAGTAGTACAGCGTACTGATCAAACGAAATACCAAGTATACTACCGATACTGGATACGTACTATTCTGGTATCGTAGCAGTACGACGTACTGGTGAAATTTATAATTGCGGTACATTAATGGTACAGTAAGTATACTATACTAATACTGTGAGAATATGGCATACTGCTGTCACTGAACCTGAAATCCACAGTGATGGTACCGTAGCAATACCATGTACCATCACGCTGTACCAGTTTCGTACGCTCACCGTACGCACATACCTGGTAGTTTCAGTACCAGTACACACCGTACAGCGTGCTCTGATCGTACCAGTACTGTACCAACATTTGGCTATCTGGGGACCGATACGTGTATATAATTTTCAGTTATCGACCCCCCACTCATGCAACTGATAGACCATCTTACACTGATATGTCAATAGGTTTGTTCGTGCTAGCTGCACTTTCTACACTTTTTTTTGGAATTTATATTACTATAGGTTTGTTCGTGCTAGCTGCACTTTCTACACTTTTTTTTGGAATTTATATTACTATATATTACAAAAGTGTAGAAAGTGCAGCTAGCACGAACAAACCTTATATCCCAGATAGCCATATAATTTGTATCTATTATAACGGTGCGCGGCGTGATTTTATCGAAACTACCCCATGGTGGCAGACGATACCGACCGATAGTTTAAGGTTATATTTACTCGATTGCACAATTAAGTATTGCATTCTTACACCAAATAGTATTCAATAATCGCGTTGGGATGGTGATTACTTTTGTACTATAATATGCCGGATTCACTATGCAAAAGAATGTAATTGCAGACATCACCGCCGCCATCACGGTTGGTTATATCCGTCAAAATAGACTTTCATTCCCCTCACCCTTCAAGTTTCACCCACCCTTGCTAAGGCTCCGTCCATAGTATCTCTTTAATCTCTTACATTCATACGTCCATGGAGATGACGGTTCGGGCACGTTTTGTGCCTCCGTTTTCCTGTTTCATCATACTGCAGTATACCTGTCGCAAATGTTGCCCGTGACATACACGTGGATGTTGCTCATGACATATCGTGTTATAATTTCACCCATAAAGTATTGTTGAATTGTGATTATCAGTATTCGAAAAGCTAATAATCGTTGGAATATGTCGGCCGAACTGAATTCAAGTATTGATAATTTGACGGTTACCGGTGATGAGGACGACGTAGTCACACCATGGGCAGTCGAGAGTAAAAATGATGGTGGAATCGATTGTGATAAATTAATTCGTAAGTAAATACTCGCGATATAACCTTGAAAAAATGTAACAACAAAATATGCCTCAAAAATTCTCATACTTCAATTATTTACACAAAACAGCGCCTTGTCTGAATCACACGTGCAACTTTGGTTCCGAATATCTCGATCACAAGTCAATATTTTTCCAAGCATTTTTTTTTTCATTAAAAAGTGAATCAAATTTGCAATGATCCAATAGAGAAAATTGATAAAATCTTTCGTAGTTTTCTGAAGTACGAGGCTTTGAAAAAAAAGAAGCATTAAAAATGCCAGGGAATTTAGAAAATTCCATGTGTATCCGAGTGAATGATGTTGAGGATTAAATTAAAATGTTACGAAATTTCTTCGTTTTTTTATGCTTTCAGTATTTTAGCACAGGGTCAAGCTGTGTCCAGCTTTTCGGGACTCCTTTTAAAAAAACACTCGGACAAAGTGTAAAAAAAAATTGTATTTGATTAAAAAAATTGGGAAATAAAAAAATAATGGAAAGAATTCTTGTTGCCTTATTTGACTGTAATCTTATTTTTCCAGAACGTTTCGGCAGTTCCAAAATCGACGATGAACTTTTGGAACATTTCACCAAAATAACAGGAAAACCAGCACATCATTTTCTCAGAAGAGGAATTTTTTTTTCTCATCGAGACATGCACACGGTTTTGAATCTTTATGAGCAGGGAAAACCGTTTTATCTCTATACGGGAAGAGGGCCGAGTTCGGACGCTATGCATTTGGGCCACCTGATACCGTTTGTATTTTGCAAATGGTTGCAAGATGTTTTTGATGTTCCGCTGGTAATACAACTGACTGACGACGAGAAATTTATATGGAAGAATCTGAAAATGGAGGAAGCGATCAAGCTCTCTTACACCAACGCCAAAGACATAATAGCGTGCGGCTTCGACTTGAAAAAAACTTTCATATTCTCAAATCTCGAGCACATTGGCAACAATCCAGCGTTTTATCAGAATATGATAAGAATACAGAGATCCGTGACTTTCAATCAAGTTAAAGGAATTTTTGGCTTTGGCGACAGTGATCCTATCGGAAAAATAAGTTTTCCTCCTACACAAGCTGCGCCTGCCGTCTCTAGTACTTTTCCCTTTATTTTTGGCAACGCCAAAGTTCCATGTCTCATTCCCTGTGGAATTGATCAAGATCCATACTTCAGAATGACCAGGGACATTGCCCCTAAATTGGGCTATCCCAAACCCGCTCTTTTACACTCTTCCTTCTTTCCCGCTCTCCAAGGATCCAAAACAAAAATGTCTGCCAGCGATATAAATTCAGCTATTTTCCTCACCGATACCCCTAAACAAATAAAAAATAAAGTTAACAAACATGCTTTTTCCGGCGGTCGGGCAACCGTCGAGGAACACAGACAATTTGGCGGCAATTGCGAAATTGATATTTCCTATCAGTGGCTTAAATTCTTTCTCGAGGATGATGATAAACTCCAAAAACTCGAAAAGGTAAACTTACTTTCATCTCCAAATCTTCTCATTTTTTGATTGATTTTTTTTTTAAATACAAAAGTATTGACATTAAAGTTTGCATCAGTTTGAAATGCAACCAAATTTTGAAGTATTGATCAAAATTTTCGTACAGATTTGAGATCCGAAAATTCGCCAAATTTTGATATAGATCTTTTTCCAGCCAAAAACTGTATTCTATCAGAATTTTGATTAAAAAAAAACTTGTTGAACGACTATTCATTTCTTTCTGTCCTAGGAAACGAATTCGTTGATTTTGTCTAAATATACGTCATTTTTTCAAAACTATTTTACTCTTTCAAAAGTCTTTATTCATGAAAAAGAATCCACGGACAAAAACAGCAAAAAACAAGTTGGCAATTCTTAATGAGATGAAATTAATTTGAAAAATGATACATTCCCATCGTATTTCCCATGCGAATTTCAATATCGCATTAAAATTGCCAATCACTCATTTATTTCGAATTTGACAGAAAATGAAATGAATTTTATCGTTGTTTTTTTTCCAGGGCTACTCGAGCGGAGAAATTCTAACGGGTGAATTGAAGAAAGAGTTGATAGATGTAATTCAAAAAATGATAGCGGAGCATCAAGCAATAAGGAGCACGATAACCGACGACATAGTAAAACAATACATGGAGCCGCGAGATCTCGGTTTTGTAGTTGGCAAATAATGTGTAATAGGAAAAAGAAACTCAACCCCCAAGCGTTAGATATTTTTGCACGATCTTTGCAGGCTCTAAGAAAGAACGCACCGCGTTAAACGCTAATGTTGTTATTTAAATACCGAATATTTTTTATTTAATCAATGAAATATATTTATTATGCTTTGAAAAAAAAACATGTTTCGCCTATGAGAGTACTAAATTTTTTTTCAACCATAATACACGAAAAAAAAAACCTGAAAACGAATGACAATCGTTACGGGGTCGAAAAAAAGCCCGCGAATACGATTTCTGGCTTGCCCACTCTGCAGCAACGTTGGATAATATATTTCTGGTATACATTACGGAATTTATGTAATTTGCAATACTCGTTACGCATGCGCTACCGTGTTTGGTCCAGTGCACATATATGAATGTGCATTGGTTTTCATTCAAGGATTGAACGTTGCGCGCGCGGCTCCCGTTCGTTTTCGAAGCATTACTTCCGCTAGTGACCGGAAGCATAAGGAAATTAGGAGGTCAAAAAATGGTGAACGTAAATATTATTAAACTGTAACTGATGCGAGATAATACATTTATAATCCGCTTATTTTTTTATTTATCGCGCGGCGTTCACATTCGTCGAAGCATTACTCGATTTTTTGGCGGGAAAACAAAAAATTGAATTCTCGAATTGAGAAACAAAATGGCGGGAACGACGGGAGGTGATAGCGAAGCGGGTGAAAAGTGTCCGGGCTTGTCGAAAAAAAAAACATACAAATATAGTGTTTTTGTTAATTTTGACGAGAGAATCTGGGTCTGATAACGTAATCAATCAGCGTTACAAAGACGTGAAACAATAAAAAAAAAAACGACACGATTGTATCGTTTGGCTCCACGTTATAAGCCAGTATGAACGGAAAGGAAAAAACGGCGATTGGTCGAAAGTGACGACATGCAAAAGATCTATTAATAACATTTGCGCAAGCGCAGTAATGTAAAACTCAGTGTGCGCGTCCGCCATTCATGCGAGTCGATTTCGTTGTTTCCCTTCTCTGTGTGTGCGCGTTGGAGAGCGGGGCCCTGGGCAGAAAAAAAAACGAGTGCGAGAGAGAGAGAGAGAAAGCAAGAGAGCGCGACGACATGGTGACGGTGATATTCGTGTGCCTTGACAAAAACATGAGACAAGTCGATTAGCACTCTCATATGACTCAAACGTTCAATATAACGCTCGTACGGAGTAATAATGATAATCGGGAACGCTTGTCACACGTAAGTTCTTTTTCTACCGTCGAATTATGATCCGTGTCATACCAAAATCGCTCCCACGAAGCCACATACACGATACTAATTTTAGTCGGGGCAAACATTTTTTCCCACTTTTTTTCTTCTTCGTTTGCCTATCCAAATACAGTTTATATTCAACGTTTGTACATTTAAAATTTCTACAGTGTTTCTTATCTCGTGGTTTCTCGTTGATCATGTCGCGCTTTTCAGATACTTTAACCGCTCGGAAACGTAATATTTTATTCCCACGATTATAACCGGTAAATTATATCGTAATATCTTCCAAGAGGACAACGTATCTCGTTTACGAACTATAAGACTCTCTATTTTACTCTGTCTCTGGCATTTACGATGTGTTTGTAATACCGTATCGTGACCCCCCCCCCCTCCCCCCACTTGATTTTCTTATTACGAAATCCTCGTAAATCCGCGAGTATCAACTCTCGCGTTCTTTGCCTCGAGCGTGATTTCGCACTGCTATTATTATATCACGGACCTACGAACTTTTTCATATCTCCTTCGATTATTTTCGAGTTTCTCAATTTTTCATTATTTTCTTTTCCGAATAGCGTATTAACGAAACGTGTGTTTACCTTTTCATACTTCATACTTCCCCCTCTCTCCTCCCTGTGAACTTTATCAAAACTCACAATATTGTTATGTTTGAAAAATTATGTGAAAAATCCAACGATTTAAGAGGTATAGAGAGCATTATGGTTTGTATTTTTTTTGGAACTGAGAATCAATACTTTGATAAAATAACATGCATACGTTCAAGCATCAAAATGTACAAAAGTTCAAGAAGAGACTGAGTTATGCGCTATTTTCAATGCTTATCGATGTCTGGCATCTGCGTTTATATTCTATTGTCAATAACACGACACAAATAGTTTCTTGAGTCAGATTAAAATAATAGAAAAAATGGAAATTTTTAATTTTATAACTAATGCAAAATAATAATAAATAATTAGAATGTAGAACATTGTTAAGTTTCTTATCAAGTCCGATAACAAACGAAATATATATTTTTATTATTAAATTAATGTAATTCAAAATATTCTTGAAATTTTGTTAAAAAAAACTGTTTTTAAATACATATATAAATCTTGTACCTATAAATGTTATCAACTATAGATAACAAATAAAAGAATCAAGTTTTTACTGAAAAATGTATTCTAAAAATATTTTATCATTGTTCAATTAGCGGAGTGGAACAATACGTCAAATGTGATTTTTAAAATATCTCTGATGCGACACTGTGTGAACAAAATATATATTAACAGGATAGAATGAAAGTCACCCTTTAATTACGAATATGTGTGTACCAGCGACCTGTGAAAATGAAAATATGAATGGATCAAGGAAATGTATTCTGTTGAAAATGGCAATGATATATTTTCATGTAAACAAAAGTCATGAGCGATCTTACATTTTGTGAATCAACTATAAATTAATCATAAGTGATAAGAAACGTGTTTACTGAAATTGTGCAGAAGGTAAACGTTACGGTTTTTTAAAGATTGAAATATACCAAATTTGCAATATTTTGTTATCTTTTTGATTTTTCAACACACAATGCATCAAACTTCTTTGTCAGAACTCATCAAGGCTTTTAAAATGTTTGTTGTTGATTACTGTTAGAAGAAGGAAGGAAGAAGCGAATCAATGTGTTTGCCAGGATAAATTAGTGCAAGAATTGAATCTGAAACAGGAGAAAATGATTTATGGTTTTTTGACATGACAAATTTTGTAAAAAAAGGAGAATATGTCAGTGGATCGACACGAAGAAGAAGCGAAATACTTTAATGAAATATCGTTTTGTTTTTTGCCCCGAATGCACAGATAAGAAGAGAGTAAAGATATTATCGAAGCTAGACGTCGGAAGATGCTGTTCAAATAGAGGAAGAACGGATCATATCGTGAGACAAGGTCGAGCGAGAGTCTTGAAGGAAGGAAGAAAAGGAGAAAAAAAAGTCTAAATATAGTATTCTAAGGGGGGATACTATGGGGGCACTTTTGGATACACCGAATACAGAAAAGTACAATGAGCATGGAGCCGGGAACAATTTACGTTACGGTGTTGCGAGTATGCAGGGCTGGCGGTTCGAGATGGAAGATGCGCATCGGGTTATTCCTTGTTTAAACGGTGAATTGATAGATTGGAGTTATTTCGCAGTGTTCGATGGTCACGCAGGTGCATTGGTGTCGGCGCATAGTTCAGAACATCTGCTCGAGTGTATAATGCAAACGGAAGAGTTTAAAATGGACGTTATAAAGGGTATACACACGGGTTTTTTGCGTCTCGACGATGAGATGAGAGATTTGCCGGAAATGACCGCTGGCACTGACAAATCTGGCTCTACCGCTGTATGCGCTTTTATATCACCAAGAAATATATATATCGCAAATTGTGGCGACTCAAGGGCGGTACTTTGCAACTCCGGTACACCGATATTCTCCACGAGGGATCACAAACCTGTTGTACCAGCGGAAAAAGAAAGAATTCAAAGAGCCGGTGGTAGCGTTATGGTACAACGTGTCAATGGCTCGTTGGCCGTATCACGAGCACTCGGTGATTACGAGTACAAAAATGTCGAAGGACGAGGACCTTGCGAACAACTTGTATCCCCTGAACCCGAAATATTTGTTCGCGATAGGGACGATAACGATGAATTTTTGGTTCTCGCCTGTGACGGCATATGGGACGTTATGACCAACGAGGATCTCTGCGATTTTATACACTCCAGGCTTTTGCTCACCGATGATTTAGAAGCTGTTACCAATCAAGTCGTCGACACTTGTCTCTACAAGGTGACGATTTAATAACAATTATCAACAATGTTCAGATTTCCATCATTCGATCGCAACGAAATTCATTTGTTTATTCTTTTGTCATTATTCACCAAAAAAAGCTTGCGATTTCAAAAAATATGGAGATTGATAAATTCTTGCGGATATTTTTCATATTTGCGATTTTTTTTTATTAAAAAAAAAAGTAATTTTGTTCCGTTTCGATGATGCAAACTTCATAACAATCCATTCCTTCAATTTTTTTTCTTGTTTTATTCTTAATTGTTAATTGGTGAACTTACAAGTGTCAAAATAATTTACTTATAAGAAAAAAATGAAAGTATTTGCTAATACGACAAAGACAATGTTTAATACCCTCCGATATGTTTTGCATCGTTACAGGGTAGCCGAGACAATATGAGCATAATTTTGGTCACATTTCCGGGAGCACCGAAACCAAGTCTCGAAGCCCAAAGGAAGGAGGCTGAATTAGAAACGGCAATCGAAAGGAGAATTAAAGGTTCATTTACTTTTCCATACTCACACTCAATGCTCTCGTTGTGCTGCTGTCTTAACACGCGATCTCGTGCCCACAAACATTCTTGACGCTCGAGCCATTCACGAAAGTAGATACATAAACGTGCTACGTACTATCCCGAGTATATCAGGCTGATTCGAGTTTCGAAAGTTGAAAAAAAAAAAAACGATCACAAGAAAACAACAAAAAAGCTTACGTATTCATATATTTAAAAAAACAGACAAAAAACGTAAGTAAACATTGTCGATTGCCTAAAAAGCACAAACATTAAACAATTGGATAGAGTGTAACTCAAATCAAAACGAGAATGTGCCAATCCTGTGAATTTTTATGAAAAAAACAAAACGTAAACAAAAATCAACTATTCATAGTGAAAAGATTTATATCAACATATAAATTTCTTATGAAATGAGAATTTGGGACCATTGAAGAGTATGTAACATATAGATACATATATTTAGTCATAATTAAGTAGTATCAGTCCGACGAAACTCGACGATCGATCATTGTATGACGAAACAAAACGTCGAGAATCTGAAGACAAAAAGAAGTACGTGGAAATTCAATCCAAAACGCCAGATAATCAAACACCAAAAAATACTGAAGAAAGGGAGAAAGGTATTAGACCGACGACAATGGATTTTGAGAAAACCCAATTTTTATTAGTATTTCCGACACACATTCTGAGTACTTCCGGCATACATTTCGGATTATTATAAGATTCCGTTTTGTAACCTGTGATCAATACCGCAAATTATGCAACGAGTCGCATAGCTCAAAGCTGCGTCTTAAAGGCCCCATTGTCCGTTCTCCACGCCTGTTCTTTAACGTTCCCTGAAAACAATCTCTAGTCTCCTCTGTGCTGCCTTTTAAGAAACACCAAAAAAACAATGAAAAATCAAAAGACTCGAGTTCGAGTCGTAAATATAGTTATTAGACCGATTCTTCTTGCCCTAAATACGTGAATTATAGTTTTTAAGCATATTTTAATAAATGGAAAGACGATCAAGCCCGAATGTGATCCGGAGATTTTTATCGAGGTGCTAAAAAAAAATATAATGTCAATTCGTACTTGAAGCAAAGATACATTTATCTTTGATGAATGAGCTGTTTTTGTAGCTCAACGTAGTTTTTCGATCTTTTGGCATGGTATAAGTATCAACAATTATTAGAGATAATTATGTTTTAAAACTTACTGTCGTACGTACTTAAAATGATATTTAAACGGGATGTTTCTTACCCCTGAATTATCGATATATATATATACGTATATCTTACAGCTTAGGATTTAGGTCAATTTCGTGAATGAAAAAGAACATTGTTTTTGTCGTAACTCTTTTTGATATTCTACAGTATTTACGTGTGATCATAGATTTACAGTGAAAGTAGATGATTATATTTATTTTTTGACATAACATATTTCCGTATATCGAGAAAATGATAAATAAAAGGAAATATGCTTTAATAGTTGGGCTGTGGGGGAAAAAAAATGATCTGGTCTTTCTCAAGATTTTTTGTATTTTATCTCTAATTGAAGCTTAGCGAAAATTTTTATCTTGGTATTATATACTTTACATGTCGTTTTAATGTTTCTTCTGGCACAATATTTATAATTTGCGTTTCTGTAGAGCTGGTTCTCTGATTATGAAAACGATTGAATAATGTGCCAATCAATTGTGCATCCTGGATATTTTTAACATTTTGAATTTCAATTGTTAATAAATAAAAACAAAATGTTAAATACAATGACAAATTTGCAAATGATTGAGTCAGTTTTTGAACCCGAGGCTGGACAAAATAAAATAAACGTTTTGATTTATGCCATGCTGACAGAGTAATCGACGATTAAGAAATATCATCAATTAATCATCATTTTATTGTATCAATACACAGAAGAGAAATGGAGAAAAAAAGATTTTGTCATATCGTCGATGTGTTGTCCTGTTAAAAGCTTTGATCGTCATTTAGTTTAGAACTAAGATAGTAATAAAAGAAGAAACTTAGTACAAAGTTTAGAAAAGTAACATAAAAGCAATAATGGAATGTGCAAAAATATTTGCAATAAATTCTGTATTCCGATTCATTTGGGCGCTGATTATACATTTTCATTCATTCATTTTTTTCTTCGTACAAATTAATGTACGACACGAATAGTAACGAAATTACATAGAAAAGAAAAAATAATAATGAAAAATAGGTCCACCATTGGAGTTGTCATATCGTTTCTTAAAATAGAAACGCAGTAAAAAATGAATCTAGAAACTTTGATGAAAATCAAATACTTTAATCTCTGTTGACAAAAAAAAAATAATAGTTTAGAAGGCGCCACAGGTAGGTGCAAAATTGTTTACAACACACTAGATTTTTTTTCTCGCAATTTCCCTCTTACCTCTTCTCAGTAGTTTAACGGCAATGCATTTCTTATGGAGATTCATTGTGCGATTGCCGTTATTCGCTCGAGGAAAATAAATTTCGTGTATTGTCGACGAAAAAGATAGAAAAAAAAAACAAGGAAAAATAAAAATAAGACACGATTGCTATTCGCGTACAGACAATTCCACAGGTGGACCAATTAGTCACGTGTTAAGGATTGGCAAATGAAAAAAAATATAAAAAAACTCGACTTTTACCGCGAGACTTTGAACTCTTAAGATACTTCCATAAGAAATGTAGTGTGAGTAAACGTTTGAACAAAATTCGAGTTCCGAAAGTAGCTGCATGTTTTGTATATTGATTAGAATTTCGTAATCGTTTATAAGTAAATATTTGTTTCGATCTTCAATTATGATATTATAAAGACGTTTTCATTTTTTTTTTAAATTTATTATTTACACTGAACAGTAAGTCCATTTATGCATCAGCAGATAACTTGTTTGCCAATGATAACCAGGAACAAGACTCGTCGAAAGCACTTAATACAATTTTATCACTACATATTAATTATTATAAACTTACCGCGTACGCTAAAAAAACAGTATAAATACACTTTTTTATTATTTACGTCCCGCTAGACATAAGAAAAATCCCCAATCACTTCGGAGCAATTTTTAAACGAACGAATTACGCCGATCGCTCCCAAATGTCTTTCTGTTCTAGTTACGTTCATTCTCCAATGTTTTTGTATTATTCTTTTTTTTTTTTTGTAATAATAATACACTGTCCCACGATAAATTATTAATACGTAACACTCAATCACGTTTAAAAATGCAATGTTTCCTTTTTCTCAATTAGCACATACATAAAGTTTGGAATAACATATGAAAATGATAAATTAACTTTACGATATCTTTATTTCCAACAGAAATCGTCGCACAGCAGGAAGGTGAAGCTGCTTTCAATTATCTTCAACTGTTCCAGCTTCTTGCGGACCAAGAGCTACCAAATCTGCCTCCAGGTGGTGGTCTTTTTGCAAAGTAAGATTTTTCTTTCTTACTCGTTGAATCCGATCGAAGAGTCGGGATGAAAAGTCAATGAAAAAGAGCAAAATAATTATTACAATTAACGAATAACTCGCAATTATTTTTTGGCTTTTCTAACGTCAAAATAATCGTCAAACGAAAGAATAAAACCAAAACGTTGTTCGATTCGTTTACCTTTTTCACCGCGAACTCCATTCGAAAGATTTACTCAGCGCTGAACTTTCTTTGAAGGCGATTTCTTTGCAAGTACAACGTCGAATTATCCGTGGTAAGCCAAGAAATTTATTCGGCTAATACCGACCAAAATTGCGCTACCCACTCTCCCGGATCTTTTTCAACGTTTACGTAATGAATTTTGGGCGAAGGTTAAACTGTCCAACTAGCTTTTTAAACACAATGACTCGACAGTCTATTAAAACTTGGCTTGATTCCAATATACATAATTAGATTTTCCTCGCGCAATACGATAATTCGATCGAACATGACCATGAAAAATTTTACGTCAAAATTATATTTTATTCCTTATTTCTGTTCTATTAAAAAACGATTTTAAACAACGAAATATTTTGAGCACTCGTTTTTATTACATTTCAATTTTTTCTTGTTATCATCGACTTTACAGGAATCATTATTTTTTTTCACAGGCAACCACTCATTGAACAAGTGTTTCGAGAAGTATGTCCCAGCAGAGCAGACAGTGTAAGTCTTAGATACGATTGCCCTTCAATCTAACTAACTCCGCCTTATTCTAAATCACATCAAATGTCCAACTATAATCATTGCACAATTCCCTATTCCCTATTCCCATGCTCGTTCATGCAGATTTTACAGAGAGGGAGATTAAGAAAGAAAGAAAGAATATAGATGAGAAAGAGAGGGAGGGAGGGGGGGGGGCGAAAGAAAAGAAAATTGCTTGAAAACTCATTACCCTGAATAACAAAGACAAAATATTACATTGCGTCAGAAAATGGCCACTAATCGTAAAATAACGTCTGCCAAAAAAAGGTAAAGAACAACGGTCGAGCAATGTTCACAAATGAAGAGAAGAAAAAAATATTTGTCGTATAATTATTAGAATCATAGGTCGGGGGAAGAAAAATGAATTAATTAATAAGTTAAACTAGTAAGTGATAAATCGAAATTGCAATGCATTGAGAATAATCGAGTGTTTGAGTAAAAAAAAATTGAAAAAAAAAAAAAAAAAATTGTACAAAATCCATAACATTCGAACTTAGATTGTACTTGAAAAACAAAAATCGAAGAGCTCGATGAAAAAGAAGGATTCAAAAGTATGTACTTTTCATTATCCATCTAATCAAATAACGTATCTAGAGACGCGGCAGCGTCTTGACGCCAAGTATTAAAAAAATAGTTTTTAAACGGCGACAAGTCGCACCGCGTATCTATACTCGAGATTGGGCGATTTTCCGTTTATATATTCAGTAAGGTGTAAATTTTCATTGAAATTCATTTGTTTCTTTTGATCGTCTGTCTCCAATCACTGAACGAAATGTTGAGACTCATTGATTGTTCCATTTTTCTTTTCAAACGTTTTTTTTGCATTTTGCATTTTCGATCGCCATTACCATCCGCATAATATATTTTTTAGTAAGGCAGAGAGAGATCATTGATGATTGCGGATGATAGAGGAAATTTCCATGAATTTTTCGTTACTCATTTTCGTGATCAATTGTTTTGTTAAAATAGAATCTGCGAGAGGAGTTTACATTTTTTATGGCACACACATGCACACACACATATATGGGGCATTCCACGCCAAATCGACCTACGTCAGACCCTTCCATTCTTTGATTTGGCTGAAAATTTTATGTGTTGTATGACCCATTGAAAAAAGCTCTCTTGATTTTTTTCGCTTTTTTTTGTCCATACATTTGTGAGATATGATTTTTTTTTTCAAAATTCGATGTTTTTTTCTTCAAATGATTGTAACTCTCTGAAAAATCGCCCAAATCGAACTTTTTTTTTAGAAAGGTTGGTTTATTACCGTACCATTGGAAAAAAATACGAAAAAATGACTGATATTTGTCTTCCAAATTTTTTCACAATTTAAAGAAATTTAAAGCAAAAGAACATTGGTTTTAAGAGGTTTATCCTTTTAAATTTTTTTCAAAACATTCACAAAAAAACTTTAACCAATCAAATGATTTTTAAGACCAGTCCCATCGTGGGCAGATTTTTCCTTATATTTTTTTTTCTTATTTTGAAAAAAATATCATTTTTTTCCAGTCAATTTGGATCAAATTGAACTATTTTTTTGATATTTTGTTTCACACCAACATTTCTAATATAAAAAAAGTCCTATTTGGTACGTATTGACCAAAAAAAAAATGAAAATTTTTTTGAAACTAAGAAAAGAAATATGAAAAAATATCTCCATGACGGGACTGGTCTCAAAAATCATTTAATTAGTCAAAGTTTTTTTGTGCATTTACAGAAATAAATCAAGTGTCCAACATCTTGAATTTAATTTGCTTCAACATTGAAAAAAATATAGGGGACGATTTTCAATCATTATTTCGTAATTTTTTCCAAGAGTCTGCTAAAAACCTATATTTCAAAAAAAAAATTCATTTTGATAATAATTGTCTGGAAAAAAAATGAATTTTTTTTTTCTAAATGAGAAAAAAGTATAATGAAAAATCTGTCCACGATGGAACTAGTCTTAAAAATCATTTAATTGGTCAAAGTTTTTTTGTGATTTTTTTTTTTTTTTTTTAATTGAAAAGGGTAAACATCTTAAAACCAATGTTTTTGCTTTAAATTTCTTTAAATTGCGAAAAAATATGAAAGACAAATATCAGTCGTTTTTTCGTATTTTTTTTTCCAACGGTATGGTAAAAAACCAATCTTTCTAAAAAAACGTTCGATTTGATCGATTTTTCAGAGAGTTACAGTCACTTGAAGAAAAATACATCGAATTGTAAAAAAAAAAATTATATCAAGTGTATGGACAAAAAAATCTGAAAAAAATAAGGAGAGCTTCTTTTAATGTGTCATACAACACATTAATTTTTCAGCTAAATCAAAGCATCGAAGGGTCTGATGTAGATCGATTTGGCGTGGAATTCCCCATATATATCTACATATGTGTATATTACCGGTCACAAATCATCCCCCAAAAAAATGATGAAATAAGCTGCCGGTGTGTTGTAGTTACCGTGTAGTGAGCGTGTTGAAAATTAACTCCATGGCTGCAATTTCAATGAGAGAAGAATGGGCGAGGAAAGAAAATTCATGTCGGTAACAGCCGAAACTCACAATAACTACTACAGTTTGTTATATATCTTGTAAATTTCCCCTATATCCACGATGTGACGATGAACAAAAAACATTTATATTACGGTTATTGATGCAGGGGATTGAGAGTTATTGTATAGGTGTGTTAATTACACTAATGGCAAAACGGGAGTGATCATTGCGAAAAAATTAGAATACATAAAATCATAAGGATCTAAATGTATATATATCAAGAACCGTGGCAGTGGCTTGTATGTGTACAAGAACATATATATATATATACACATACACGCTCTTATAATCTCTCGTCTTAGAACAAATTGGTCACACTGTTTTCATAGGGTCTAATATATTTTGGCAGTGAAAACACACACGTGCACACGTTACAAGAGCTATTTTTGCAATTTAATTGCAATCATTTAAACATACTATATATCGTATATAAAATTACGGATCGCTATGTTCGGCTCATTGCATATTAAATTGTAGTAGAGAATAGTCGAAATACTAAAAAAAAAGAAACGTATGTACTTATTGAAACAGGAATATTACAAAGATTATCATTCGCAATTAATATTATTAAGTTCGGTTTGTTTTTTCCTTTTTTTATTCTAAAAAAAGGAAACATTTATAAAAGAATTTGAGCGAATAAAAATTTCGATACTTCGAAATGGGAGACAATGTTGAGGTATGAATGAACAAAAAACAGAAGAAAACGAAAATAATATTATGTCACATAGATTTCCATTTAAGGAGTTTCGGTACAATTCTATTGTTTTCAAGCAAAGCGCCAACTTCACATAGCAATATTTCGTTGAAAACAAACAAAACAAGCCTGTTCGTTCGGTCGATGGGGGGAAAACTCACCGTTTTCATTGATGAATAATTGAATAATTAATAAACGATGTAGACGAATTATTTAATTTTTGGACACCGGAATTGCAATAGTATACTTAGTGGTTTGGCAGTTTTTCAATTAGATTTTAACATTTTTTTTTTAGTATTCCATTCATAAAACTGCCGTTCACCAATGACCGTAGGCATCTCACTATGTTAAAAAGTGTTTTTTTGATATTTAATTTCACAAAAACGGTGTAGACGATCGATTTAAAATTTGGACGGCACATCTAGTATGTGTCAAAGAATATACTGTGTAAATTTGAAGTAATTGGCAACATTTTGCCACTTGTCCCGAAACTCCTTAATCGATGAACAAGAGGAAAATTTACAATAAGCGTAGTGAAACATTTCTTCGGTAAACCTCTGCTGTGTCGGCAGTAATGCATAATATTACGATATAAGAATTATATATTTTTGTAGTTCTAGCGGACTTGAGCTCAGAAATATCTATTTGTAGATGATCGGTTTTTTCGATTATTCCGAAAAAGATAAAAGTATGTATGTCATCGTTTCATTTTGTAGAAGCGAACCAAGAATTTGTTCTCTCTCTCTCTCTCTCTCTCTCTCTCTATATATATATATATATATATATATATATATATATATATATATATATATATATATATATATATATATATATCGCTCCTTCTATTTCTTCCTTTCGGAAGGTTGAAAAAACAGATCAATTACAATGAAAAGTTAGACCTAGCGAGTCCTGTACATATAAATAATGTGTCCACAGATGTCTGTATCGGATTTTTTTTTCTTCGGGGAAAAATCATTATACCAGTAAGTTCGTAGCAATGGCGGGAAGCCTTAGTTTTTCGAGGTGTTTTGTTGTTCGTCTCGTTGCTCACACCAGATATAAACAGAATAGTCAATAAAACGTAAGAGAAGAGAAAAGAACACAGAAGAAACTATAGAAAAATATGGATGATTTCGTCTCATGTCATGTCACGTTGTTTGACTTTAATCAAGTATTAACGAATTATAATGATCTCGATTCTTCGGCATATTACCATTTAAACAAAAAAGAATATATATATAAGACAATTGAAACGAATATCGTTCCCCTCGTACAACAGTGCTCGAATCAGATCTTTCTATAGCATTTTAAGAATACTTTTTTGTTTACTTCGATTTTATGCATCCTTCGAATATTGAAAAGGTTTCGCACGCATATACCAAAGTATATTGTCATTCTCCTCCTGTTGAGTAATGTATTTCGCGTTCTTTTTTTTTGTGTAGATATAAACTTTGACAGTACCTTATTATTTACACATAATTGATGGATAATTGTAACGAGAAAACACTCTTTACTGGCCATTTGCTACATTAATGAAAACGTGCTTAAAAGCTATTAAAAATTCAGGTATTCGCATTAAGGTAGCTTTTTATCTTGTTGACCAAAAAAGCCCTTTTCCAGGGGCAGCTTTCAGAGAGCGAAAAAAGAAGTTAGAACATCTCAATGATACAGATTAAAAAAAAAACATCTAAAGAACATTCAGAGTTTTTTTCTAGTGAAATTATAATTCGAACTTTTTTTCGTATGCATACATTGCTGAACTTTTTGAATAATTTTTTGACCCAGCGAAAGACAAAACTTCCTTAATGCGACTCTTCGATTTATGGGTACTGTAGCTCTAATTAGGCACGAAAAAAAAAACTACATTGCAAGAAACATTAGTAAAAATGTAGAAAGGGACAAAAAACACTAGAAATTTGACGGACATACACATAAGATACTGATGATTCGTTGAATCATTCATTTTTTTCGTATCCTCATCGAGACATAAATAATACATTATTCTTTTCTTTATAGAATTTATCAACGATAATTGTTAAAGCCCATTCCATAAAATATCTCATTAAAAGATGAAACACCGCTATTTTGTACATCATTCCTCCACTTTTTTACTCGTGCATACAGTAAAGTTGTACACACACACACACACACACACACACACATATACGCCAAATGAATTAAAAATCATGCGAATCACTTTTTCACCGTCCACGATCGCAACGAGTTGAAAAAATCCTCTGTTAATTAGAAAACTCGATTGCATCATACATTTTGATGCTTGCCACAGTTGTAGGTACGACAGAAAACAAAAAGAACAAAAGATTTCGTTAAATCGCAGCAGACATATATCAAGCACAGGCTCCTTTCTCAAAAATTGTTTCAACTTGCCAGAAATTTGAATCGAAGAGTGAATGTTGAGTTACCTGATCCTGTGAATCTTGTCCTTGTCTCCTTAGATCGCTTTGGATACCAAGAGACCCTTGCCACTGGAGAAAACAAATCCTTCATTAGATGAGCTTAATAACAAATGTTGATCATCTAATCGTTTTGTCTACATACCCATTAAAAAAAAAAAAACATACATACTAACGCAACAAAAATCTAATCCTCATCGATCATACTTGAGAGAATTTTTCTTGGGTGGGGTAAATAAAAATTAATAATACCAAAAGAAAAATGGGCTCACAATCGTCGGGACGATTTTGTAAAATTGTGTACCTGAAATTGTTTTGCTAAACGACGATTGCGTCGCTCTTTCAAATAGTAGCCTCTCGATCGATGACAATCCTTTGAGCGAATAGTCAAACCTTACATGAGGTATGAGTATGTTGAAAATCCCAAGAAAATCGATCGAGTCAAAAAAAAAAAAATCACTGAAAAAAATTCATAATTAATTAACACCCCTAAAAAATCTGGCAGGAACATTCGCACAATGAAGGCTAACTATTTAACAAGTACCAGCAAAGCATTTTCAGATGTAAATCCTTAGGAAAAAGAGAAAGAATAAAAAAATAAAAACTTAATGTGATCGAGATCACTCATGGATATTTCTATGGAGAAATCTTTGGGTCTTGGCTCCAATCTCATTTATTTCTCATCGTGAAACATTGTAATTAACGAATTAAATTTTTACAGTAGAAATACGATTTCTACACAAACGAAATCAACAAATTTTTCGTACATGTACATAGACAGTGTTGCTGTGTAAAAATAATAATAAAAAATGAAGAAACAATCGGATTTAAGACCTGCTGGATTTCTCGATGTGAAATGATGAAATATTGAAATTCTTGTATAACTCGAATTCAACAGAATATCATGAATATTTTGTGTATGTTATTATACTATTTACTTATGAAATTATTCACACTATACTATTTACCTATGTTGTTGTATATAATATACATAATTAAAATCTAATTTCATGGGAACACACCTGCCTTCTGTATTGTATCAAGGTCATTTACGTTAATACTTTTTTATTTCTTGTTTCTTTTTATTCTAATTTTTTTGATCGTTCAATTGCCGCTTAGCATTTTGCCTACGCTTGATTTGTCCTCAAACACCGCATCAAAATTTCGGTTGTACTAAGAAAAAAAAAACTGAAAACGAATGTAATTAAGGGGATAATAGTTTATGGATGTCATCCTAATTGTTGAAAATGTTTGTGTTTTATTTATTTATTTATTTTTTTTCATTGGGTCGTGTGAAACGAAGTATCTTTGTCGAAAACATAAATTACCGCTGTCCCCTTACTCATCCATACATTTTTGTCAACGTGATATCGATCGTGGGAACTTGTCAGTAGGACTTGAGTAGTTATTGGGAGAAAAAAAAACAAAAAAACAAATGGCAGTGGAGAAAAATGTATGTGCCTAAATTACGTGAACGACGATTCGAACCCGCGACGAGCTTCCAAACCGAATGCACAATCGGATAGCTTATCGGTTGAGATTTCACTTCAACGAATTTTTTATTGATGTATATTGTTTGCAATGAAATAATTGAAGACGCGTCTATTTGACAAGGATATAACTAGTTTAGAACTTGATTTATGGGACCATTTCGTTGATTCATTAATTGAGTGAGAATAGCTTTGCGCCTGGCGTATTTGTTTGAATTAACTTCAAAAAAAAAGTATATAACACGATTTAAATTCAATTGAAATTCCCTCCTTAATGAAAGCTTGCGAAAAAACAAAAATCTTCTCACAACCGAATGAATGAATAAACAGAAAATAAAGGAGTAAAATTAACACTTGGAACAAACGAATGTGGAATTTATTTTTCTCTTATATTTCGTCGGATGGAGAATGCATGAGAAATTCTTATTAAAATTTTATTTCGAAATATCAATTCGCAAGTGAGTGTAATATTGCAAAAGAAACTGCAAACTTACGATTATTTGAATTGTTACGAGAGGATTGGAGTAGTATTTCGTTATTTGTTTGTTTGTTTTTTTTTAAATAGCTTAGCACACTTATATACTCGTCATGACATCCTTCCATTTGCTACTAAAACAAATACTTTTTAGTTCAATAAATGAATCTGCATTTATAATTTGGCAATCAACAAGATTTCAATGGAAACGAATAATTTTAGGAGAATGATATTGAAAATCGACGATGATTCTTCAACAATGGATCACACCCTTAAAAAAGCAAAAAAAAATACAAAAAAAAGAAAATAGAAACAGGGAAAGGAGGTTGCGATCGACGTGAAACTATTTTTTACATGCATCCCAGGAGTAAAACAACCCTAAATGTGTAATTTAAAAAATATCTGGTTATAGCTCTGTGTAGTGCGAATGAAAAAAAAAAAAAAAAAAAATCATGAAAAAATAAATTGTGAAGTGTGTGCCAACTTTCACAGGGGTCGAAAGTTATGTGTCATGTATACGTGATTCCTTAAACAGACGAGTCATTTTACGATGATATAAATTTATATCGACCTCGAATGATTAATAAAGTTTATGCAGCTGCTCTATGTGTTTCATTGAAGTTTTACTGTTCTTCCACACTTAGTTAACCCCTCTGAAAATTTCATTAGCCGAGAGGGAACAGGTCGTTATGGGTTTCAATTGGATTTATTTTTCAAAATTTTTTTTTTTTTTTTACATTACTAATAAACCTTGCATGATTTTCTGTTGATCGTCTATAAAAATAAAAACGTATTGAGTTAATGTTCCAAAAGGCGTCAAACCCCTTGAAAAAAAATTATTTTCAAATCCCTTGCAATACACGTGCAAATCCCATAAAACTCGCGATATGTTCCAAATATATCTGTGTGACACCTGATTTGAATTCCTTATAACTGAGAAGTAAAAAAAAAACACTAAAAAATCCACTGATGCATTTATGTTTCGTTTCAAGTAGCATTACTGTAATATGATTGCAGAAATCAGACACCAGTTAGTCTACTCAATATGTATTGCATTATTGATACATGCTGTGTGTGCTAGACTCTGGCCCATTCTAAAAGTGACAAAATCCAGACTACCAGCGACAACAGCAACAATGGGGAGGGAGAGAGAGTACTCTGTGAGCGATGTGTGTACAAAATACTACTATAAGTACAAATGCAGACACCGTTGGTTACTCACTACTCACTACCAAAAAAATAAAAGAAAAAAAATTGCAAAAAAAAGAAATATGTGCGATACAATTGTATATCTAATTATAACGATATATTGACTTTAAGGTTTATTGTACAAAGCATTTTATCTTCTGCCAAGGGTACAGAAAAAAAAATAGAAGAAATATAACTCAAAAACTGTCAGGCTATTTTGTAGAATGTAACGAACATCTTTGTTTTTCATTGTTTTCATTGTTTCTCTCTCTTGAGATTTTGTTTTTCTTTTCTTATCTTTCTTTTTCGATTCTTTTGTAAGTTTTCTGATCTAAATGTATGAACAATGGTATATAAACACGGTTATATATTTTTGTAGACATCTTTTGTAGCCCCCCTTTCTCCTTACAACTTGAACGTACCTGGAACAATGGACTGACAGTGATGGCATTTTATTTTATTTTATTTTATTTTTTATACTTTTACCCAGAAGAACAATTCTCGACTACTGTACCTGATGCGCTAAATTCGAACGAAACAATCGTTATCCCACTGTAAGTAGCTTTTCATCACAACATGATCGATAAAAATTTAGTTGACATCAATAACTGTAATTAAAAGCGTTATATATATTTTTCTCTTTATCTACGAGCATTGAAAAACAAGCACAAGTTTGAAATCCTAGAACTTTGTTGGACTTTCGTTTCAACTTTTTTACAATTGAACTATTTTCGCTTGTTAAATTATTTCTGCGCTGACTTATCGATTCTGTTCATACGATCGTAGTAACGATTATTGGTTTATCCTTTTTTCGAGCATTCACAGCGCTGTCCTTGGCTCATGAGTTTCTTAAGATCGTAACGAAAAATCTATATCATGAATATCAATATACTTGAATTACATATTTATCTTGTAAGATACGATTGTATTTCAGTGTGTAGCTACCGAAATTCGAAAATCAAATCTGTACTATGTTTGAATCCGGTATAAAAATAGAATGGAATATTTGGTATGGAACCTTTCCAATCGTGTTTACATGTATATATATTTTTACATATCGCCATGCCACCTTTGCCCATCCTTCGTCATCTCGATGTCAAAAAACAAGGGGTTAAGAAAAAAAACAAGTGGAATAAAACGGAAGAAGTCGACTTCCATAGAATCAATCAAAACGCCATGCCAACTTTACAGATTTTATCTGTTACTTGTATCCGAAGGATTGCAGTGTGAATCAGCGTTGAGAAAAAAAAAATAAATTAAATGGACTGATGTTCTTCGAAATGTCGTTATTTAAAAAAGCTTTTGTTTTTTATTATTACAACACGTATATAATAACTCACGATACAAAAACACATTCTATTTTGTCCGAGTTATCACATTATAGATTTTTTGACATTAAAACGATCATAAACGATGTGTAATTGATACACAATTTTTATTTTCACGATGATACAGCTTTTCCATCTCATTTTTTAGTTATTTTTTCGGCCAAGATCGTGGTATCTTTGCCAATTGCGAAACTTATCATTTACGTGTGGAGTACAAGGATAAAAACTGTATAAGTTCGTAAAGTCGAATTATACGGGCTTACGAAATCATGACCTTGTTAAAAATTCATCAAGGGGAATCTGTCAAATTGTACTTTTTCCGTATTTTTTTTATTGTAAATACGAATTTGTGCTAAATTATGGAGGGATCATAAGTTGTCACTCTGAGAGTTGTAATGGTTCCGTGAGTACTTCACCCCCAGTACTTTATTCTTATAACGTTATTTAATTTTTTTCGTTTTGTGTTATTTTTTCGCTCTCGATGAAGTACAAAAAAGAGACGGCGACATTTGAGAAGGGCTTTTTGATTGGAAAACGCGCGAAATATTATTTTCTACTCGACAATCAACGGCAACTTGGGACCAACATTGGTCACGGTATTTGCAAAATCACAAAGTATCTCTAGATATGTATGAAACATTCCACATCGAATTAATCTCGTTCTGTGACTGTCAATCGGTTCATTATATTTTTTTCTTTTATATATTTTTTTATTTTCAAATATTGATTGGTAGCTCGAACAGGAGCTACAGTGAAAATTCACACAATTAGTCAGAATCGTTTTCGATGGAAGTAATGCATTAAAATAATTGAAAAAAAAAAAAAAAAAAAAAAAAATCAGGCACCACTGAATGAGGGCAACTAGTTTGAGATGGAAAATCAAGTTGTTTAAGTAAATATTAAAAATTTGTCTATTATGTCTAGAGGCCTTTGAGCGTTAAATATACTTTTAAATCCAAAATTAAATTTCAACTTTCGAGTCCAAAAAGTGGCATTTTTCACATGGAGCAAAATATTAAAAATGAGAATTTATCAATACACGTACATAATTATGCAAGGATTTTACGATATTTATCGTATTATTTATAATTTTACAAGGTGTCCCACGACCAGTGATATAAAATATAAATTTGATTTCAGGACCGAAATCTGAGTCGAAAAGTCCCGATGAATTTATTATCTGTGAAAGTCGGAGGGTACTTTTATCGTGCGTGCTGTCGAAACTGTTAGAGGTAGAGTAAAAGTCTATAGGACCAATTTTGCAGCGCATAAAATTTCCTACAAAAAAGTCCCCGACAGCACTTTCCTATCTTCAGTACTTTTGTCCTGAGAAGTGATCGAAAAAATATCTGCTTTCCAGGGGTAAACTTTTAAAGGTATTTTTATATCCACTCTCGGGACCAAACTCCTGAACTTAAGTTTACATTTTGAACTATTCGTCGTGGGAAACCCTGTATCAAAATTTTAAGTGGTCTTTTTTTTCAATATTCACCAAAATTTTGTTTGGATCTTTTTTAGAATCCTAAAAAAATAGTTGAAAATTTTGAAAAATAAGAAATTATAAAAAGAAAAATCTTTCATCGTAACAATGCCAATTAAAGTGTCATTAAGGTAATTTTAAGTAAATAAGGTAAGGTAAGGTGAATTTAAGCTATCCAAAATGAAGGGTTAACAATTTTTGTAGTTACACATAAATACGGGATGAATTGATATTTGAAACTTGAACGCTATTTACCATCTAGTTTGGTAGTAATTAATTCGTAAACATCGACTGTTTCTAGACATTTATCCTTAGGAGCATAGAAAAATTGTATGCACGTCAAAACTTATTGAATTTCAACATTCGGTATTTCCAAGATTTCATAACAAAAAAATTGATCACTGTATTCCGCGAATATTCCTAAATATAAAAATGCTTGGGTTTTTGGACGTAACCGTTAAAAATCGACTGGAAAATAAAAAAGTATTCGTTGTAAAATGATTGAGATTTTCACAGGAATGACATTGGGGAAGAGTGCGAAAGCGCTTAGCAACCCTGTATTCGGCGTCTGCTAGCACAAGTCTTCAGACATGACAGTTTGCCAATTGGACTGTGTTTTTTTTTCCTGTTCTCGAATGTTTTTACCGTATTTGATAAATATTGATAGAATTAATATGGTGATAGGTAAACTGACAAAATCTCTGCCGTTGCGTAATTCCTTTGCGTAAATACACTATATAGATTGTAAACAAAACTGACAGTTTCGGCAGACGACAGTAACGGCCATGACGCGTTTTCCCCTACGCTCGTCAAATTTCAATTATTAAACATTTTTTGAACAATAAAATCATATAAAAATATCCATTTTCCACTGTTTATATTTAAAAAATAATAAGATCATCATTTTAAAGTCAATTTTGCATTTGCAAACTTTGGTCTACAATAGATACTGCAAAGATAACGTAGCAGTCACCGATCTACCCTAAATTCAAAATCATACTTAATTCATCCATCAATGTTTACTGTTGTCTACCAAACGATTTCGTGTCAACATTTTTTTCAAATTCATTTCCTTTTTGGATCATTTGTATAAAATCAAGACATCACAGATTCGACGTGGGATGCTCCATTTGTTGTGTATGTGTTTGGTGTAAACGCGCGCTTGTGTATTTCAGTGTATGTACTTAAATTCGTAGAGAACATGTTTTTATCACATATGCCTTTATATAAACCGACGCGTTAATTAGATACAGTGCCACAAAACTTATGATTTTGCGTACTCTACTATCTGTATATCTTACATCGATGTTCTACGTAAGTTTGAACAAATTTCACGTTTTCTTTAATGCATCTTTATTGTTTTACAACCGATTTGTATTCGCGTCTTATAAATCTCTTACTGTTTATATTATTTATATTGTGCAATGTGTACCGAAGTCGAAGCACGACAAAAAATCACACATCAATTATATGAATTTGACAAGATTTTTAAAATCCCAAACTCCATCCGTAGAAACATTAAAACTCGAACTCCTCATTGTGTCTCCGATTTTTATGAAAAATAATAATTAAGAATTTTCACGGTATAAAATGTATATAATCTGCTCGAAAGTGGTTCCATTGCTAATTTTTTTTATCTTCGTTTTTGTTTCTTTTTTAGTTGCTTTTTTCTTTTAAATTCATTAAACTATAGACACATCGACCGAAATCGATGTTAAATTAATTGCCGCGTTTTCAATTTTAATCAAAACGATCTTGAAACGCGGCAACGCGTTATTTTTTTCCCCCCCATTTTCTATTACAGAGTATTCGATATTTCGATAACAATCATTGGATATACGTAGGTTGTGTTTTATTTCTCTTACGGTTTCGACTTTTATCATGGCGATTTGAAAACTTGGCGAATTTCTATCGTTGGGCTTGTCTATCTATTGGTCGTCCAGCCACGCCAGATTGAAGCAATACTTGCAGCTGCACTCGTCACCAAACCACCGGCTACACTCTGATTAACTTGGATACTAGAAGCTTGCGAACTGATCGCACCTGGATGTGGAACTGTCATCTCTGGACAAGGTACGTTAGGCACCTGGAAAAAAAAATTACAGAATTCAATATCGAAAAAAAATGAAAGAAGATCGGTGAACGGTTTTTATGAGAATATTTTGATGTTTACAGTTTCCCATTCGAAATTGAAAGCGTCCCCTTCCTCGTCTGATGTCGAATCCTCACTGTTCTCAAGATCTGGCGCCAACTGACTGTGCATTTCCTCCAGGATATTCTGCTCTAATTCCATAGGTCCAATTCTGCACGATTTTATTAAAAGTTTTTTTCGTGAATAACCTCAGACCAGAGGAATGTCGCAATGTTTGAATGATTTTTTAAAATGAGAGGGCAATTTTGTGATACTTCAGTTCTTGCTTATATTGTCTTTAACATCGGTGGCTTGAAAGTTTTGAAAATACTGTGGTAACAGGTCAAAGAGCCAGAATTCTAAGAGAATGAAAAAAGTCGTTTCCGTGCGACGATATAATTGAAAAAATTAACGAAAATGATGGGTGGAAGACGATTTTTCTGAAACTCAGTAAAACTATTTCTGCCTGTATCGCCCGAGTTTTTCACGGTTTCCTTTGGCCCTCGTGCAAATTCGATATGGTTGTGCATTAAGAAAAAGTGGCTAAAGGCGACATTCTTGGGGAATTAGTGAAGTGGGGGAAAAGTGATGGGGTGAGCTCGTAAAAACCCGAAAGGATATACGCAGAAACATTAGAAAAAAGAAAAAATTAAGAACGTACCTTCCGAAATCGCTAATATTCGTATTGAGCAAATGCATAAGATTTTGCAACGTGTGCATCGGATGTAACACAGCGGTATTAGTGTTCTGAGTGAAACATAGATGAAGAACGTTGCTATTTAGCCTCGCAACCTTCCGGGCAAACTTCTGACTGGACATTTCGCTGACGCCGAATTCACTAAAAATATAAAATTTGTTTATTAAATCGAAAGATTCATCGAAGAAAATAAAATATGACATCGGACCGTCTCGGAAAATCCTTCGACCATAATTTATGCTTACCAACACGAAATTTTATAGGGCAATCTAACGTCGACGTAATAGGCAATTATATTAACTAGTTGTGTGGCATACGTCAGCGCCGCGATAATATTATGCGCGGGATTGTGCATGGTATTTTCTTTGTTCACCCCAGGTATTTCATCTTTGGAAGCGGCGACTAAAAAATTCAATTAAATATAACTACCGATAAATCAGATATCGGGACTTCAAACTTTCATAAAATTGGCGCTTTGTTCTATTTTTTCTTTTTTTTCCACACATTAACTCGATCGTCAAAACCAAAAAGCTTGTTCAATAAATAGAAAACAATTTTTTCACTATGTTGAATCACTTTTTCCTCATATCCCGCATAACCCATTTCTCATCTCTTATTATTGTCAATATTTTTTTTCTTCCAATTCAAAAGTTTCCGAAAAAAAAATAAAAATTTCAATTATATTCTGTGCATCTTCTCAAACTCATTTTTCAATAATCATTCGTGCATTTTGGCATGAGAGAACCCTAATTGAACATTATAAAGTCGAATATTTTAAAAAACAAAACATTTTCACTCAAAATTGAATGAAGGCGATTTAAAAAGATGCTCCTCTTTTATATCATCACAATCTCTCTGCTCTAGCCCTTAAACTATTTGACTAAATGCAACGTTTAACTACCCCAGAGAGAATAAGCACTGTAGTCTCCTGAGCCTGGCAGAGTAGAAGCCACGATACGAAGTTGTACGTCTAAACTATTCTCAGTTTCACTAATCCATCGTCCTCTTACGTATGAAGTCCCTGAAGCGTCTGCCAATGCGCACGTCACGTTATCCGAACTTAAATTCTCGTCCTCACTGCTACACGAGCTGGGTAAATAAAATATCTAAATTAAATCATCAAATAATAAATAATTATAATAATTATAATTAATGAATTTATTAACTTAATGAATTGAGTGTTAGAAAAAAAAATCGCTATAAGTAATAATAAAAGAATAATAGATTTATACCTGCTATTGAGAGCGACTTGTCTAAGCGGAAAAATATACTCTGTCAATTGTCTCGCTGCTGCTCTGACGAATTTCTTTAATTTGAGCCTCTTCCTCTCAACCGCGTCTTTCTTTTGCACTTGCAAAACTTTCAAGTCTTCCACGAATTTGTACAACTTTTCAATTCTTTCCTCGTGTCTGGGAAGTCTGAGGACGAGCTGAGAGTTTACATCCTTCAAAACGTTCAGCCTCTGATGCCCTATGGTTATTAAATTGTTTTTTTTTTTTCAAAGTCTAAAGATATCGTCCGTTTAAAGTATCTTCAAACTTACTAATTCAAAATGAGATATTCAAAAAAATTAAAAATATCAAATGCGTATATAAAATTACCTCTGTTGATATTCTGTTTCGTTTCATTAACCAGAATTTGCAAGAGTCTCACTCGTTCTTTACACATACTAATATCACATATCTGCAAAGAAAATCATAATATTATGAATATTTTATCAAAGTCAATTAGGATTCAGCGATTCCAAAATATATTTTGTTCTTTTCTTTATACAGTGGAGAGAAAGCAATAAAATAAAAACTTTGTAAAAAAACAACCATGAAAAATAAAGGACCCTTGTGAGCAAAAGTATTTTCCAATGGATTTGTAGACGAATGGATTACATTTGAAAAACTAAACACAGTTACAGTGTACAGAAATATTTGGGATTTTAAGCGTGTTATAAAAAAAATGTGGAAGTAAATGCTTGAAAAAAAGCATGCAAAAAATGATCCAAGCGTAAATGTTTAAATATTCATACCATTTTATCTTTTTGCTTGAGTTTTTCTAGCGCTTCTGTGCATCTTTCTTCCAACTGCACCCTTGAAGCTTTCAATCGTAACAGCCGTAACTGTTTATCCACAAACCTATGTGGAACAATAAATGACCAATTAAAAATAAACGCTAGAAGAAAGTAACCACAAATTTATTTTCTGCTTATTCACAAATAAACAAGTGAAGAAAACAAAATTTTTTGCACGCAGATTATGTAGCGATGCGAAAATTCTAAGAAATAGTGTTAACAAAAATATTACTTATTTCAAAGAATAATTTTCACTGAGCAATTCAATCAGTAATTAATTATAAAACAAGCATACGAGAATAACATCTATGAGGAATTTTTAAAAAATCTACAATTTGTTTATTGTGTATGCACAGGTAAACAAATTTCCGTTTTGTAAAATATATATAAAAATTACAATTTGTTTATTGTGTATGCACAGGTAAATAAATTTCCGTTTTGTAAAATATTTTTTTTCTTAACAAATCAACAATTGCATTATTTCCACTGAAAAATCGAGGTAGGTGTCGTATTTCAAATTAATATAAAAGTGAACAAAAGAAAGGTCGTGAAAAGAGTTTTTTAAAAACTCATTAATTTTCAGGTAGGACTGTGTACAGTAGAAAGAAAAAAAATCAGAAAATAATAAACGTAAGGCAGTTGGAAATGTCGCAAAAGATTTGAATGAAATTTTCAACGAAGATGAAATTTAAAAAAAATATATGTAGACTGAATATTAGTACAAAATGTAAAAAAAAAACGATAATTTGGGAGATCACAATGGAGACGTCTGCGAGAACTTACCGTTCGGAATAAACAGAGGTAGAGTGAACGAAATCCCCATTTTGTATGCACTGCCTGCAGTAAAATATTCGTCTGCTGTTGTGACAGAGTGGGCACTTTAATAAATTTAGGCTCAAACGACTTGTGACGTCCTCGAGCTCCGAGGATAATTGAAAGTCCGCAGGAGCTGTACAAGAACCGTCGGAACTGCTTGTCGCCATAACCAATAATAAACCCCCACCCCCACGAAACAATGGATAACAGATATATTAGGGCACTCTTGTCCGTTGTGTCACTATGATCAGCTGATTCGACGTGTTTACTCTTTGTTGGGGAAGGGGGACGAAAAATGCACGATCTTCGTAACGCGCTTATCAACACACAACATGCACTTTTTTGTCGTTTTCTTAAAAATATTATTAATACGATATTAAAAATGTGCAGAATCGTAATTATGAAAATTGTTCGTAGGAGAGGATAAAGTAGAAAAAAATCGAATGTAAAAAAAAAAAATTGCACTACTCAATATATCGTCAAGGCGAGAGCCAAAATAAACTTGAATCTTGCCTCATGTATTGGCACACATCTACGTCGTTATACACGAGTCACATCGTTCGACACGAAACACATACACATGCACACACAAAGCTATATGCGCGTGACACACATTTTCCCAGTATAACCAACGAGAAATAAAATAAAATGAGAGCCAAAGGGTTTTACGAATTTTCTCATCAAAATTAACAGCACGAACATAGCTATATTTTCATTGGTCCAAAATTCCTCTGAGACTTGCGGTTGGTCCAAGCTTCGTCTTTCTCTAACCAATAGCGATATACTTCGCCGATGGCGGAAAAAGTTCGCATATTTAAATTTTGCGCAGCGAATTGTGATTTTTTATTGTGCTGTCTCAAATATGTAATTAATAAAAGTGAACACGCTAATAATTCATTTTGATACGTGATTTTTAAACCAAATGCGATCATTTTCTGCTGTACATTATAATTGAACTCGATTGAATTTGAGTGATTAAAAAATTAAATTTTACAACAAAAATTAAACTTGATTGATCGTGACGAAACTTGTCTCCTCTTTTTCGCAAAGTCCTTCAATATATGTCACTTGCGACCACAGCTGGGATGTTTCCCTTATCCTAAATTTAGCGACATAATTCTTTTGTCCACAAAAGAGCGTTTTACTGACAATAAATCACTCATGCAAACTTGAATCAGGTATACGAATTAATATTTCCCAGATAGCAAAACGTACGATTCGGCATAATATAGATATAATATTAGTACGCAATAGTATAGTGTACTCTGATCATACTAGTGCCGTACGGTCACTCGACTATCCGGGTTAGGATAAGCCGCATGACCGCTGGAATATTAGAAATTTACGATACGTTGACGCTCGACAAAGTAAAACCAGCTTATGATTTATTGGATAAAAATGTATAAAACTGTTTGACGTTTACAAAATTTTATTTTACGACACCCTACAGTAGAGCCATAAAAAAAAGATTATTATTATACTCGACGCATTTGTCAACAACACGATGGAACTACGTGACTAGGATCATAAATATTTCTAGCATCGGAATGAGGGCCGAGGAAGTTGATTTATAGGAACAGGCGTAGTTGAAATTACGGAATGGTCGAAATTTTTTAATCTGTATCATTTCCTTGCATGATGATGAACTAATTAACTAATAAGGAAAACTACTATACCGAATAAACAAAAACATCGCTTTCATCGTAGATGTCGCTACTATTCAGTTCCACGTTTCGTTCGTACAGTGATCAGCTCATCAGCTGCTCGAAGTCGAGTAGGTAATCCTATAGATGTTGCTAATTTTTTGGTTATTAAAATTCCAGCAAATTAAACTATAATTTATACGTGATAGTTGTATTAAAAAAGAAACCGTCTCGTGAAATGTTAGAATATATCGTTGAATATAAATCTGTGTAACATTTATTTCAGGAATTTGTAGTTTTATATTAACAATGGACAATCCGGAGTGACTTTTGAGTAGGTTAGGAAGCAACAATTGTGTACCGGTATTTTACCGTTATATTTTAATGTTTTAAAATCCAAAATTCTCATTAATATTTTATAATTTGTTGAAAGGACCATAAGTTCATGGAATTTGTAAAAAAAATTATTTTCGACGTGATACAACGTTACAAATGGTCAGAAATGGTTAATTATGATTATTGGTTCAACAGGTTTTCGCTCGTATATTTACCATCGTATAGGACATAATCAAACAAAAGTCATGACGTCCATTATAAAATTGCATGCCATTTCTGGCGCTATGGACGAATCCCCTCCGTGTTATATTCTTCAAGTTGACGAATTGCGAATATTACTCGATTGCGGTTGGGATGAAAAATTTGATCAGGACTTTATAAAAGAGTTGAAAAGACACGTTCATCAAATCGATGCTGTACTTCTCTCTTATCCCGATCCTCTTCATCTCGGAGCTTTGCCTTATTTAGTCGGAAAATGTGGACTCACTTGTCCTATTTATGCAACAATACCTGTTTATAAAATGGGTCAGATGTTTATGTACGACATGTATCAGGTATTCAAAATTTCACTCAAACTTTTATACAGTTTTATACTTTTATACTTAATGAACAATATTTCATTGTTATACATTTTCTTATTTTTGATAAGCCTCGATTTTGCCCAGAAGAATATTTTCAAATTAAATGGCACAAATGGATAAATGTGCATTTAATTATCTTGATAAAGTAAGATGAAACTATTGAGTTTGAAGAAAGATTTACTTCAAACAAATTCAATCATCTCTTTAAGTCTGGTTTCAAAAGTTTACCAACTTCCATACCAAATAAAAAGATCGTTAAAAATAAAAAATCTTACCTTGATGATAAAAACAAAGTTTAATGAAAATATTGCAACTTTTTTCCTATCTCCTATTCTTCAATATATCTTTCTATATATAAAGAATATGCAAATGTCACTATCCAGGCACAAAAAACATATTGAACTTGTTATTTCGAATTGTTTTTTTTTTTTATTCAAAAATAGTTTTGAAAAATATTCCACTCACCAATTTTGTTAAAATGACTAACTATCTCAAGGACAGTCAGAGTCATTGCACAGAAAACTTAGACTATCGGTATGTCATCAGAGTCATATTTCATGTTTTTTTTTTTACAGTCACGTCACAACATGGAAGATTTCGATCTTTTTACTTTGGACGACGTAGATGCTGCTTTTGATAAAATAGTCCAATTGAAATACAATCAAAGTGTCTCAATGAAGGGAAAGGGTTACGGTGTTACCTTGACACCTTTACCTGCTGGCCACATGATTGGTGGTACAATTTGGAAAATCGTCAAAGTAGGCGAAGAGGATATTATTTATGCAGTTGATTTTAATCACAAGAAGGAAAGACATTTAAACGGTTGCGAGTTAGAGAGATTACAGAGACCGTCACTTTTGATAACGGACGCTTTCAACGCGACTTATCAGCAGGCGAGAAGAAGAACGAGAGACGAAAAACTTATGAGTGAGAATCGAAATTTTTCTCTTAGAATGTTTGTCCATAATATAAAATTATTTTGTCAATTTACAATGTTTAAGTATGTTTGAAATTCAAAGAAATTTCCTTTATGAGGGTCCAAAATTAATGTTCTTTTTTTCAACTCAAAATCGAGATCTGCTAAAAATACAATTTTTTAATATTAAGATAGAGATAAATCAAAAAATTCATTGCTTTTAAACGATGCAAACTTCCGAATTTTGTTCAAATTTTTTTCTTCAAACGAAAACATTTTACAGCCAATATTTTGCAAACATTACGCGGTGGTGGTAACGTTCTCGTCGGCGTTGACACAGCCGGTCGAGTTTTGGAGCTTGCTCACATGTTGGATCAACTTTGGCGTAACAAGGAATCCGGTCTTCTTGCTTATTCACTCGGCTTATTGAATAACGTCAGTTACAACGTTGTTGAATTTGCAAAATCTCAAATCGAATGGATGAGCGATAAATTGATGAGAAGCTTCGAAGGCGCGAGAAACAATCCTTTCCAATTCAAACACCTGCAGCTTTGTCATAGTATGGCAGAACTTAATCAAGTGCCTAGTCCAAAGGTGATTTAACGATAAAAAGTTGAAATTTATTGTCGATGTTTACGCACAGAGCTTACAAAACTTTCGATCACACCTTCGATATATCGTGATTTGATATAAATTTAAAGATATTCAGTCATCTTGAAAAAAAAAATACAGGATTTAAACAAATTCAAACACAGTAATTTTGGAAAAAACTCACGGTTATTGAAAAAAATAAAACAATTTCATTTCAAATAAGGAAAAAAATGGATTATTTGTTGAATAATTTTTTGTTTAAGCCATTTATTTATAATTTCCGCATTACTATTATTCGATATCATTTTCGATTCACAGTATATCAAAGATGGCTGTATTGTTCCCGATTTAAGTCCAATGACGAAGAACCGAATTTTTTTTTTGTTAAGAACATGTGGGCATAATACGCTTAAAATTGAAAAAATATTAATTTTATTTTTATTACAAAATACGATAAGAACATTATAACTGAAATTGAAAAATTTGACAGTTTATTTTCTTTTTTAAAAAAGGTAAAAGACGAGAGAGGCAAAACGACCGTTTTTAACTTGTACCAATAATAGCAGCAATAACAAAAACAACAATTTTTATTCTCTGCCGTATTAGGTTGTTTTGGCCAGTACACCTGACATGGAATGTGGTTTTTCTCGTGATTTGTTTCTTCAATGGTGCTCAAATCCTCAAAATAGTATTATAATAACGAGTAGAACATCGCCTGGTACTCTGGCACGTGATCTCGTGGAAAACGGTGGTAATCGTAGTATAACATTGGATATAAAAAGACGCGTCAAATTGGAAGGTGCCGAACTGGAGGAATATCAGAAAAAGGAGAAAGCGAAACAGGATCTGATAAAGCAGGAACAAATGTAATTTTGATTCGTTAGAAAATTGACAGTTCAATCATTTATATCTTGTTGAATTAAAATTAAATTTATTTACGGCTACTTTTGTTTTTAAGGGAAACCGCTGATATCAGTTCCGAGTCGGAGGATGAGATAGAAGTCGGTTCAGGTCGAGGTAAACACGATTTGCTCGTGAAACAAGAAACAAAACCGGGCTTTTTTAAGCAGAGCAAAAAGCAGCATCCGATGTTTCCGTTCGTCGAAGAAAAGATCAAAACTGATGAGTATGGCGAAATAATAAGGTACGAATTGAAAGTTTCGTTTCGTACAATGAAAAAAATATGACATAATTCTGGCAGCAAAAATAAATTGCTGTAAATGCAGTGGGCCTATAAATTATTTTTAATAGGAACAAATACATTTAAAAAAGTTGAAAAATATTAAAAACCCAAATATTTATGAAACTATTGTAACAATTAAGGTCTGATTTAAATCAAAGTGTATTTCTTTAAAATTTTTTGAAAATTCAGAGGACACATGTTAAGGGAAAGCTACCGTTGAGAGGCATGAAAAATGTATGAACTTCGGGAATTTTTTTTTATATAAAATAAATACTTTTGGAAATGGGTTTCAATGTATTTTATTCTTCTATCAATGGGGAGTATATTCCAATTTTATTTATAAAAAAAAATCCAAAATGGCAGCTTCACCTCCCATCAAATAAAGCCATGCATGGCGTCTTTTGGTTTGCGCGGGGCGCTCTGCAGCCTTGCCAATTCATCTGAAATAAAAACGCGTTAAAAATTATTAAACTAGACTAAATTTGGAGGGTCTTATCATTTTTCGTTTTCTGAAAAACCCCTGGATAACAAAATGGCAGCCGTTTGAAAAAAAAACCCAATTTTTTTGCCCTATTTTTATTGCTTCAACGGACGAAAAAAATATTTCTAAATCAATTTTTGACAAAATTGCTTCCTGATGGCCCCCTACAAATTGAATTTCCTTTCAATTGCGCAGAGATTTATGTGAATCGGTTCATCCGTTGAAGCTGTAGAGCGTCCTGCGTTTCGCTCAACACGCTGTAAATTCTAAAACAATTTAGATATGAAAATATCCTTTTACCCACTTGTTTTAAACACTTTAAGGATGCAAATTATGTAAAAAAAAGAAAAAGATCGAATTTTTCATCGTCATGAACGGTAATCTTCCCTTAAATTCTCAATTACATAGAAACGTATAACAAAGTTTCTCTAAAAAAACTTGCATTTTTTAAAACTCATTTAGTTTTAGTTGAGATGCGAACATTTTCAAATTGCAAAGTTGCCATAATTTTGGTAAATAATTACGATCCATCATTTTTATCCTTCTATGTTCTAGGCCAGAAGAATACAAAATAGCAGACGCAATACCAGAAATAGAGGACAATAAAGAGAACGTTGAAATAAAGCAAGACGAGACGGCACATCATCCGGAAATATCGTCAGATATACCGACAAAATGCGTTCAACAAACTCGCACGATAGCAGTTAACGCATCGATTACGTACATCGATTTTGAAGGAAGATCCGATGGTGAATCATTGCAAAAAATTTTAGCACAATTAAGACCGCGGAGAGTTGTGTTCGTCAGGGGCTCGCCAAAAGACACAGAAATTATGGCTCAACAAGCTCAAGCAGCCGGAGCTCGAGTTTTTATCCCCGGTAGAGGAGAAACTCTCGATGCTACCACAGAAACGCATATTTATCAGGTGCATATCACGTTACAAAAATGACAACTAAACTTTTTTTATACTCTTTCTAAATAAGCTTACAAAATTTCCAACTAATTTTCTTAATTCATTTTTCTTTCTCTTCTCTTCATAAATTACCTCGGAATTCGTAAAACCAATTTCTTTCATTTTTCAGTTTTTTCTTCATCTTCTAAATGATCTCGAAATTTCGACGTCCGATTTTCTTCGATAATTCTTATTTCTTTCCCTCTTAATCAATTATTCTCTTTTCTCTTCAATTCTTACCAATTATCTAATTATTTTTTTTTTATTTTACTCGAAGGTTCGGTTGACCGATGCACTCGTTAGTGGTTTGAACTTTTCCAAGGGTAGAGGTGACTCTGAAGTCGCATGGATCGACGCATTGATGACGGCACGTGACCATATTTGTCGTGACGCTGTTTCCGATGCCGAGCTTGATAATTCTGATTCCAGCGACAAAATACTCACGCTTGAACCGTTGCCGCTTAATGAGGTAAGTTGAAATTTCGTTCGAATACAAATAGGAAAAAAATCTAACAGTTATACGAATTTGTTCCAAATTTTCGCGATTTTTCCGCGCCTATTAATTTTTATTCAATTTCGATTGGTCTTCAGTCTAAAAGATTTATTTTTTTTCTTATATTTATAGAAACAATTACTAGAAATTTCCTATTAATCCAATTAATTTAATCTTCTAATTTATTTTATAGAATAAATTTATTTATTTCATTTATTTTTATTGAACAATTATAGAACGTTCGACAAAAATGCAAAAAGGAAAAATTCAAAGAGACGTTTAAAGTTTCTTTATTTTTCTCTTATTTACAATGAAAATGAAAGCAGTTGTCATGATTAAATTTGTTTCAACAGGTTCCGGGTCATCAAACGACATTCATCAATGAATTGAAATTATCCGATTTCAAGCAAATATTGAACAAAAGCAACATTCCGTCGGAGTTCAGTGGAGGAGTCCTGTGGTGCTGTAATAATAGCATTGCAGTTCGACGTGTAAGTAGCGAATTTTGGGTTGAATTATATCAGAAAGGAAATTCATAAACATATCAATAGTCGTGGTAGCGGCTCGACGCAAAGTATTAAAAAAAAAGCCAGCGCGAGCCCTGCCGCACTCTTATATACTCGAATATGACGGTTTTCGGGTTTCTCTTTTTTTTCAAATCACTTTCACGGAGGAACGGGTTGAGTAAAAAATCTGAAAATATAGGACCATTTTTTTTTTTAATTTTTTAATATTTACTGTAAATTATTCTGAATATTAAATGTTCTTATTTGCTTTTTTCACGATTTACAGCATGAAGCTGGCAAGGTCGTCCTGGAAGGTTGTCTGTCCGAAGACTACTACAAAGTGCGAGAATTACTGTATGAACAATACGCAATCGTATGAAGTATTGGGAACAAATCATGGGTGTTATTGTAATGCAACAAATCGAAATAAATTTCGTAATAAAAAGAACGTGAATTTGAAGATCAGAGTCAGGATTATTATTTTTTTCAGGTTTTGCATACCGTTGAAAAATTAGGACGCATCCTGAAAGTTTAACAATTTATCAGGCTTATTTTTGTAATTAATGAAATTTAAAAAAAAAACTGTAATATCGAATTACAAATTTAACACGTTGTGCAGGTACAACATTTCACCATTGCCAATATTTTTGCGATAAGAATAGTTGTAACGAAATGCAAATTATCAAAAGCACGATGGTTTTTTTCATGGGCAGAAAAAAATGTTATCCAAGCTTCTTTTATCTGTAAATTCTTGTTTTTTATGGAAATATGATGCAACATTTCCGATACTTACATCGTAAAAACGAGATATTGATTGCAACGTGTTAACACTGTGAAAATGAAGGAAGAAAAGGAACACGTGTACGAATAGTCATTTGAAAGGCACGAAGAACAATAGAAATGAAAAAAAACGAGATCTGTTGAATTCTTGAAAATGTTTAAGGACACAAAAATGGAGCAGGAAATAATAAATATGCAACACTTTATTATTGTATATTCAGATACCAAATTTTTGCTTTTTTCATACTCTTAATTAGTAATTATTATTCCAACCATACGAATAATTAATTTTTGAAGAATTTTCAGAACAAAATTTCGTAAGTATTCAAACATAAAAAAATCAATTTCTTTGTATACAAAAATTTGACAAATATAAACTAAATAATGAGTTATTCTAGAAGAATATTTAAAACTGAGTTTTGTAATTGTTGAAGCATTTTATAAACAATCGTCGATCGATTTCTTTGCCAAAAAAAATTTCAAAATTAGGCAATTAAATTAAATAATCCTTCTTGAAAAATATATTTGAAATCTAATTTTGTTATTATTTAGACATATCATAAAAAATCACTGATCGATTTCCTTGCATACAAAAAGTAAAAAATATTTTGACGTATAAATAATTAATGATTTTTCAAGAATAGCTGACTATAAATTTCGTATAAATCCAAGAATATTCTAAATAATCATAAAACGTGCGATAAAAAATATCTGACACGCTAAGTTCGTGAGAAATTTGAAAAAAAAAAAAAACGAAAAAAGGGCGAGTAGAATCGCACGTGTTAAAAAAAATACATATCGTTATAATGGTCAGAAAATATATATGCGGCTTTTCGCGGCATTGACGACTGTCAGAGTGAAACGATAGCCGGTAGCGCACACGTGTTTCACGCCCTAAGTAACGTCAAAATTTAAATGCTTGTGTTTGCGCCGTGTGTGACGACCGTGTTCACGCCGATCACGCAAAAATCAGGTGGTCATGGTTCTCAGCTGTTGTCTGCCATCTTCTTGTCCCCCTCACTTTACCCCTCCCTCCGCCCCTTTGCCCGACCACTCTTCTCATTGGAGGGTTGCAAATTTTTTTTCCCTTGTTCTTCCCAAAAGTACTGTTTTTCTCGAATGTCAAAGATTAACAATGATAATCGAGATATATGCTTTTATGCAGGATCTTAAGTTAATGCATACTCTTACATGTAAAATTAGTTAATCGTCATTGATAAATGAGCGAAAAAACGTTTCGCGAAGGTCTACTTTCGGGCGTAGTAATACCGGCTCGAGCCCCCGTCTTCTTATCATCAGTCTGATTTCTTCGATTGGAAAATATTTTTGATTAATCTCAATAGCTATTGCATATTTGAGTCTATCATGATGATCACTGAACTCAAAGATTCACGATTTAAATATTGCCAAATTTTGGCAAAATTTGTGAATTATTTTTTTGTCGCGGAGGAATGGTCGTTTTGCACGCGGGTGTGGTAGCGCAGGAAGGAATCCCTCATTGGTCGAAACATGTGAGCAACTCTACACACGTGAACAAGCTTTTCTCCGTGTACGTACAAGTTTCACACAATCATCAGATTTTCGTTCGTTATCCAGGAGCGTAATAAACAAGAGTACCCTATTTTTTACAGCCTTCCAATTACCGACAATAATCATATCTATGTTCAATCGTAATTTCCGTCTTCTTATTCGTATTGCGTCATCGTAATATTTTAACTAAAAACCATTTTTATTGTGTTGTAAAAACGGCTGTTATTTTTATGATCCTTGCCATTTTTGCCATTTTTGTATTGTTTTTTCTCCAACTCAAGAAAGATACGAGTATTGAAATAAAACACAACGATTAAATCTCTATAAAAAATGGTTTTAATCATTAATTTTTTCAAAAACCATTTCATCTTTCGAAGGATCAAAGATGCGGTGATATCCTAATTTTGTATGTTTTGCGAATGCATAAATCTTTCGTGTCCCCGTACATATAACAAACAATAATAATCCTTCATGATATGTTTTTGTTTCTTAAGAAACATGATTTTTAAGATATGGTTTTCAAATGAGGAAAACAAAAAAAGAGAGAAACAAAAGAAAAAATAGAAATCCGAAATAGTTAAGTTTGATAAAAGCCAATAAATACGTACGTTCCTGATTACTGGTCGTCGTCGCCGCCGTGCCCGAGGGGGTTTGAGGAAGGGGGTTTTCGCACGCAACCAGACCGGCGCGCGCGCGGCCGCCAACAGAATTCACTTCTCGCCGGCTCAACAAGAACGCGTCGACGTTTAGACCGCGCGCTCTGTTTCGACAGAGCCGATATTAATCTCTTATTTATAATAATATTAATAATATAATATTTAAACAAACACACAAAAACAACAAAAGTTGAAAGAAAGAAGGGAAATAATTGACGAAAAGGGGCTCTTTCCAGAAGAGAGGAAAAAATATACGAAAAAAATTCCCGTTAAAATAGCACGAGTTAAAAGCGAGATTTAGTGTGATTCGAAGAAGAAAGAAGAGAGGAGAAAAAAATGTCGGGAGAAAAGCGTAGCCAGGATTCCGAGGATACTCTGCTTTCACAGACGGTGATAATCGTTGATATCGAAGGAACGACAACCAACATTAACTTCGTAAAGGTAACAAAGAGAAGAGCATGGCCGTTTATAGGTGAAGAGGCGCAGCCAAAAGCGCCGGGCGGTCCATATTATCGTCGCAAAAACGCGTACAGATTTCATCAAACTTTGCCTCGTATCTCTGAAAGAACGTAACATCTTACATTTTCCATAATTTTATACGACGAATAATATACGTGACAATCATTTTAACGTTTGTCCGGCGTGTTTGATGCGGGTTTAAAGAAAAAATAATTTATTTTCATCGCGATCACGATGTCTCCCCGCAACCAAGGACCAAGTATGCCGGTTCTATCTTGCCCTCTCTCTCTCTCTCTCTTTTGGTCTTCGTTTCGTCCTCGGGAGAGCGAGCTTCCCTCGATATTCGCGAGAATACACAGTCGCAAATGTCGGGAACGAAATTTTCTTTCGTCCTTTATTCGCCCTCGTGTTTCAACACTTTTTCTTACTACGAAAACGTCGTTCCCGGAAGAATTTTCTTCTTTCTATCAAATTCTACGTTGTGCATCCGAATATTCGTGATTTTAACAAAAATTAAGGTCGACTCGTTTATTCGACGCTTTCGTCGTCGTCTATATATATGTGTATATACAGATATATTTATATATCTACAGGCACATGATACATTTATATGGAGCCGAAAATCATGAATCTGCAATTAGCATTTCGATCATTTTTTTCATTTCTCACGAATTTAGATTTATTGATAATGACAAATTACGACAGTGGGTTTTTTCTGGTCCTTTATAAAATTACTTTTATAATTAATTTGGTTTTATTAACGAGTCGGTGATAATTCAAAATTTCACATTGTTGTAGGAGACACTGTTCCCCCATGTCAGAGAAAACTTGAAACAATACATTGAGAAGAATTGGGACTCTGAGGAGTTCAAGGCTGACCTGGAAAAATTGAAGGAACAGGTGAGTTTCAAAATTTCATGTAATTTTAACGAATTTTTATCGATTATTTTTTTTTACTCATTCTGTATTTTTATTACGAGTAATGCATTGCCAAATATTTAATTCACCTTAGGAATCCCAATTATGAGAATGGGGTTCAACTTTTGGAGCAGATGTTTGTCAAAATTTTTACCTGAGAAATCTCCTTTGTCCCACATCTCTCATACCAAAAGCCTCTCTTGTGTCCTTGAACTCCTGTTCCATGAATAACTTTAGAGGCTCAAAAAATATAGGGTTTACTCAGAATACACAATGGCATTAGTTAACTTTAAAAATCCATTTTTTAATTTATGGTTGAAAAAACTAAATTAATTGTCGTCTGTTTATGGATTTTCAATATTTTTTATCAAATTTATTGTCCACGTAACATTGTTTTAACAAATTAAGGGTCAGTGCTTTAATGGCCAATTTGAAAGATACAATTTTATGATACAAAATAAACAAATTTGGAAACAATTTGTTTTTTATACAAATTATTGCTGAATAAACATTTGTTTAGTCGACTGAGGACCAATGCCAATTCAAATTCAAAAAAAAAAAAAAAAATATGCCAATTCAAAAGATATAATTTTATTAAACAAAAAATTTAGATTAAGATTTCTTTGTATAACTGTAAAATAATTAGTTTATTTTTTACTGGTTGATTGAGTTTTACTGTACCTTCGTTGGAGAAAAAGAAAAAACATGTTACAATAATTGAAATAATTATTAGATTTCAGTTTTTTACATTTTTAATTAAATTTGGTTTTCTCTTTAATTAAATAAATAAACCAGAATTCACATTCGTCGTGCTAAATTCAGACAACAGTTTTGCGCTATCATTATCGTTTTAGTTTGAATATTGCCTCATTTATCGAGCAATTTTCTCATTGAAGACTCGGATGTGATGGTTTGAACGTTTAACTTTATCACGCGAACGATCCCGTGAAACGTTACGAATTGTAGCGTACAGATCGGCTCGTACTGATCCTTGCACAATTCGTGTAAAACAGTGGAGAAAAGAAATATCGAGAAAAAAATGAAAAAAGTTTAAATTGAGAGAAATAAGAAAAAAATGTTTTGTTGCTGTACAATACGTTTATTGTGTGCGGATTTTATGAAATCTATTGCCCGCACTGTTCTCATATCGATCAGTCGCTGACGAAAAATGAACCGATTCGCGTTAGTACAGCCGCTGTTTTGCCCGATCCATCTGACAATAAAAAAAAGCGAAAAAATCGATTTTTCAAAATTGCACACAGCATGAAGCCAGAAACTCAAAAGTTCGATGATAAAAATTCCATTTTTTCTTTTTTTTTTTAGATTGTGTAATTCAAAAAGAATTTTTATTTAAAATTAAAAGAAAATATTTGTTACGTACGTTTGATATCTTCGTATTGACTAATGGTTTTACGGGTGAATACGAAATGCATATTCCAGGCGAAGAAAGATGAGACTGATAAGGTAGACGGTCTAGTGTCAATAACCGGCGCGACACCCGAAGAAGAGAAAGAATCGCTCGTAAAAAATGTCTTATGGCAAATGGACGGCGACCGGAAAACCGGTGCGCTCAAACAACTTCAAGGACACATTTGGCGCGAAGCATTCAAATCCGGCGCTATTAAAGGACAGTAAGTGTCTTGCTTTAATTTTTCATGAATTACGTAATTTCGCACGTTCAAATTTAATTTATTGCGAAATAAAGATTCACTAATTGTATCGTTTGGTAATAAACGATCGCAAAAAAGATTTTTATTCATTGAAATTCAAAACGAACTACTTAACATCAAATAGAATTTACGTTAATTTTAGTCATTATGATTATGATTACCATAGAGAACAGATAATTAATTCAAACGGTTACTTTATTCAGAGTTTGCGAGGACGTCCTCAAAGCCTTGGAGAATTGGACGAAATCCGGAAAGAAAATCTACGTGTATTCGAGCGGTAGTGTCGAGGCCCAAAAGTTACTTTTCGGTCATTCCGAACACGGCGATATGCTCAAGGTACATTTCAATATAAACAGTGCATTAAATCAAAGAATTTATTCCTCTAATCTATCATTATTTTAATCAATTTTCACTTATTATTACAGAATTATAGAGTAGCTGTATACATGATGTACCAGGTTGAATGGTCAATAGTTTAAACTTAAATTTATGATCGAATTTCAAATCGAAAAGTGTGATACCGTTTTTTAATTTAACTCGTCAGCGGTCACGCTGTGAGACTTTTTCTCACACTTATATTAAAACGATGATTACTCGAAAATTTCAAATGGTATAAGCGTTTGAAATTTTTTCCATCTTCACCAAATTTATTCTTCTGTATGATAGAAAAGTTAAAAAAATTTTTGAATTTTTTAAATTATTATTTTTTGGTTTTTAGTGTCAGTTATAGTTGTATTTATGGTTTTTTTTAAATAAAACTGTTTAATTGTCACAATCACTGTAGCGAAATTGTTTTCAAGTTCCTATTTATCAAATTAAGCACTTGAAGCTATACATGTGAGAAAATCTCTCATTGCGCGCCCAATGTTTAAAGTGTACGTAGCACGACCGCTGACGGGTTAACTCCCCCCCGGTCCCCTTCGTCGTGAATGATAAATTATTGAAGTTTACAAATATACATCTTTTTATTCTTAACATTGTTAAAACCTCTGATGACAAAGCAAAAATGCATAAGAACAATTTTTCAGAAGTTGAAAATTCCAACAAAACAATGATTTACTACCTTTTTCATTGCGTTCTACATATTTTTATTGTTCAAATGCAACAGAAATTAATTTCGTTTCCCAATTTATTAGTTAAATAGCCAGATTTTTTTGCATATTTTGTTCGTGGGTTTCTAATAAGGAAAAAAGAGTTTCGGTTTTGTAAATCTTCTAAAAAATATTGAAAAATTGAAGAAAAAAAAGAAAATATTTCGTTTCCCTTGAACTTCAACATCAGGAAAATGGTCGATTGCGTGGAACCCCCGAAAATAAGTGTCAATGACCTTTTCTATGAAATTTCATCACTATGTCTCATGCATGCATTTTTACACTGTCGCTAACTGTTTCGAAAACGAGAAAAAATTTGCCAACTTTTATAATTAGTAACTAATCCGAAAGGAATTTAATGAAAAAAAACGACATGAGACTTTTTCACTTGAAATTGTAATTCTGAACTTAAGGACACACGTTTTCAGCGTTTAACGATCGATACAAAATCCAGAATTCTATTTGTTCAGAATTTCAGAATTTAGTGATTTGACAAATAATGAAAAAAAATGTTGCATTATTAAAATTGCTGTCCAATAATAATCATGCAAAAAATGTTTTAACAAATTAATTAACCATTTATTTTTGTCATTCTTTGATTTTTCTAAATACGTTTAAACTTTTTGAAACGATTTTTTTTGTTATCGGAAAAATAAATTGCCAGTTGATTTGTTCAAGAGTTTTGTTGTTTGAACAAATTAATAATTTTGCGGGATTGTTATTATATAAAATCAATGTTCAATTCTGTTCGAATAATACTTCTGGTTGAAAATGAAAGTGTAAACGCTTTTGAATTTCACGTTATTAACGATTTAATTAAAAATATTCTGTAGATTTAAACTGTTTTCACTTTTAAGTTTGTCGTATCGAACAGACAAAAAAGATTCTTCAATTGACGGAATGTGCCATAAAAGATTTGAGTCTAATCGTTTCAGCCATTAAAAACAATGAAACGAACAATGAGTAAAAAATGTATCGTGAAAAGTAAATTGTAGTTTTTGATTTTGAGAGTTTTCGCGTATGAGATAAAAGTTTTTTTCAAACATATTTACGATGTTTCCAGTACTTCAGCGATTATTTCGATACCGAGGTCGGTGCCAAGCAAGAAGTTTCGAGCTACAAGAATATTCTCGCAAAAATAGATGTTGAGCCATCGGATGTGTTGTTCCTCACTGACGTAGTGAAAGGTTCGTGTTGTTGTTCATAAAATCACATTTTCCATGGAGTAAATTCGATAAATTTTTTATGTCTCTAAAATCTTGCGATTGTTAACGATGAAGAAAAGTTTTTTCGTGTTGAGACAATATTTTGTATTATTGCAAAGCAAGCGCAATGTCTCTAATTTCTCGTAATTAAATTCAACAGAGGCACAAGCAGCGAAAGAAGCTGGTATAACAGCAAAAATCGTAGTTCGCCCGGGTAACGCACCTCTGACCGACGAGGAAAAGGTAAATTTTACAACTATCGAATCGTTCCTGGATTTGTCCTTTCAAACTTCGGCCAAGCGGCAAAAAGTAGAGAAACCCGAAGAAAAAGTGGTAGCCGAGCCTGAGACCTCGGTCCCGGAGCCAATGGATACATCGGACGGAGCGCCGGAACCGAAGACTGAGAGCGTCGTAGAGAAGAATGAGGAAAAGAAGCCGGACGAGTCGAAGACAATGATTGAAACTGCTAAAGTCGAAGAGACTAAAATCCCTGAAAAACCTCAAGTTTCAAGCATGGACATTGACACTAAAGTTGAGACTGAACAGAAAACTCCGGACGTTGTTGATAAGCCAGTTGTGCCGGTGGAAACAGCGAAAAAAGAGGAAGAATCAAAAGCGAATGAAAATAAGGAAGTAACGAAAGAAATTCCGACTGTGTGCGAGATCGTAAAGAAAGACACGCAGGTTGTGAAAAAAGAGAACGAAACAGCAGCGAAGACAGAGAGCGAGCTGCCTAAAAAAGAAGTTGATGTTGCAAAGAGCGATAACGAAGTAGTGAAAAAAGAAACGACGGAGGAAGTTAAGAAGGATGAGGAAGTAGCGAAAAAAGAGAACGAAGCAACGAAAACCGAAGAAGTCGCCAGCGCAGCTTCGGCCGCTGCCACTACCAAACTCGATAGCGAACCAATGGATGAGGACAAATGTGTATTACCGTCCAAATCCGAAACCATTGCCACAACAAAAGAGGACAAGACTGAAGTATGCGCAAAGCCTGCCGATCCGCTCGTAAAGGCGGATAAAAAAGCCGAGACTGAAGTGAGTAAGCCAGTTGAAACGTCGGTGACCGATTCGAAAATCGATAATGAGACTGATGAGAAAAAAAGCACTGCTACCAGGGAGTCGAGCAGCACAGAGGTAGCAGTAGCAGAGAGTAAAGTCGAGAAGAAGACTTTGGTCGAGGAGAAGCCGATACCAGTGACGACCACGGAGAAAATAGAACCGGAAGTTGTGCCGAAAACGATCGAGAAGACCGTAACGATAGAGAGTTCTGAGAAGCCTCAGTCAGTAGCCGAAGAAGCTAAGAACGATGTGAAACTAAACGGGGACAGTGCGACTGCGAAAAGCGATCAAGTACAATCGTCGGAAAAGAAAGAATCAAACGGCGAAGCGAATGAAGAAACTACAAAAATGGAGCAAATCGCCGCAAGTGTTGCGGAAACAACGAAAGTGTCGACCGTAGTTGAGAAAAACGATGAAAAAATGGAGCCAATTGTTGAGAACATGAAAAAGAATGAAACGGAAGTTGAGACAAAGGCCAATGTCGATGCAACCTCAACGGTCGAAAGTACCGATGCCAAATTGAACGGAATGGCAGCAGGAGAAGATTCGGGTAAGGATGAGACCGAGAAACCACACAGAAACGGTTTGAACGGTGACTCGTCGACGCAGAACGAGGCCGCGTCAAGCTCACAAAATGGTGAAGCCGAGAGTTCAACCAGTGCAGCTGCCTCCTCGGCCGAATCGATAAAAACAAAAAAGGTCGTCGACTCGACGATCGCTGACGGAGCTGGGGAACCCGACGTTGTTCCACCCGTAGCCGTAGCTGCGACGTCCTAATCTCGCTTGCTCTAACATTTTAAGGAAACAAAAAACAACAACAACCCCTTCTCTCCTCCCCCCCCCCCCTTCATACATAATACCCAAAATATCCGATACAGTACTTAATAGTATTAAAGAAAAAGCACCCCTTAAAAGTTCGAAATCCTTTTATCCTCGATTGCCCTTGTTCCCTCTGAAAACGCCCACCTCACATGAATCGTACGACATTTAAGCATAATGCGATAATTTAAGATACGGCTCACGGGATTATCGTTCCTTTAAATACAGTATGAATTTAAAAAAAATGGAAAAAAAAACAAAAACCGGACAAATCGTGCGTAGCGCCTTGCAGATTCCATTGTTTTCTTTTTTTCTTTGGACTACGACGTGATTTGATGCACATCGCGGTATATGTTGTTTTCTTTTTCTTTTTTTTTCAACGTGACTAATATAAAACCGTGTATTCTTCACTAGAAAATAAGATTTTTTTTACATTTTCGCATCTCACTTATCGTCATTCATTCGAGACTGTCTCGCGGGTAATTTTGGCGAAAATTTATATTCCAGCATCGTTCTTTAGAATTGTTTCTCCATTTTGTTTCTTTTTTCATTCATTTTTCATTTTCTCGTTCTTTAAACTTGTCGTCATTGTAAGGAAGCCAAGACGATCGAATTTGTCACACGCTGCTAACACGATTTGCCAGTATTGTTTTTTTTTTTCTTACGTTGCGAACTGAGCATATACTCATTTTTTTTCTTTTTTACTATTGAATACACCGTTATTTACGAATACGATAACCTATAGGATAGTTGATATCGCGACTGACGGAGTAATGGTGTGCTGGATGTATTGTGCCAAAATAATTTTTTTTTCCTCAGCGTTTCGTTCGAAAATTTATTTTTGCATTTAATTCAATGGCATTCAGTTTGTTTGTTTTTTTTTCTGTAAAGAATTTTCGTTGTTCCAAATCATGAAACATAAATTGTTCGTTTATCAACATGGATTTGACTTCTAAAACATTAATCGCATAAACGACCTGTTCGTTGGCTTGATAAGCTCGTGAAAAGGCAATTAAAACGTACTTAAAACATCGGAATTATGATCAAGAAAGCAAACACTAGTTATGTACTCCAACGTGTTAAAGAAAAAAGCAAAATATAACAAGCCGCGATAAGGGGTTTTGGACCTGCTCAGAACAACAAAAAAAATATATTTCAAAACTGCTTCGTTCTTCTGTAATAGAATTAATCGTCATTAATTGTTTCCAATCCTAGAATGAACATGGCAGTTATCTTTTTTAATCTATAAGTTTTGAACTAAGCACGAAGTCTAATTATTTATTAATTTCATCGCCAAAATTGACTGTGATTTAACCATATAAAGAAGAAGAAAATGAATAGAAGTAAGAGACCAAGTAGTGCATGTTCATTTCTCTTCTTGAGCGTAATTCCAAAACCTCTACATTTGCCAAAAGATAAAAGAAACAACAAGATTTAGGGTATCGATAATATCAGCGAGCATTCAACGTCGATTATTTCTCCTCATGGACTTTTCACGAGCTTTAGACAACGACGATACGTTTATTACAACGAGTTTATATTTTCCTTTTTTAATCCACTTTCTCGCTCTTTGATTTTAATGAAAAATTGACCTCGCGTACGTAATTCCAGAGTATAAACGGTTTTTCGTCAAGCGATTTAGTCAATAATACTGTATAATTTATATCACACACACACACTCACATACATATATATATATATATATATTTTTAAATATTTTTCGTTTCGCATCGAAATTAAAAAAAAACGCTTCGAAAACAGTCCTTATAGTAATTAGTCGTTGAATTTGTATAATGCGTGTATCGAACTTTGCCACTGAGGACGTTCGACGACCCATGTTGTAACTTTTGTTTTTGTCTCCTTTGCCCCGAACAGCTGTAACGGGCTTTGACCTCAACATAGTGTTTATTTTACCTCTGAAAATTGTTTGTTTTTTTTTTTGTATTCTCAACATGATTTTTCGTAGTCCGAACTAATATTTCCACAATCCATTAACTATTTGTTGTTTATTGTTCTCTACATTTATTAATCAACATATGAGTTCATTCCATGATTTATTTTTTTGTTGGTAAAAGCGCACTCTTGATTCCTTGAGTAAATAAAACAAAAATAATTCATCATTGCCGAAAAGTTTTATTATTTTTTTTTTTTAACTTGGCGTCGAACCGCTGCCGCAGCTCTTGATTTCGTTTTATAAATTTGAAGCTCGAAATTTCGTCCGTAGCGACAAAAAAAAAGGGAGAAAAAAATAGTATGAGTTTCATTAGATTTTGTGCGTTGGTTTAAATCGCAAATCTCTTCGGGGAGCCGACTGCGTGACTAATTGCGTATTTCAATAACTATTCTTAACTGCCAGCGTTATTAAGGATCGGAGCATTAGAAAAAAAAACCACACCGTTCAACTCCCGATGTTCGATTGTTTTCATTTTTTGTTTGTTCGTTTTGTTTTCTTTCTACGCAGGATAACTTTTAGGGTAATTTTGTGTAAACATTCCTTCGTACTTCGCCAACTTCGTGAGAAAATCGTTTGTAATATCGAACACTTAAACGTTAACTTCCCATTGACTGAATTACAAAAAGAAATCAAAAAACTGAAGAAACGAACTAAAAACGAAAAAAAAAGTAAAATAACCCGACTGTGTACGTTAATTCGTTTTTCGAGAATCGCAGTGCAAATGACCTCTCTTCGTTCGACTTTTCGAACTCATCTGCAGTCGTCACTTCATATCATTCATACAAGATTTGCGTCAATGTTCGAGAGAGCTTGTTCTTTCAATTTGCAGTGGGATTCTCACGACGAAATATTATACTCGATCGACACTGTATTTGTAATTTCTCTCTCTCTCTCTCTCTCTCTCTCCCCTCCCTCCCTCCCACCCTCTCTCTCTCTCCCCCCTCCCTCCCTCTCTCTCTCTCTCTCTCTCTCTCCCTCCCCCTCTCTTCTTCGTGCTCTCAGTAATAATCTACATAGCCCGATTTATCAGCTATAAAGTATCGCAAATATTTGAATAAAACGTTTATAATTTATGAAACGAATTTTTGACTGATGTATCAACGGAGTGAACTGTGGCCATTTGATCGTCGATTGGTGAAACAGATCCAAAGCATTGACGACAAATTTCGCTAATTAATTTTAATTACAACCTATTTTTACGATGAAAAAAAAAATCCTAAACACTGCCCCGCCCCTTCCCTCACAGTCATAACGAGAGAAAAATGCTTCGAAATTTCATGAGATATTTGCTGCGTTCACGAAAATTAGCGATGCACCAAAATGAAAAAACTTCGACAAGTGCGAGATTTTTTACGTTTTTTTTTAATACAACATTTTTGTGTTCGCGATAAATAATCATCGATATTGTGAAGAGATTGATTTTTCTTATGCGTACATAAATATATATACACAAATATATATAACGCTCGGTATGAATTCGGAGAAAAAAAAACACTAAATTAATGGCATTAGAAATAAGATCTTCGAAGGTAACCTAATTATTCAAGTATGATGATTCACCGTGTGGTAGACCCGTATATCGATGGTTAATTCGAACGATATATCGAAGAAAAAGAAACAAAACCTTGTAAGAATTTCATTGGAAATCCTGACTCCTTTTTTCCCGCCACAACATTATGTCTCCATTGTACAATTAATTCCAGATGTGCATATATTCGATAATTAATGTTGCACGACCCTTTTGATTTTGAAAGAAACAAAAACAAGAAAGATAAGTTGATAAGAAACAAAAAACTAAGCAAAAGGATCGTGTAACTGGAACAGTGACAGTTCCTGCCATAAACAAAATGAGCCAAGTTTTTGTTTATGTACCCAAGGTATGAAGTGAATAATAGCATAATACCCATACGATGTCAGAATTATGCGTACGCTGGAGACGCAATGTATGATATATTCAATAAATATTTGTTCATAGTAAACATTGTCGGTTTAATTTTAATTCGCATACTATCCTCGATTAACGAACGAAATTAAAAAAGTTGAAAAGATTATGCCACAGGTTGAATTCGACTTGCCGGAATTTAGTAACGACTCCACCTAGCAGGTTTTGAACTTTGCAAAACTACGATACTGAGCGTTGGTAAAGCTGTGTCAAGCAATATTTCGTTCGCTCGAATCGTGTTTTGTCTCAACGTAAAATGCCTGCTACACAACTGTGGCAATCGAACATATGATCATAATAATAACAATAATTATAACTTTGATGTAGTTCGTGGGTAGTGGCTGTTGTGTACGGGAATACTGAACAAAAAAAACTGTGAATAAACCGGAGACGAATAATTAGTCGTCGAGCTCATCCCGGGAAGTCCACACGGAACTCGAAATATTTATATGTATATATATAAACATATATGCTCGCATAAAGGTTTTTTCTAACGGGCGTTAGATATAATTTCGCGTTTGTACACGTTCAACAGAGTCGAGCAGTAAGAAAATTCTTTTGAACAGCACTCTTCCGCGTGAGGATTTTGTTTTGCACACAGAAGAGTTCGTGAGAGCGATACGCGATAATCCCTACTCCGAGTGGCGTATGTGACCGCGACGTGCCTTGAAATGTCGTCGTGAGCGCGTGGTGAAGAAGAAAGAGAACACACAAAAGAAACACGATAAAAAGAAAAAAAAAATTGACGGAGAAGGAAACATGTCAACACCGATCGTCAGTCATTCTCAGGTCTCCGAAGATAATGTGTCACAGAGTGGGTGCGCTGTTTGCGGTGTTACTAACAAATTGCTCAGGTGTTCGAGATGCAAAACTGCGAAATATTGCACCAAGGAACATCAAATTATCGACTGGAAACATCACAAAGCATTTTGCTCATCCAAAGCTAGTGACAGTGAAACTAACATCGCTAAATTAAATATTAACGCCTCGAATAAATCCAACAATCTTAAAAGTCACAACGACGAAAAAAATTGTTCAACCCTCGTGGAAAACAGAAGAATATCTTCTAACCTGAACATCGACGGTACCAGTGAAGTTACGAGGATACAGTTGGATGATCGTCGGGTTCAAGGAAAAAACGAAAAACGTTGCGGTACATATATGTATAGATTTTTTTTTCTTTGACATTGTTGAGATCATGTCACTTTGTGACAGATACGAAAGTTTTTGTTAGCTTTTTTTTTATCTATTCTCATTGTCACTATCTCACACTTCTCTTTCTTTGTTCTTATATTTTTCTCGCGATACTTCAACGTCTCTCTCAATCTATAAATTTTAGCACCTGATTATTCTGTTTCTAAAGAAGGAGCCACACGTATGAATTTTAGTGAATTTGTTAATTTTTTTAATGTCAATATTTTAGAGCATATGTGAAAACTTTTTAGAAAATTCGTTTTATAAGTAGAGCAAGAAATTCATCGCTAACATATCTGTCAAAACGGCGATTTCAATAATTTGAAACAATGCTCTTCTTCATTGAGGAGATTATGTTTTAATCCAAAATTTTTTTCAAAATTTGCAACACCTTTTACAATGGGACACTGATTAATTAGGAAATATTTTCGATTTCATTTATCAATTTCAAAAATAAAGAAAATACTAGCATTGGCGATGAATCAGTGCATACACGTCATCTTTCCTTCAATATGACGATATGAATGATATGAATATTTTTTTTTATGCTGTCATTCTTGTTATACGCATGACCTATTTTGTTCTATGAGAAATTCATTCGAAGTATTATTTCAGAGGTCATTTTTTTCAAACTGATTCAAGAGATTTTCACTAACTTAAACATTGTCAGTTTTTTTGACAGATGAAAATTACTATTTCATCATTCATCCACATCTAAATTCTCTCACCAAAATCGTGCTATCAAAATATAGGAAGGCATTTTTCTTCATTAAGCTCTACTTTTTTCAATTAACAATCAGAATATATAAAACTTTATAAAAAAAACTACTTACAATTTTTTTTTTATACACAGATTCGGGAAGCAGCGAGCAGAGGACAGTGGGAAAAGTAGACAATAGCTCGGTGTGCACGAAAAAGAATCACAGTGAAAAGACAAAAAGTGTTACAGAGGGACATCCAGAAGGTTGGGTAATGCCAATAACGTACGAAGGAAGTTCGGAAGATACTATACTCGGAGCGAGGGGTCAGTCGCTCAATCCGTCGGTCAATAGTTCAACAATAATTGAGAACGGAGACATAGAACCAACGAATGTTCCTAGTGTTGAAAACCAACACAACGATCCTGGCAAAAACGGCATGAGTTATCCGGAAGTAGCGCTTGGTGCTGAAGAAGATTATTTGCCGCCGTTCCTTCACAGAAATCGTGATAGTCGCGAGGAGTTTATCATCGACGATATATGTAGAAATGTAATAAGGGACATGAACAAATTTGGTGTGTGCGTTGTGGATAGTTTTCTCGGTCATGACAAAGGTATTTCTGTGCTTAACGAAGTTTTGGATATGTACAGTGCGGGTATGTTTGAAGATGGACAATTGGTCTCCAATCGATCTGGTAATAAAGACTTAAAAACAATAAGGGGTGATCAAATAACATGGCTCGACGGCAAAGAGAAACATTGCGAAAATATTGGCATGCTCATCTCCAAAGTCGATTCGATCATCATTAGAGCCAACAGAATGCCCAACAATGGCAAATTGGCCAATTATACCATCAACGAAAGAACAAAGGTAAATCATTTTTTTTATTCACAACAATAAACACTTTTCGTTACATTTTTTTTTTTGTAATTTTAATGCATTCGATGTTTTTGTTGGAGGGTCTTATGAGAGATGAAAAAACATATGGAAATTTGCATCATTGGGATGCAGTGAAATTATTTTTCACTAAGCGTTAAACTGTGTAAATTGGACAATTCTTTTTGGAACCCAAAAACTAAATGTTCGAGAATAATTTGGACGATTCCGAAAATTATGAAATTGATAAATGAATAGAAATATTTTTTTGTTGAGTTTCAATGATGCAAAATTCAATACAATGATAAAAATCATTATGCATTTATAGTCATTGATTTAAAAACTGCAGAAAAATACTTTTGAAATCGTTCCTAATTAAATTATTTTTTTTTTTCGACCGATAATAATTCTGAACTAAGTGGGTTTCCTAATGATTCAGCTTAATTATAAAATACGTGTAAAGACTAAAAATACAACAATTCTTTCGAATCGGATAGAAGCATGAAATTGAAAGACAAGGAAAATAATAAATCATCAAAACGTAATAAATTAGCAGGAAAGCAGAGATAGATTTCACTATCAAATTGCACTTGGGAACTTAAACTCCTGGGATATTTAGGGAAAATGTATTGTTTTTCCTTATAAGCAGCGAGCAGTTAAATGATTGAACGTGTGATACGAGAAGTATGCGTGTCATAGAGTATGTAATTCTATAATAGAAAAATTCAAGGAAGCGAATGGATCTCAATGACATGACAAAGTCAAGTGTAACCGGCGCCGATGGGGAAAAAAATCGGTACGAGTAAAAAAAAGTGTTTGAATTTTTAATGCACAATTTAAGTTCAGAAATATCGAGAAATTGAAAAAAAAATACAATGAGAGAAAAAACTCGTTATTTAATGGAGGATTGGAAACATTTTTTAGTTTTTTCCCACTATTATTAACAGAGAATATTATTATTATTTGCTCGCTTTGTTATTTTACGAGAAAATAAAATTCAACTCTTTTACCACTATGGTATTTGTGAACGCCATCTGTGCGTAAATATTTTTGTCATTGCGGTAAGCAGTTCGTTGAAATCTCCGATCCTGTATTTATTTTTCAATATTCGATAACACATGCGAAGCTTCTTTTTATTTTTAATTTTTTATCTCTTGGCATGAACACACTCCCCCTTGAAACTGTGTGTACACAAATTTATGGAAGAGAAATGTGTTGTGTATTAGTTCAAATGATTAAGGTACAAATTGGGTAATTTCTAAACAGAAAAATGAAATTTCGGATTTTGTGATGTTTTTTCTTTTTACGCCAATGATTTTTCGAATGGGACAAATTACTCGTAACTCATTTTTTATAGATTCGATGTTTTGGTAAAATAATTAATCAATCGATTCGAATTTTGTTAAGTTTTTTTATAGAAGGCAAAAAAACTGAAACAGTAAATAATTTAATAATAATCGAGTTTCGGTGATAGAATAATAATAAATCGTTTTTTAATTGGTTCGAATGTAGAAGAAAAAGTAAATGAATAATGTAACAATCGAATTTCGAAATGTCGATGATTGCTTGAAATTCAAACATCATATTTGTTCGATTGCATTTATTTATCAACTTCCTTTTGTTTTATTTGAAGAGGGAAGAAACGAAAAAATTTCGAGTTTCGTAAAACGATTTAAAAGCAAATCGCATTTAGTCACGTAGGCCGTGCTCTCCCTTTCCCTTTCGTCCCAGGTCCCGTTTCCTAAATGAGAAATCCACCACGTGGCCGGCCTGGTCGTTTTTCGTCGGTTGAAAATGTTGCCTGATCGAGAGGGAAAGAGATTGCTCGATTCCTAATGAGTTAGAGAAGGGGAGAGTGAGATGAGTAAGACGGAGCGAGAGAGGAAATGAGAGTGGCGAATAGGAGCTCGCAGCGGCGGCTGCACTTTGATTTAACCTTGGTGAAGGTGAAATAGAGAAGAGGTGTACCGAAGACTTCACCGAGCATTCACAAAACACGAGAATTCTTCGTAAATTATATGTTCGTTTACAGCAACCGAAAATTCACATTTTTACGATTAAAAAACTGAACTCAGTCAAAATTACCAGTATTTCTTTTTGAAAATATATGGAAATTGTGAATTTCTAGCGGTCAAATTAATTGATTCTACAGCTTGGCGAATTAATATTGAAAATTTTCAGCACGCATTTTTTCATGAGTTAAAAATCTCGAAATTCCTATTTCGTTGTAGGAAACAAATCGTTCCATTGGCCAAACGGACGAAAAAAAAATATTATCTTTCATCATTTTTGCGAATTGAAAAATCAATCGAGCATCACCCAAGTCATTTGTTCTCGAGTTAAAAACGTTTGTACTTAGTTAATCCGTTCGGGTCTGAAACACTCTCATAAAATTCAATAATTATTGGTTTTCTGGTTAAAAATGTTGCCACGAAATGTTTAATTGATCAGCTGTACAATTCGAGAGCGATTGTTAACTGCTGAATTTTATCCAGAAATACGTTAATCCCATTTTTTATTTCAAAACATGTTTTCTGGAATTCACGAAAAAATATTATCTTAAAAATAACTCAGAGGCCATCTGTGAAACACCTCTTTTTCCCTCTCTTTTTCCCTATGTATCAAATTTAAAGTTGATAGATTTGAGCGTTTAGGAGAGAGAGAGAGAGAGAGAGAGAGAGAGAGAGAGAGAGAGAGAGAGAGAGAGAGAGAGAGAACGCTTTGTGACATGATGACGAATGATGAGCGGACGAGTCACAACGAAACAATTCTTTTTAGTGAGAAATTCTCTCGAATGAAAATAGAAAACTGTTTTCAGTCGTAATTTTATTTTGATGAATATGGGAACAAAAAGACTTGTACAAAAATCTGAAAACAGAATATTCATAATCGAAGGATGGTTTTACATTTCATTGATACAAATTCGAACATCGTAATTTTCTATCCTTGAAGCTTAATTTTCTGTCACATCATTTAAAATGTACATTTTTTTAATTATTTTTTCGCTTTACTTACATTTTTTGCACATTTCAGCTAAAAAAATTGGAAAAACAGTTTCTTGAACGATTTTTTAGGACCAAAGTAGTAAGAAGCACAAAAAAATATAGTCAGTTGAAAAAAATGAGGACTTAAGAAGTAAGAACGAAGATATTTACGTCATGCTAAAATTATGTGAATTTTAGTACCATCTTTATTTCCTGTCTAGAGACGCCGCTCTATTCCAATGTTTGGACAAGACAAATATGCTTAACGGTCGAATTCTTAATTTCGGTGATTAGCTGAGCCAGAGCGCGATCTAAGATAGTCAAATGAAAGGGATTGAAGAAGAGAGGGACAAAAAAGAACGAAGATGAAAAGAGTACATGGATGGTACTGGCTACGCAGCAGTGGCTAACGTAATTTTTTTCCCCCGCGGTCGATTCTGCGTCAGGTCTAAACATAGCAGTGCGTAACCTCGAGGATTTCTTAGTTCGTATTAAAAAGAAAAAAAAAAATCCCCGCTGTATTGTTTTTTAACGAATTACGGAGGCGAATTGAAACCTTGTCATCCAAATTTTTCGATTGTTTCATCTTGATAGATCTTGATAGAATCTTGATAGAAATTGATAGAATGATAGAATTTTTAAAGAAAATTCCTCGTCAAATCTCATAACGTACACAATGATCCCCCTATAATTAATAATTATTCTTGAAAAACTAGTTCTTCCCTGCGATTTGTTCGTAAATAACGAGTTAATTGAGAATTGAGTATCGTAGGTCAGTTAAAACTTTATTTCTTCTTCATTCTTTCTTCCTCCATTCATATTCATAATCTTCAAGCAGGGTCACTTAAAAAAATGATGAATTTCATTATCGTTTTAGTATATTTTCGATTACTTAAAATATCATTCATAATTAGACAGAAGACTTCCGATCAAATTTATTTAATGACAGTAATAATACTCCAATTTTAGTACATTCGTGGGAATTATTTAAAATACGAATTCGCAGGGATAAGTAAACGCTGCGATCACATATTGCATCTCTCGTCAGCGTTTTCCTTTCGCCACTTATTTATTTTGTATCTTTTATCCTTATCAGTGAAATTTACTTAATCCCCTATCTGTGGTCAATATTTTTTTTTTTTTTTTTTAACGCGTCTCGTCACGTAGGCCATCATCGATCGTTCGTAGCCACTGGCCATAACTTTCTCTCTATTTACCTTTTCCGCTGAACCCCCTAAACTGTCGAATCACTTTACCTCCATTGTACAGCATACACTCGTCGAGCCAACACAATTGCACTCACTTCCTCTCAAAGTCAATCTCGAATCAACAGATAGTGCCTCGAAATGGCGCAATTTATCGTTGTAGCTACAACTTCAACCACGAATCGAGGCAAACATTGTTGAACTTGAGGAAGGTTATTTATAGCTTGGCGTTCAATCACATTTTCAATTTGAAAACCCGGAATGACTTTCGATCACGTCGAAAAACCGAAACAATTATTTTTAAGGTAATTTCACGTTTGATTAATATTGGACAATTTTATTTCAATCAGATTTTGTTAAATTTGCATATAACGATAGTAAATAAATGGTAACTATTCGATCGAAATATGAAAATTGTCGATTAATATCGTGTTATTATTATTACTATCATTATTAATAAAATAATGACTATTGTTTATTTGTAAAAAAGAAAAAAATATCGTTCTTTTAATGTTTATTTTGGCACTTTTCGAACATCAAGATTTATCATAAAGAATTTGGCTCTACGTCTTAAAATTCCTTACGATCAAGATTGAGATCTGCATTTCTTTTTCTGCAATATCTTGCAGACGGTGGTATGTTTTGGGATTAGCAGTAACTCAGATCACATCTCGTGTACGATGTTTGCAATAAAAGTTGATAAAGTTTCTTGAATATTTTGATTATTTTTTGCACCTTATGAATTCCAGATAAAGAAATGAAAACAAGCAATTAGTCGAGGATTCCTTGCAAAAATCGCCGAAGTGAAAAAAGTACAGGTCTGTTCGTGAATCTGAGCAAATTAGTTCAATTCTGACGTAAATAAAACTGTGACTAATCGAAATACTTCTAAGTACGTTAATTGTTCAAGAAACAAAAAAATCATGCAAATTGCTAACAAAAGTTATTTTTTTTTTTAACGAGGTATTTATCAAAATTTACATAAAGACAAAAATTTCAATAAAATCCACACTCGCACTTGTATCAAAATTTTAATTATTTAAATGTGTTCAAATCCGTTCCGATTTTCTGCTCGATTAGAGTTAAAAGAAAAGTTTGCAAAAAAATCCGCAAGCGTTCTCTCCTTGGCAATCACCGATACTCGTTCGCTTTTGACGAATCTATCAACGGAGACGTCAACAAAAAGTAAAATAAGATTTAAGAGAGAAAAAACAACAAGGAACCCCTGTAAGTTATGTACGTGACGAAAATCATGTAACGGAATGTCGTACGAAGGTTTAAAACGCGGATCTGGGCCAAGGTTCCTGAAGTACAAATGACCGAGTGAACCTAGAGAGCCTTAAATTGCAATAACACCCTATTCGTTCAGTCACTCGTGTATAAGCTCTTGGAAAAAAAATGATCGACAGTTATTTAGAATATATATAGGGCATTCCACGCCGAATCGACCTACGTTAGACCCTTCCATTCGTTGATTTGGCTGAAAATTTTATATATTGTATGACCCATTGAAGAAGCTCTCATGATTTTTTTTTCGATTTTTTTGTCTATACACTTGTGAGATATATTTTTTTTTTTTCAAAATTCGATGTTTTTTCTTCAAATGACTATCTCTCTCAAAAATTGACCTAATCAAACTTTTTTTTTAGAAAGGTTGGTTTTTCATCGTACTATTAGAAAATAAATACGAAAAAGTGATTAATATTTGTATTCCGTATTTTTTCTCAATTTAAAGTAATTTAAAGCAAAAAAACATTGGTTTTAAGATGTTTGCCCATTTTTATTTTTTTTCAAAAAATTCATAAAAAAACGTTGACCAATTAAATGATTTTTAATTTTTAATTTAATTGATTTTTTTCCAATCAATTTGGATCAAAATGGACTTTTTTTTGGAAATGTAGGTTTTTACCAGACTTTTGGAAAAAATTACGAAATAATGATTGAAAATCGTCTCCTATATTTTTTTTGAATGTTTAAGCAAAAAGTCATTAAATCTAAGATGTAGGACACTTGATTTATTTCAACAAATTCACAAGAAAAACCTTGACCAATTAAATGATTTTTGAGACCAGTCCCATCGTGGATATTTTTTCATATTTCTTTTCTTAGATTCAAAAAGATTGTCATTTTTTTTTAGTCAATTCGTACCAAATAGGACTTTTTTATATTAAAAATGTTGGTGTGAAACAAAATATCAAAAAAATAGTTCAATTTGGTCCAAATTGACTGAAAAAAATGATTTTTTTTTTTTCAAAATAAGAAAAAAAATATAAGGAAAAATCTGCCCACGATGAGACTGGTCTCAAAAATTATATAATTGGTCAAAGTTTTTTTGTAAATTTTTTGAAAAAAATAAAAATGGGCAAACATCTTCAAACCTATATTTTTTTGCTTTAAATTGCTTTAAATTGAGAAAAAATACGGAATAAAAATATTAATTATTCGTTCGTATTTTTTTTTCTAACAGTACGGTGAATAACCAACTTTTCTAAAAAAAAAAAGTACGATTTGGTTGATTTTTGAGAGTTACAGTCATTTCAAGAAAAAAACATCGAATTAAAAAAAATCATATTTCACAAGTGTACGGACAAAAAAATCTGAAAAAAAAACAAGATAGCTTCTTTCAATGGGTCATATAACATATAACATTTTCAACCAAATCAAAGAATGGAAGGGTCTGACGTAGGTCAATTTGGCGTGGAATGTCCCATATATATATATATTTACTACATATATATATATTTACTACACTCATTTTTTTAATGAAATTTATTTGTTTTTGTCTTTTCGTATTTTTAATACATATATAAATATATTTATATTTGATTTTTATTGTTCCTGCGTATACACTGAGAAAAAAAATTTGTTCATCGAGCTAATTCCACTTTATTGGACGAAAAATTGGTGGATCCAATAATTTTTAGAAAAATACAAAATGACAATCACCTAAAAAAAAGAGATTTCAGATTCAAAAAAATATTGATTAAAAAAAAAACTAATTTTTAAAATATTTTTACATGAAACTATGTGGCAAATAATAAAAATGGAAGATAGAGCGGTTGGTCTAGTGGATGGGGGCTCGGGCTCGCACGCCGCGAGTTCCGGGTTCGAATCCTGACCAAAACACCAATGAAAAATTGAGATTTTTTTCACGTGTTTCCACTGTAATCCCGGGCGGTTGGACTCCACCTTTATAAAAATCATGTCCAGACCTCGCTATGATGCCTGAGCGGTCGGTGTACAGCTCAGGTGCCTCCCGTGGACGGTTCTCATCGTGCGGATGATGGCCCCCTAACCGTGTACTGGCTAGCTCTCATTGCATTACAGCTGAGAGGTACCTTTCTTAAGCGCCTCTGGTAGCTGTGCTTGAGCATGCTCGCATTGCTACCCGGGGAAATTAGGTAGGTACCGGCTGTATCGGAAAGGTTTCTGCAGTTTCCCTTCGCCCTCGGCAAATGCGATACAGTTGGGGATAATTCGGCTGTAGCCGCACAGGGGGATGTCTTTGGAAAAAGGGGGGAGCAAGCTAAAAAGGGGAGAACCTGGGCAATGGCAAATACAATAAAAAAAATAATAAAAATGGATGTGTTGCCTTTTGTCGATATCTTGCTTAGTTGCGGCGTTTGAACATTTTCGAATTTTTTGAAAAAAAAAAAAACATTTCTTGTAAAATTATAACTCTTGAGATAAAAATAAAAAAAAAATAATTTGAATATTCCTTTCATGGGGCACGATTTTACAAAAAAATGTAGGAAAATAAAAAATGGTCGGGATCGCAGGTTAGGCGAAACGGCATCGAATGGCTTATATTTAAACAATTTTTCTTCGTGAGGCTTTTTCTTTTAGTTGATAATGCTAATTTAGTTAATGCTAATTTAGTTGATAATGATAATTTAGTTGATAATAAAAATTTAATTCCATCACTTGTACAAACTCGGTAAATTTCCACGATGGAATAATTTAACGTTAGTTGACTAAATTTATATACATTTGTACCGGTTATTCCCGTACCCGGCAGAGCAAAAGCAATCATCCTGATCGAATCGCAACAATTTAACGCATTGAACAATTATGACAATATATCTTCGAACGACTTCGAGAAAAAGAAAAAAAAAAGTATAGAAAAATAAGTGTTTTATGTGAAACACGAGCAACTTGAATATGATCAACTTATACATTATTCATATGTAAAACAAACTATAAAGACACGTGTAAGATTATAAATTTTTGCATTTATTTGAAGCACACTTGACTGAGTTCGTATAATTTGGGTATCGCTAAAGAACTCAGACGTACATAGAAGAACCGGTTGGTATCGCCAGAAATGAATTTCGTAATTTCTGTTCTGTACAGTTAATGAAAAAAACACGTGTAACTATTTTTTGCTCGTTAAGTTTTATGATCAATTATTTCTCATTAGCATTATTATACAGTATGTTTTACAAGACACAAGAGAGGACACAAAACGAACAGAGATGTCGACGTTGTCTGAAAAAAAAACTATATATGCGAATGTTTTCGAATTCATTCATAAAACAATTATTCGTAGCAGAGCGATGATTTAGCGAACGATAACTTTGAAAAAGATAACAGTTTTTTATTTTGCTAATTGGTTTTTTTTTTTTTTTAGTTTTATTGCCATTGCCATTTTCTTTCGAATTTGTTGATAAAATATACCGTTGTAAAATGTTATCAAACAATTTTCTCAAAGAATAGAATTACAATTCATATTTTTGTTTCAGGCTATGGTCGCTTGTTATCCCGGCCGTGGTTCGCATTACGTTAAACACGTGGACAATCCAAATCGAGATGGTCGGTGTATCACGGCCATTTATTACCTTAATAAAGATTGGGATATCAAGGTATGTTATTCAAAATAAATCTTCATAGTAGAACGTCGAAGAAAAAATTATGTACTACTATAAAAATGGCTGATGAATTAAAAAAAAGAAATAGTAATACCGATTTTTATTAATTTCTATTAATTTAATCAGTGCATTGTAGTGCTCAAAGTTACTGCTATGTACAAAGTTGATGATACAAATTTCTATCAATTACTTTGCAAATACGAGCTGTATTATAAATTATATTTACTTTAATCAAATTTACGTATAATACAATTTTTTTTTGCAAAAATGCACTCTGATTAAGTTTGTGTCCTTACAATTTCATTAATCCCATTACTGAATTTCTTACTTCCAGCTTGCTTTCAGTTTGAAAACAATTCTGGAGCAATATTTTTTTTCAAATACTCACCAAACTGTGAACAATAGTTGAGCTTGACTTACTTACGAGTCTCAACGTTGCTTGAATCATCTAAATAAAATATAAACTCCACTTAGCGGTTTTGTACACTCAGCTATTTTAATCCAGCTTCCTGTCTTAATTTTGATTGCGCAAAAATTTCTTTTTTTCGAGCTACACGTAGAAAATCTTGACACAGGATGATTTCGTACTTGTCTATCAATTTTTTATTCTGAATAATCGCGATTAATGAGAAGAAAAGAAAAAAGTTTTTTGCCTGAACGTGGGGCGTCACGATTTTTTAAACAAATTCATTTTTTGCTCAACAGAAAAATGGCGGTTTGCTAAGGATATTCCCAGAGGGAGGACGAGATCAAGTTGCCGATATTGAGCCCCTATTCGATCGAATATTATTCTTCTGGTCAGATCGACGTAATCCCCATGAAGTACAGCCAGCTTTTGAGACGAGATACGCTATAACATTGTGGTACTTTGATGCGGAAGAGAGAAGCGAAGCTTGTAGAAGATATCAGATGGAAAGTAAGGCTGGATTCGATGCGTCCTTATTTACGTAACGAAAATAGCAAAATTCGATCATTACTCCCAAAAATCCCATTAAATAATTGTCTCTAAACACGGAATAATGACCGTCATGTCGTGGACTTTCCGTGTTCCAGGAGAGGTTCATCCCGGTTCACGCACGGTCGTAGAAGCGGGATCGTAGATCTTAGCTACGAATCATAACCATCGTAATCAGGCTAGCAACCCTGATAATCTTACCTCACTCAGAAAAACAAAAACTGTAAATATTTGAATTATATAATTAAGCGACGAGCAGTGGTACATAATTAAAAAAGAAAGAAAGAAAGAAACGAGAAAATAAAGAAAAATTTATCGTGTATTATTATGTATTAAGAATGAATGAGTCACGAGGATTGAACGGAGGCGCCAGTTTTCTGAAATTCAAAATATAGCTACCGATTTAAAAGGGGAAGAAACGTTTGTATTAATGAAAATCTTAAAATTCTTAGCCCCTTCAATATTTTTCAATCTATAACGTTTTGGGTGAAATATTTTTGTAACGATGTTGCATGGTTTGGAAAAAAGCCATTGCACAATGGCAATAATGTGCCATTCGAGTGTAGCCCTCTCAGAGGTTTCAAGGTCATCTCCAGTATTTGTTCATGATGAAAATCCCTCATTGTTACCACTTGTTGGTCCCTTTCGAGCCGCAAGTTTTCATTTAAAGAATGTTCCTCAAGCCTTCTTTATTCGAGATATTTAGAGTGCTGAGAATTATCGTCTCACCCTGTACATTACTAAGGGTTTGAAACTGTTACAAGAAAATAGAATATTTTTATGCCCGCGCACTGGGCTCTGTTTGAAAAAGTATTTTTTTTATTACTGCACGTTTCTTTTCGAGGGCTTTACAAATCTATATCCTCGGCTCTTCGTTTTATCGTAAAAGTAAAAAAGAATAAAGATTTATTGGGATTTCCCACGATGGCATAAGGGCAATCTTAAATTGGGCCGACATTATAAAAACCCCTGAAATAATGCAGCAATCGATGAAAGTGAATCTGTTCTTTCAGAATCTTTCTATGGGCTGATTCGACGAAATGAGTGTGATCGCAACTACCAATTTACCGATGATTAATATGCGAATGATCGCCCTGCGAATAATTGCCAGATGTTCAATTTATATAATGGCGTTTATTACCAGACTCAACGAAGCTGTTTTTATTAGGCGATACACACACATTTATTGCAGTTCGGTTTAAAGCGAATGTAGTTTAGTGTGGTCAAGAAAAAAACATGCCATAGGTAAAAATAAAAAGAACAATTACATTGAAAGTGGTTTGTAATCGTTTGGCAGCGGCCAGTAGATGAGAGATAATGAATGAAACTAATTTATGCTTCCAGTGCGGTTGATTGAGTTTTTTTTTGCAAGGTCACACCTCTGTGTACCTAGAACGTTATTGTTATGTATAATTGCGAGCAAAAGATGGAGCGCAGTTGTGTGCGTGTGTTTTTGTTTCTAATAAACGTATATATCTATTTATATTTAATTTGTAGCTAGTAGCATGCAGTGCCTGTGTCATGCCTGAAAATTTTCATTCGATCCTCAAATAGTCAACTGGAGGCTGCAGAAACTGAATAATGGTGTTGACTATATATTTATATATATAAATATTTTGAAAATATATGTACATATATTCAAGATTTGCTAGGATTTCTGATCTATTGTGTAAACTCAAGTTGAACGTCAAATTTCGTTTGGACAGATCCAGATTTGGATGTGTCCAAATTTTGTCCGTTTGGACAAAATTATTAGAAATAGAGCAAAAATGCATAGGACTGATCTTTTAGAGCATGAAATTTTCTATAAAAAAGTTCCCGACAACCCCTTTCTATCTCAAGAAGTTTAATTCTGAAAGCGGCTTAACGAATGACCTGGTTTCCGAGGGTTACACGTAAACCGAGCGTTTTCTTCTTTTGATCCGCGTTCATGACTAAACTACTGGAAATAGAAGAACGGTGGCTGGAAATTTTGTAGGAAATTTTATCCTCTACACGATTGGTCCTATGCATTTTTGCTCTATCTCTTCCCGTTTTTACAATGCGAGCTGTACAATAAACGTATGCGTTAATTTCAATAATTCATGATTCATTAAAAATAGGCTCTATTTAAAAATGATGTGAGACTATGTTGGTCTCGAAATTTTTTGGTCCTCATCTTGAGTTTACATTATTGATTATGTAGTCTGAGACATTACAATATATTGTATATAAGCTGCGATTGACGATAACAAAAAAAAAAGAAACATCATTTGTAACATCAGGAAAATTGCACCGGAGATTTGTAAACTTTCAAACACTCCGTTCATCAAAATGTATTTGATCGCTCCGTTGAAAAACAACTCTTCGAAGGCGTTTATTACCAATTCATAGCCCATTATATCTTCAATGAGTTATTGAAATTTAACTAATTCTCCACAGCTCGGCAACTCTCACTAGAAGAAACGAAAAAAGAAGATTTATCATTAATTCGGTTTGTAGAGTTGTTATTTTCTAAGTTATACAAAGGAAGTGTTTCAAGCCTTCCGAAAGTATTGTAAAAGTGAAAACGAAGATTTTATTACATTCGGAAAAATAAATATTGTACAAAGTCTGAAAATCCCTCAGTTCTTTTTCTCTTTTTTTTCTTATTGTGAGTTTTTTTTTGTAAATTTGTCCGGTATTATGATCGTGTTTATCTCAGCTAAGAGGCTCGTTCGGAATTGCTGAATCCTCGACGACATTCGTTGACGGAACGTAAACTTTGAAGGAGAAATCGTTGGTCGCAAATGTTCCAGGATTCACTACTTGGCAGTCTTCGTAATTCGTAATGTAAGGTTGAAATTGATCGGCCACTACAACGAGATCGGGTGTTGGAAATAATTGCAACGCATGATCGTATTTCCAGTAGACCGGTGTTACTGGCAAACACAGTGGTGACAGATGTGATTGACAAATGATCGATTTGGCGTACTGAAAATAAAAATATATAAATGAAAAAAAAGAATGTTAATATTTACAATAAATTCGTATATTGTGTTAAATCGATTTAGATTTTTTTGCTGTTTTGACTTATGTACGAAAAAATTTTACTGTCATTGTTCGCGAAATAAACGTTTTGCTATTATTTTCTTTAAGAGAATCAGGAAAACGGCCAGTTTTTGAAAACTATTGGGCTCCTACTGATCTACAATAGCAACATAATAAAAATCGATTATTTTTCAATTTCTTAGAAGAATGAACTCTAAAAAAAGAATAACTTACGTGTTCATAGATTTCCCCTTCGTCCGGAAATTTCAAAGTATTTCTGCAGAGTTTCATGAGCATATCTTCCCTAAACACGACGATTTCTTTCGTGCAGTATTGAATTCTGCAGGGATTTGAAGCTAAAATTGTATTGGGTATTCGTTTCGTTAAATTTTCAAGAATACTCTTGGGCAATGGTCCTCTGGGTAAAATTTTTGCTGAGCCAAGATCGTAAGGTGCTGGAACTAGCACGAATTGTGAGTTTTTCTTTATATCTGGATACTTCTGAATAATGTCAGCAACTTTTGAAAATCCTTCTTTGAGTTTTTGGGCGCTCGTTATGTTCGGTGGAAAGCTGAGAAAATGACCACACAAGACAAAGGCGACAGGTGGGAACTCTGCAAAGCCTTCGAGCATTGTTTCAAATTTATCAAGAACTCGATTGTTGTCGACCCAAAATTCCGAAACGAATATAATCATCGCTTCTAATCTCGCCTCCTCGCGAGTTTGTAATTTTTCGGAACTCTTCAACGTTGTCGGATGAGCACCACCGAATGTATTTTCGTTGCCGAATAGCGCTCGTGTGTTTACCGAAGGTTCAGCTGGTGGAAAACCAATATCTTTTACGTTCAAAACTCCATCTTCGAAATTTCCATTTGCTATTACTATCGAACCTTCGGTTACGAGACCTGCCTGAAAGCTGTGTATTAACAAGTTAAGGAAAACATCTGCTCCCAAACTTCGGTGAAAGCTTGTAAATAGAGGATGAAACTGAAAGTAAAATATCTTCAAATCTCTTAATTTTTCATTCTATGAATCTAATAAATTAATTAATATAAATAATTGTCTCTTTTTCTATTTGATAATTGTAATTTGTTTTCTTCTTTATGAAACTAATCGACATTAATTAACATTGTGAAAAAAACAATCAAACGTTATAAAAGTGGATCTGCTTTTATTTGGAACACTGACAATTATTGTGAAAAAGGAAAAAAAAAATTTGTTATAAGTTCTAAAAGGATATTGCTTTTTTCAGATCAATTTTCACCGATCCTCCAGTATCTTCCAGGTAAAATTGCCCTTCCGTCAATTGAGAGAGTAGTCCCAAAACAAAAACGTTTCCTGTTTTCAATTCGCTCATCAAATACTCTATCGGTGTGAGTTCCCATCTTTCGGAAAAATCTTCCCCGAATCTCAATGGCATAAATAGCTCTTGCCTGCGAGTTCTGTGCCAAAGCAGTGTCAGTCTGTCTCTGAATATCGAAGATTTGTCCACAGCGTTTGCATAAAGATCAGGTACAACTTTTTTAAGGATAAATTTTTTTTTATCGTTGTCCCATACGATCTTGGGGATATCAAATGCGTTTATAACGTTAAATACAGTTTCGGTTTCTTGTAGCGATGATTCTGGCTTGTGGCATTCGGTTATGGACCTCTGCAAAGCTTCCAACGATACCTGAGGACTGCCAAGATTTTGTTTGAATATATGTTTTATGACGCGTGTCAGCCATGATTCGTGCTCTTCCGGAGCGATTTTTTGCAAAAATTTGTGAATACTGGTACATAATTGCCTAAAAACAGAAAACAGCAAAAAAATGTAAACAATTGTGGTAAATAAAAAACATTTTTTGTATAATTATTCTCGTAAAAAAGTACATTGAGATTAAAGATTAAAAAACTCGATATTTAGATCATTTTCGACAATCATACAAAAAACTATAAACTCTGAATAACGCAGGATTAAAAATCTATGAAACAAATTTTTATTGTCAAAAGGAGTCATCAATAATCTTTTTTTTAAACCAATTTCATTAGAATAATTTTTACTTACTTTGTAATGGAAAGTCCGTAAAAGGAGAACGTACGTTGTATTTTTGTCACCGATTTATCTTTATCATCTGCCATTGTTTATTACTTATTCATTTAATAGCTAAACAATAGAAAAGTGTCAGGTTAAAGCAGACTAAAGACAAAAGCGCGCCAAAAAGTTGGCAACTTTTTATAAAATTCTTCGAAACGTTTATCACACTGTACGGAAAATTGAAGGCACTTTTCTAAAAAACGTTCACACTTTTACCAGTCCAAAATGCGTGTATTTAAAAAAGATACAATAATTAAAACAAGAAATCTTTGACAGAACAGAAACACTGATTGGCGATCCACACCCTAAGCATGCGACCCTAGTGGATTTTTGAAAAACTGCTGTTGGAGTGCATAACAGCTGTTTCTGTAATCACGATGAACATTTTTAACGATAATCGATGAAAATGAGTGAGAATCAGATAAATAATGATAGAATAAGTAATGTTATAACAAGTAACAGTAGAATAATTGTCGAAAGAGCAACTATCACTGCTAAATGTAAACAACTGTCATAACATGCACTCCAATAGTGCCATTTTTTCAAGTGACGCGAGCGCCGCCATCGGTAGTGTGGATCGTCAATCGAAACTAATCAATTCTATAATTCTACAAATACGCACGTCGTGACGTCATGATGTGTGTCAACTTCTTTTGGCCGCAATTGAGTCCTACAACAAAGCACGTACAGTCGACTCTCCGTTGTGTCACGTTCCCATGTGTCAACCGTTCCCTCATGTTATCTCCATCCGTTCCCATGAGTCAATAGATTTGTTCGTGCTAGCTGCACTTTCTACACTTTGGTAATATATAGTAATATAAATTCCAAAAAAAAGTGTAGAAAGTGCAGAAAGTGCAGCTAGCACGAACAAACCTAATTTCCCTGACCCCCATTCCGAAACGTCAAATATTTACTCTCTCTCCCTCGTTTTGCATTCCCTCTCTTTCCATGCGATGTTCTCCCCGTATCAGCAGTATTAAGAGTGGGGATGGAGGAGAAGTTGACAAAAGCGATCGGGCATTGTCCTGTCGAGTTGACACATGGGAGAGTCGACTGTATTCGCAGTACTGGCAGCAGGTTTTGGAATACAGCCTTTGTGTCGCGTTGTTAAAAACCGGCGAGATTCATAACCTAAAAATTGAATGTTCGAAATGGGTGACGAAAAGAAGCAAGATGTCGAAAATAAAAATAAAGATCATAAGCCAATATTTCGTGAATTGACAGCCGACGATCCAGAGCCGGAAACAACTGTGATTGACAGTCTGTGTATGAATTGTGGTGAAACTGTGAGTATACAATTGATTGTGTTTTTTACTACTGTTTCCTATTTTCACACGTCGCAATAATCGAAGTTGCACTATCAGGGAGTAACGAAATTGTTGCTCACCAAAATACCACATTACAAAGATGTCGTTCTCATGTCGTTCGACTGCGATAAATGCGGCTTCCAAAACAATGAGATTCAAAGTGGCGGCAGAGTCTCTGAAAAAGGAGTGAGAATAAAACTTACAGTCACGAAATCCAAAGATCTCAATCGTCAGGTTGTTAAGTCTGATTACACGAGCGTCAAAATACCAGCGCTGGATTTTGAAATACCAGCTCAATCGCAGAAAGGAGGTATATAATTTTTTTTTATTGTAATTTTCAACCGAAGGCCCACCACTGTGACAGTCCCGGAAAAAGCCCTTTACCACAATTTATTTTTTACTGAAACAAAGTGTTTAAGGAATCAGGAAAAAGCACGTTTCTGCTGACACTGAGATAGTTATATATAAGATTTTATTACAAAGCAATAAAACATAACAAAAAGTACATAATTTTTATTAAAATTAAAAATTAGGATATTCCTGACACGGTTCATGTGAAAAAAATTAAATATTTTATTGCTGCATCAGTCATTGTTGAAGCTATGTATCATACCCACCAAGCTGCTGATAGAGGGTCAGAAGATAGCTGCAAGTTTCAAAATTTTTAGTTATTGACGTAGTTTGATTGATTGGAATAAAAAAAGATTTAACTCATTTTTGCCATTTCTCGGAGTGAGCTGAGATATTTCTTAAGGGTATGGGTCAGTCGGTATCTCGCCACCATAAGTGCAAGAGAGATAGCTGCAAATTTCGAAAGTGAAATTCATCGACACGGTTTGACCGATTACAAAAAGGCCCTGTTAGCGAATTTTTGCCATCGTCCTGCATCTGCTGACCGAGCTTTTTTGTATTCAGTCAAACCGTGTCGAAGAATTTCAATTTCGAAAATTCGAGGTGAGGTTAGGTGACTGATTCATACTCTTAATTTCGATTGTGGTCAATCAATGAAACAGTGTCAAAAACATTTACTTTTGAAAATGTAAACCTGGTGGAATGACTAATCCATCGCCTTGAGGATATCAGTCGTTTTTCAAAATTAATTTTTATCAAAATAAAAGCACAGTTTACTAAAATCTTGATTCTTGCCAAATTTTCATTCAACGGCCTAAAAAAATAATAATTTCAAAAATAAATATTAAATAGCTGTACTTCAACACTAGCTACTGAGATTAGAAGAATTCTTTAAAATCGAAAAAATAAAGTCATCGTTTTTCAATTGTAATCAAAAGCCACGTGAGCGGCTTGACATTAAGCATTAGAAGAAAGTCAGAGCGATAAGTAATATTGAGAAAATGTCGAATTTTGGGTTCAGTATGTACAAAAAAGATGAAAAATGTACATGTATAAATGATTTCTTATGTTTTTATTTTAGAGGTGACTACCATAGAAGGTATCATCGAACGTAGTATAGCAGGACTCCAGCAAGATCAACCAAAACGCAGAGAGGAAAATCCTGAAACGGCTGCCGAGATTGACCTATTTATTGCAAAATTGCAAAACCTTAAATTTGTTGATGAACCATTCATGATAATATTTGAGGACATAACGGGCGAATGTCACGTGGAGAATCCGAACGCACCAGCAAAAGACAAGGATTGCATTGTGACGTGGTTCGCAAGATCGGACGAGGAGAATCGTCGCATTGGCATTTATCCTGAGAACGAAGATTCCTTGCTTAAGCCAATAAAAGAGGGTGAATTTACACTTGAGCAAATCGAATCAGAAGTTTTACAATTTCCAACGAATTGTCCCACCTGCAATAGCCCTTGCGAGACGAACATGAAGCTCACAAGTATGTTAAGTTTAAAAACAGATTATTTTTAAGTGTTACTTCATTCCAGCAGAGCGAAAAATTTCTGCTTTATATGAATTTTTTTGACGGCGATAATTTAACATTTGAAATTGAATACGTATTAAACATTATTCATTAGATTTATAAACAAAAAAGAAAAACTTTGACCAATTCATTTATAATTGTAAATATCAATTCTTTTAGACAATTTGAAAAAAAAGGTTCGAGTGACAGGAACAAAATTTTCCGAGTAATTAAAAAAAAAGTCCAAGAATCTTGAAAACTCTTCATTTCACCAATGTCAAACAGAGGACGAAAACACAGATTCTTTTTCATTTGGATTGTGAAAGAATTTGTTAAAAAGAAAAACTCATTTTGCAAAATTCTAGAATTGTGTAATTGCTTTAAAAAAATTCAATCAATCGATAATATTTTTGATCGATTTTCAAAACAAAATATTTTCAGACATACCTCATTTCAAGGAAGTCGTGATAATGGCAACTGTGTGTGACACGTGTGGCCAGAGAACGAACGAAGTGAAGAGCGGTGGTGGTATCGAGCCTAAAGGCGTAAAAATAAAGGTCAAGGTCAGGGGTCGCGAAGACTTCAGTCGCGATATTTTGAAATCGGACACATGTGGTATGGAAATACCGGAACTCGATTTGGACGTTGGTCCGGTTGCACTTGGGGGTCGTTTTACGACGATCGAAGGAATTTTGTTAGCTACGAAGGAACAATTGACCTCTTGTACCGCGATGACGGGTGACAGCACGGAGAAAAACGCGGAAGACAGAATGTCTAAGTTCATTGAAAAATTGGATGAAGTTTTGAACGGTAAGAGGGAAATAACGGTGGTGCTTGATGATCCAGCAGGTAATAGTTACGTTCAGAGCTTATTGGATGAGGGATGCGACGAGGGATTGGAGATCACAAAATACGAGAGAACATTCGAGCAGAACGAGGATCTCGGTTTGAACGATATGAGAGTGGAGAATTATTGAAAAAGAGAACGAAAATATAAAAAAAAAAGAAAAAGAAACAATCATGTAATCGACGTAAAAAGGCTGAATAAATGCATAAAAAGATTTTAATGACACTTGGAAGTTTTTATTTCTCAGGAATCAATCATTGCCGATGTGCCTGTAAAAAGAACGAAGATTGATAAAATTTTCAGTTTATGAGAGAGAGAGAGAGAGAGAGAGAGAGAGAGAGAGAGAGAGAGATTGATTGATTGATTGATTTTATTGTTATGCCCTAGTAAAAACTGTGGGGCAAGAGAATACAAAAATTTTGGTTTTGCCAAAAGGCAAGTAGAATGAATATAATATAAAGTTATAATTAGGGTGATTTAATTTTCACCACTAGTTTACAGAGAAGTATAATAACAATATAAAGTAAACAAAACAAATACATAATATAAACTAGTATAGAGCTAATATAGTTCTAATTTACCGCGAGAGAGAGAGAGAGAGAGAGAGAGAGAGTGAGAGAGAGAGAGAGAGAGTGAGAGAGAGAGAGAGAGAGAAGGAAAAGGGAAAACACGTACACGACGGTAATAGCGTCGAGTTTTTTTAAAGCCGGAAGTCTTCGAATCACTTGTGCACGCCATGCTTCCGTATCCATATTCTCACATATGGGATTACCGAAGAACGAAAGTTCCTGGAGATTTGGGATTTCTTGAAGACGATTGAATTCAGCCCAATCTTTAACCAAATTGTGGCTCATGTAAAGAACTTTGAGAGCTTTTAGAACATTGACACCTTTGATCTTTTCAATCAAATTGTACGATATCCACAACTCTTCCAAGTGATCGCCTACTGCTTCCAAACCGGAAAATGTTTTAATGTAATTACGACCGAGTGACAAAATCTTCAAGTTCCTCAGTGAATCAATGCCATTTATCTTCTCGATCATGTTTGTCGAGAGCGACAATTTTCTGAACGAATTATAAACGTCTTTTTCAATTTTATATTAACACCTCCAAATGGGAAAATAAATTGTACAATTAGAAAAAAAAGTGGTTAATTGCAAGCAATCGCAAAAGTAGAGTTCCGTAGTTAGTTCCAAGCGGTCAGAATGGAAATATAAAATTATTAATATTTTGATAAAAAGTGCAAAAAACCGTTTTTGTATGTCGTTTTCGAAGTAATTAAAAGGGAACTCTAGAAAAAGAGAAGAAAATGAAACATAAAAAAAGACGAAACGAAGCTTTAACCCTAGCTACACACTACGGGGTCCAATGGACCGACAGGAACACTACATTTTCACCTTTTTTTCACCACAAGCCTTTTCATAAACGTTATAACTTTTTATCAAACGATTTTTTGGCTTTACTGATTGCTTCTCCGGATTGGTCGGAGTTTGGCGTTTCAATTTCACTACAATTAAACCTCAATAGACACATTTGTTACAATGTTATAGAGCAATAAAAGTCATCGGTCCAATAGACCGATAGTGTGTAAGTAAGGTATAAAAGTGTAGTGTGTAGCTATAGGGTTAAAACTGACTCGACGTTCACGAGAGCTGCCAAGCCATTGTCCATTTTATCGATAGGCGGCCATTGAAAAGATAATATAATTTCTTTCTCTTCACTCGCGGGTCTGCCATTTTTTTCCTCCCACCTCTGTATAGCTTCCCGACACGACGTTGGCTTTTCCTGATAGGTATATTTGTTTTTATATAAAATTTCATAAGTTTCAAGAATTTTCATAAAACCGATAAATTACAAATGAATTACCATTTTCGCGTATTTGAACTATTACAAATTAAAAGAAAATATATTATTCAGTCAATCCAGATTCGCAACGTTTATATATGAAACTCTGTTCAACAGATTATCAGGTTTTTTTTAGTTTGAATTTTTGACAGCCCACAGATGACATTGGCCATTTGAAACAGTAAAGCGGAACGGAGACGCGTCACCTGGTGGTCGAATTAAGGATGTATGTAAAATATATCAAGTCGTCTAACTTTCCATAAAAATGACTAATATGATAGAGTTTATCACGCTGCATCGTTCGGAAAAAAGAAAAAGGCACTTAGCCGATGATTTGAAACAAATACGTAAGAATTAAAGCCTCATTTAACTCCGTGTTATTTGTACCGGAAGTTGACAAAATGAAACTAAAATGATAAAAAAAGTATATGTATTGTAGTCAATGTTTGGCCAAAAAAAGAATTTTCAGAAACTTCATACATTTTTCAATTTTTTCACGAAAAAAAAAACTACTGTTCCCGATGTCGTTGTGAAGATATTCATGGTTAACTTTTGACGTTTCATTAGCGTTCTGTAAACTGTTGTTCAATTTAATACGTCCATCATATCGGACACGTAGATGCGGCAACGCAGCACGCTTCAACTGCCGGTCTCGGAATGATCAGCTGTAGTTGACTGTCATGGCTGGGTGTAGCATTGTTGCCACATTTTCTCGGGACAGAAATGAAATTATCTGATTGGCTCAATTTGTACTCGGCCACATATATCAAGTTGCATATCAATTTCATTAAAAATCGTAAATTATTATACAAAATGACATATTTTTTTCATTAGACATCATAAAAAACAAAAGGAATGATTCGGCACTTGACATTTCGACATAAAGATTAACCTTAAAAAATAAATAGATGTACTGCGGATTTGACCTTATATACATCCTTAAGAAAAAAATGGCTGTTCAAATAGCTAATTAACGCCCGGGTTCAAACAATTAAATGAGTAAGAATTAATGTAATTCTTGTAAAATCAGCTGCGCGATATCATTTTTTAGATTTTACTGTACGATATATATATATATATGGAAGATTCAGAGGTCCAGAAATTTGTAGCACGAATTATAAATTCGCCCGGAGGTACAAAAATTGTTGCTTAACCGTCGAATTCCAATTCTTGAAAAAACAACGTTTTTACGATGATTTACAGCAGCAATATTATATTTGAAATATAGAAAACTCCCACTTTTTGAAACAAGTCGGGGATTCCTTTGTTTTGACGTTTTTACGATTAATTCCCTAACATTTAAATCTTCTATGTTTATTACTCTGCATTTTCCTTCGAAGTTCATTTGCGGTATAGAGATAAACAGAGAGGCTGAGTGAGCGCGAAGTAATGGCATACAAATATAAATGAAGGAATTCGAGGGTATCGTTCACACATTTATAACCTAACATAATACATAAGCAAATGTATCGAAGGCGCAACGTTAAGAAAAATAAATTATTGTATACGTATATACATAAAGGTGAGTAGTTAGAAATTCATGCGGTAGATGTCAGGTTAGTATGTGTTTCAATGGCCGCCACGTTACGAACGCCGTGTGTCGGCTGGCTGGCCGCTGACTGAATCGTACGTTCGCAAAATTGTGTGTCCGTCCGCGTTTGTCGTTAGATTTACAGCCGCCCGGGTGAGCTCGATAAAATGCCAAACAGGCTGAAAAAGGACAAGGTGCGTCAATTACGATAATAAAATCGGTGTTTCGGTATAACGGTTTCGGTCGGTGGTTCGTACGAGATTTGAAAGAAAAAAAAGGAGAAAAAAAATTACAAAAATTGTCTCGCTCCCTCTTTCCGTGCGGGACGTGTATATTTTTTTCTTTTTCATTTTCCCTCTACTCCACATATTTCGCGTATACGACGGAGTTTATATATATGTATATTATACACACGGCTACTCGGCATTCTCTCGTTGTGTTACTACACGTACGCACACATACACATACGCTGAAATATACGCGTATATATATATATACACCCATAGAGAAGTTGAGTCCCACGAGCGGGGGAACAACCCCGTGGCAGCTTGACAAACGTGTGTGTATGGGCCTCGATCTCTCGAATGCCTCTCCAACGAGCCGAGGATGTTTAACCGAGACTCTTGAGTGTGTTTTACGAAAGAAAAATAAAGAATATTTTTCAAAATATTGTTACGGTGCCCCGACGAGCCATTGAATAAAGAGATCTTCGCGAATCTTATACTTCTTGCTCTCGATTTCCTCGCAGTTTGTTATACCGCGACGATAATGGTACTATCCTCCTCTCTTTTTCTCACTGTTCAATTCTTTCTCTATATACATACACACGTATATCGCTATATCAGTCTCTTTTTGCTTCAATAGTTTTACGAGCCGACCTCGTAACGTCAAACGAGTGCTTACTTTACTACTTGTGATCTCTTCCGTTTCTGTGTTCCAGGAGTCCGTCAAAGGCAAGGATAAAGGAAAAAACGGCAAGGACGCCGAAACTGTTGACGAGGTGAGGTTATACTCCCAGTTCTATCGTTTGACCGATCGTAGCTGACAAACTATTCCTTCTTTTTTCATTGGCAACTCAAATCTCACTCTGTTTTTATTCGTTTTTTTCCTCTGAAATACGCGAAATTTTTTATTATTTTAATTACGTACCAAAATCTCTGGTTCGGTTATAGTTTGCTCTGCCAGTATTTGTTTTTTCTTATTATTTCATGAGAAAAGCTTGATTATTGAGAGACTCTGTAGAGTCTTAGTACAAGTACGTTTGAACCTATGTCCCAAGCATTCGCTGAGCAGTCATGTTGAAGTTCGCTTCATCGCGAAGTAACAAAATTCCTTTTTTTTATTTGGCAGAGCCCAAAATTGATATGCCATGTTTAGCTATGATCATTGGTCAATAATTTTTTGATATCTGAAAACCAAATTAGCCAGAAAAATTGAGACGGTTTAAACATTTTTTAAAAGCTGGATTAAAAAAAACTTTTTCTTTCATTGCAACAATACAACCTTCAATACCGTCACAGAGTATACAATCTCTGAAAAAAGTGATTTGCATGGCTTTTTTGTGCCATCGGTTTTTGTGGAGTCTGTTGGAAACTTGAAGCAAGTAACTAATAGAGGCTACTCCATATTTACAATGATGTTGAAGTTTGCATCGTTGAAATGCAACGAAATTCCTTTTTTCTTCTTTAGCAGAGCATAAAATCTATTTGCACTATTTGGCTATGATAATTGGCCAATCTTTTTCGGGACCTAAAAACTAAATCTGCGGGAAAAATAGGACGATTTCAAAAATTAATAAAATAATTAATAAAAAAAAGCGTTTTTCGTTGAATTCCAACGATGCAAACTTCAATACCATTATTTACAATAAGACGATCCGATCCGAGGCTCTGTTACACAAATGATAAAAATGTGAACAAAGTTATTTTTACTTTTGATGTTCCAAGATTTGGAACGATTGCACATTAGCTTTGTAATTGATGAACCAGATTTTTTTTGAAAATTCTTTGATTGAAAAAAGTAAATAGTTACTCAATGAGAATATTGAATTGCACATATCATTGAAAATATGCAAATTTTTGGCTGAATTTTTTTTGTTCAGAACTCTCGAGTTTCGTTGAACTTAAATTTGTCGTATGTTCTTTCATTCAATAACATTGCTTTAAATTTATAGAAAAATTGAAATAAATTCTATTCTTTACAAACCTGAAATCATTCATTCATCACCGTGAAAATTGCTGAATTTCTCCGCAGGAGGATAAATTTTTGACTCTGAAGTTTTTATAATATTCTCTCCTACAGAGGGCTCGTGCTTAATTTGATATCGTTATTCCTTTATTAAATATTTGAAAAGAGTGTGTTTTAATCTAAAAACGGAAAAATACCATTTTGGATTTGTTGTTGCTTCTTCATTTTTGGAATTTCTTGCACTCAGCAAGACCTACATTCCTTTGGCATTGCATTCTCGCATGTTGACTTATTAAATTCTCGTTGTTAGTCAAAGTTTGTCGAATCATTAATCAATGATTCTACTGACATAACTTCAAATAATTTAATATCTTCGGCTTTATTAATTTATGTATCAACGATTTATTTTTTCATCGACTTTCATTCAGAAAAGTCATTAATTAATTGTCCAAACGTATTGTTTTTCTTGTAAAGTTTGTAGAGACAAATAATCAACGAATTTTGTGAAAATATGATACAGGTGCTTAGTATTATTTTCCAAATTGAAACTAAAGTTCAACCTTAAATGATAAGTTGATGGTACATTAAAGTGTTATTGAAAATAACTTTGCAGTGAAGTCGATGGTGACTGCAATTTTTACTGTGTATGATCAACACGATTTGCAACGTTTTTGGTTGATTGAAAACTATCGCCATAACACGCAAATTACCACAATCACAGAATTCTAAGGGACAAGTTAAACTTTTTGAAACAATTTACATTTAATGTATCGAGAGACGCGGTAGAGATTCGATTATTATTATATTGTACTGGACAACAAAAAACACCAGCGATGTATACTTCATGAATCCAAGAGAGTGAAAGAGAGAGAGAGAGAGAGAGAGAGAGAGAGGGAGAGAACAATCAGCGAGTAATTACGAGATTAGATGTCATCCCATTGAATCAGCGCGACGATAATATTTCGCTCAACGAGATGCAAGTAATTTCCTGCAGCTTGTGTGGTGCTGAGTGAATGTTGTGGGTTATTCATCGACATATTGTTATATACATTTATCCAGGTACTTAAAAATACAGATACATACATGCGCATGTATAAATATCGTTGATAGGTATTTAATTTCGTGAATGTAACATTAAAAAAAACATTTTCGAATCGTAGTTTCAAATTCGTTCCATTGCCTAATTATTTCAACTACAAACATTCTTTTGCACATTTCGTTAATCACTTTCTTAAAAAAACAGCCAACACAAAGTTTGCACACTTTTATTAGCCTAAGTTTGCACGAAAATTGTGAGCAATAAGAAAGGAATGAATTTTTTTTTTCTACATTTCAACGATGCAAATTTCTTCACTTTTTTATGCGAAACGATTCCGAAAGCTCAAGCATGCATTCCTGCATTTGAAACAGGATCAAAAAATTAAATAAATCTCCATAATAGTTCGAATTTCTAAAAATATCTTGTTTTATTCGTAATTGTTACAGTAATAATTTATTACAGTTAATTGCTGATATAAATTAATTCAACAATCATTTTTATTCAAAAATCAAATCAAATGAATCATAATTCCATTGCCAACAATGACCACATAGAGCTGGGTTTTTTTTATGGCCTCTAGTTACATGAACGTTATGTAAAAAAAAATGCAGTGTTGAATGCTGAGCAAATAAAAAATGAGAAAACATGCATAAACAAAATTATCTCGTAAACACGTCTGTTTAAAAATATCATAAAACATCATTGAGACTTTTTTTACAATTAGTTATCTTGCACTATTATATAACAGCGGTTGTAATATCTCTTTGTATATAGGAATATCGTGTTCTCCGATGGACGATTCGACGAGAGAGTGGGAAAAAGAAAAAAAAAGAAAACAAATGTACCTACGAATGTATCGCTCAACGCGTATAGCGAATCGACCTCTGTGCAATTGGAGTAATGCACGTAAACGAAGGAATAGCACGATCGACGTTGCGCTCACAGTTACGTCAATCACTTGATGTGCAAAACAATGTTTTGCTTTTGTCCTCTTGCTCTACAAACTGGTTATAACGTGATGGGAGAGCAACATTAGAAAAAAAAAAGAAAATATGGATTAACGAGAAGACGATGATGCAGGACAACAAAACGAATTGAGTTTAATATCGAACTCATCGGTGTACTCACATTGAAGTTCGCACGGAAAATCCGAAAGACTCTAAGTGGTGAAAAAATTCAAAATTCGTGAGACAAAAATGATAAATATCGGTACTAAATCAGTGCGGGCAATTAGTTGTAGACTCGTGAACTAATTGAGTTTCATATCCAACTCATCGGCGTACTGACACAAAATTTCATACAGAAAATCAGGGAAACTCTGAAGGGATATAAAAATTCAGGATTGGTGAGAGAGAAACGAATAATACCGATTAAAAATTGGCCTGGTGGCAAAAATTGCTACTTAAAAAAACTAATACTATATAATTCGGTTTATAATCAATTTGCATTATTCGATTTATCGAAAATTGCGACAAAATCAGGACATCAATTCCATATTAAGAGATATAGGCAACATTCGTATTGAAAAAAAAATTCATAGACAATTACCAGGACTATCTTGTTAAGGTTTACGAACTTTTACGAACTCGAATATTTTACAATTAACAGATTTTTTTGTACAAAAAAGTAAAAATACATTCCATTCCACCGCAAAAATATCGAGCCAAGTTACCGAACCTTTAGAAAAGAATTATAACTTAGAAAATCGTCTAATTTACATGATGCTTTATGAAGAAGACCTGCTGCTCACATTTCTATTTAATAATTCATATGTCAAATAATGAAAGATGTTTGATATAAACTGTCCTATCGTTACATCAAATTCTAAAGATTCCGTAGCAATGGTAAAAACAGAGTCACCGGACGTTTAAAAAAAAATATTCACGATAGAACTTGAAAGAATATGATCAGCAGATGATTTTTTGTAGCCATGACGTTCAAGAGGTTATGTTATTTTCGGCAGTTTTTACATTTTTAATGCTATTTTTGGTTTTGCCCTTTACAAAATCGCTAATATTTTTACCAATGTCACTGCGTACTTTATACGTATTTTCACTCATGTTTCACTACTTTGTTAAACCAAATACAATAAGTCCAGCTTCTCCCTTTGACAGTACGGTTGTTGACATTTGTAGCTCCAAAATATCAAAAAGTTTCATAATTTACACAATTAAGCTGAAATTTTTGATTTATGTTACAGTTGGGGCTAGTAATTGGTTATAACTTTTTTAAACAAAATTCAGTCTAATTTGTAAACAACTGTGGAGAGCCCAGCTTAGGCGCCCAAAAAATACGGCCCTTCGCGAAAGGAATACTTTAAAACTTTAAATGTCGAATTCAACTAATTTTTTTTTTTCAATTGCCCATCAATTTCGTACAGATTTGAATCCATACAAATTGTGGAATCTTTTTTATCGCTCACTTTTAGAAAGTCAAAGGCACAATTTGTAAAAAATTGTCGGTAATTAAAAAAATGAGGGAACCGATAAATAAATGAAATAGTTGGCTCCATTTCGACGATGCAAACTTTAATTCTTCATTATCGGTCATATAATGACCGTTCTTAAGGCTAGGAGTCGTACCGACTGAGCCGCCATGAGTGCGAGAGAGATAGCTGCAAATTTCGAAAGTGAAATTCTTCGACACGGTTTTACCCATTACAAAAAGGCCCTGCCAGCCTATTTTTGCCATCGTCCTGCGTGGGCTGACAGCTTTTTTGTAATCGGTCAAACCGTATCGAAGAATTTCAACTTCGAAAATTCGAAGTGAGGTTAGGTGATTGACCCATCCCCTTAAGCAGTTCCTTCAATATCGTTCTTATCGATTTTTTGCTGGAAGATTTCTTTCCCGTCCACCTGTTGGCAAGGGAGAAATTATTCTCGTATTACTCGTTCTCCTTTTTGGAGCTCAAATGCTCCGTTTATCTTGATGTTTCAATACGGACGAGGTGGTATTTAAAAAAAATTGGCACAGACCTCGAATCCGGGAAAGAGAATTGAAAGATTTAATTTTGAGTAAATATTTATCGACTCTGCTTTTCGAGGATTTTCGTGCATTGACTTCTGCGAAGCAATGCAATTTCAGAAATTGTTTCAAAAAGGAGCCAAATTATTTTCGAAAAGTTTGGAGTCTCTACGCATAGTTAACGTAAGAAAGGACAAATGAGTATAAATTTATGTTAATTTTGGAATTGATTTCCTGGTATTTTTATCCAATCAGCTACGTAGTTGAAATAAAAATATTAACGTTAAAGCTTACTCCAAATAAATAAAAATTGGTATTTGAAAAATAAAAAAAATGTTTTAGATTGTTGAAATTTAAATAACGATGAGATAAAAAATTTTAACATTTTTATTCTATCACAAAATTGTTCGAAATTTATTTTATGCATTATTTCATATAAATGATTAATTACCCAAGTCAACGAGATTTTTGTCCTTCAGTATAATGAATGTGTTCCATTGATTCTACTCTAAGCGTGAAAAAAATCGGTATTATTTTTAAAAACTTTCGTTTTTATGCCCGGGAAAGCGATATTTTAAAATTTGAGGAAAATGATGGTTAAGGTTGCATCGAATCGTTCCAATTGAAACGAAATTTTTCAATTGCAAGAAAAATATGTATTTTCTGAGCTTAAAAAAACTCAGCGATGTTTCTGAAGTACAAATTTCAAAAGCGGGCAATACTTTCGTCTTACAATTGAATACAAAACCATTTTATCATTCCAGTCTCTGATTTCTCGTTGCCCCGATGAAAAAAACAAAGTTTAGGCAAAATGTTGGCACAATTTTCTTCTTCCTATGACTAAGCAACAGGGCAATAACTCGTAATGGATTCGCAAAATGAAGTTTAGATTTGTTGACTCGTGTTATTTACCATTTATTATTTACATTTTGTCATCGTCCAACGAAAATCTACTTAATTAGGGAAATTTGGAAAAACAGTTTTTGAGCGTTGAATTAATTTTTGAAACCGATAGTACATGTTTGTCCTTGAAGAAATATACGAAATGAACAAGAGTACGTATAATATCTGTAGTGTACTAAAAATATATTTCTGATATTCAAATGAAAGCTCCAGCTTCCGTTGCAACTCGCCGAAAACATTTCGTAGCGAAGATCCCGAACAAGTGAACTGTCGAAACGAATTGTCGAAAATGTCGTACGAGCTCGATAAAAATTCAACATAAGTATTCAAACCAAAGTCAGAATTTGCTCTATAATTATTTCGGCATATTAAAAAAATTCAGTCAATTATCAATATATTTGACTTTTTTATTATTAAATATCATAAAAATGATGGACATCTTTGAAATCAATTTTTCATTTTTTCATGCCGAGAGCTTGATCGAAGTTGTTTTGTTTACGTTTGATTAAGCGATGAGTCCTATACATAGAGAATGCCCTGCCAATACCGGAACAAAATCGTTCGAGTTCCATTCGAAATCTTAAGGTGCCATTCTCTGTCTCTCTTGCCCCTAATCTCGCATCGGATATATGTAAATTCATGTGCAACGATTGCGAAAAGTTAAAAAAGAGAAGGCACGTTAGGTGTCAATATATAATAAGGCAGGGGGGAGGGGGAGGTGGTTATAATCGTGCAGGTTTTTGTGGCTGTTACAAAGCTCGAATGTATATTCGCGGTTTTCTCACCCCCGTCGTCTCCCTCGCGAAACCGTGAGATTCTATTTCGAGTCGGGTGCAAATAGAAAGCACGCTAATAATAATATATGCTAGTGCATTCCGGGCCGAGTGAAATAAAACGAGCCAATCTCAATTCTTTTTTTTTTTGTTTTTTTACATTTCTTCTGTGATATTAAACCAAACAAAAAAGTGTTTCTTCGATAAATCACGTTCAAACATCCATATCTGGCTACTTTTTCATTCTGATGATGAACGGGGATGGGGTAGGTCGTATTGTCGAACTTTGCAATGTTTTTCAATAACACTCATTCATTCGGTGTCTTACGAACTTCAAGCTTGCTCGATTAATCTGTGTATGCAATAAATTTTCACAACACGATCCAATACAACGATCTATAAAGTTCTATATTTTTTTTGTGAAATCGGGCGACCGCTAGGTCAAAAATTGTTTAATTTAGAAGCAAAAATATTGAAAACATTGAACCAATTCTGAGGAACTTTGACAATGCTGTTTTTTTTATTGTTTTGATTCTAATTCGACAAATAAAAGTTGAATTTGGGATCAAAAGAAAATAGGAAATATTAAAATTAAATTGACTGATTTTAAAAATACATCCTTCGTCATAAAAACAGTAGAATTTTGAAAAAAAAAGTATTGAGCATGTGAAAAAATGTTGATTTAGGACGAAAAGTTTTTTTTTATTTGCCAAATTTTGAGCACACTGAACGATTTTTTCGGATTTCATCTTTTTCGAGAGAAATCACGTGGATGTGGTGTTTGAATCGAGAGAGAAAGAGGGAATAACAATGTTTTAAAAAAACATCGTAACAAAAATTTGAATTAAAAATATTGCACGATCTCGCAGTTCGGATTACGAGTAGTGATCGAGGGTTTTATATAATGATCTCCGGTTTAAACTCGTCCAATGTCGTATATAGACGTCATATCATATCCCCCGTGCGTAATTCTTCGTCTGCTTTACTTGACAGCTGTACAGACACGTAAATGATGTTGAAGTTTGCATCGTTGGTATGAAATAAAATTTATTTCACCATTGCTGAATTTATTTTCGGATATTTATATTGCGAAATTACGTTGTTTTTTTTTATTCGCTTGGAATCCACAGAATAAATCTGCTTAAGCAATTACAATAATTTGAAAAAAGAAGCATTTAAAAAGTAGCGAAAATACATGCTTGAGGACGGTGTTTAAATGGCGAAAAAGAGGGAGAGAATGAATGTAAAATGTTGATAAAAAATACACACAAAAATTGTATGTAAAAAAAAAACTACAAAAACTTTAGCGAATGATACACATCTGATTCTTGTGGACACGCGATTTCAAACAAAACGTCAACTTTGGCGTCATGAAGCACGAGCTGCCAAACAACAATAAAGTCTCAATTCTCTCTCTCTCTCTCTCTCTCTCTCTCTCTCTCTCTCTCTCTCTCTCTCTCTCTCTCTCTCTCTCTCTCTCTCTCTCTCTCTCTCCCCCCCCCCTCTCCCCCTCCCCCTCTCCCCCTCTCCCCCTCTCCCTCCCCCCTCTCCCCCTCTCCCCCTCTCCCTCCCCCCTCTCCCCCTCTCCCCCTCTCCCCCTCTCCCTCTCCCCTCTCCCTCTCCCTCCATCCCTCCCTCCGCCCCCCTCTCTCTCTCCCTCCCTCCCTCCCTCCCTCCCTCCCCTCCCCCTCCCCTCCCCCTCTCCCCCTCCCCTCCCCCTCCCCCTCCCCTCTCCCCCCTCTCCCTCTCCCTCCCTCCCTCCGTCCCTCCCCCCTCTCTCCCTCCCTCTCCCTCCCCCTCCCTCCCCCTCTCTCCCTCCCCCCTCCCTCCCTCCCGCTCCCTCTCCCCCCTCTCTCCCTCCCTCCCCCTCCCTACCCCTCCCTCCCTCCCCCTCTCTCCCTCCCCCCTCCCTCCCTCCCGCTCCCTCTCCCCCCTCTCCCCTCCCCCTCCCTCCCTCCCCCCTCTCCCCCTCTCTCCCTCTCCCTCTCCCTCTCTCCCCCTCTCCCTCTCCCTCTCCCTCCCTCTCTCCCTCCCTCCCTCCCTCCCTCCCTCCCTCCCTCTCTCCCCCCCTCTCCCCCTCTCTCTCCCCCTCTCCCCCCTCTCCCCCCTCTCTCCCTCTCCCTCTCTCCCCCCTCGCCCCCTCTCTCCCTCCCTCCCTCCCTCTCTCTCTCTCTCTCTCTCTCTCCCTCTCCCTCTCCCTCCCCCCCTCTCTCTCCCCCCTCTCCCCCCCCCCCTCTCTCGGTTTCGTTTCCCACTCTTTTTGATTTTCCTCGAGCGCGTCTAGCGAGCTGGACAAAACATTGACCAACGTTGGCTAAAAATACAACTCTCCTATCCAACGCAAATTATTTATATATTTACGTGCTGTCCAAGTGTATCAGCAATGTCTACGAGCGACTTGACACGTGCACGAGGTGAATAACGCTTTAGGCTGTCTGGAATTCTCGAGATTTCAGATATTTTTGACCATTCGTTTCGTGTATACCGCTTTCTTGCGTTTTAACTGGTCACAACATTATTTTCTAGTGAGACAAGTGCCACGCTTTTTATTTAATCCGATTTTGTAAACTTTCTTTCGCTAGTGACGTATTTCATATGAAATAAACTCTCAATATATCTCAGTGCAAAAATTCCATCCTTACACAATTTTGAAAAACTCGAAAGCGTCATTGGAATTGATTTCGTTCAGAGAAATTTATTCGAAAGATTGTCTTTTTTAAATCTCAAGACCAACGAGAGAATATGATGATGGCTACTTATTTTTCAGAAGAATTTTTTTCCAATATAAATTCGTAAGCTTTCTCAAGAAGCAGACAATAAATTAATTTATATCCAATATGAAAGTCCGAATGAGAACAACTGTGTGAACAAAATTCTGGCGTGCGTTTGAACTATGCTGATGTTATATTTGACATTAGTGCATTATTTTGTCCTTTGATACCTTGAAAAAAAAAGAGACAGAGTGTGAAAAACTAGTGAAACACATTCCCATACAGAGAAAGAGAGGGTGTCGGGGAAAGTGAAGAAAAAAAACTAAAAAAAAAATGAGTTAATGTGATTAGAATATGGATATGGATGAGGAATGATTCCTCATCCATATCCATATAACTCGTACGAGTTGGTAACGAAGATGACGACGTATTGGAAACGTACGACAGTGAAAAGAGAAACGAGATGAAAAACATCGGAGGATTGGTTCCCTCGGTCTCTCTCTTTCTCGCTACCGCTTACGACGCAATAAGGCTTTCAGGGACACGTACCAGCACCAGTCGACATTCAGCGGGCTTTAGTTCTCGATCCCAACTTGTGTATATAATCCTAGCCTATTGGCGAAAGATCGAGCGAGCTAGTGAATCTAATAGAACGAACGCACGGCACTTCTTCAAGTGAACGTTCTCTCTCTCTCTCTCTCTCTCCCCCCCCCTCCCCCTCTCTCTTTCTCTCTCTCTCTGCCCCCTCTTTTTCACAACGAGAGATCTTACAGTTCTTCGATCCTTGGCGTGTCCAAGCGCTAACGAATACGCTCCGATTGACGACAATTATCAAGACACCTCTCGTGATTAGCGTCGACGCCTACGGTGCGTTCAGAGGTACAAAAAAAATAAAACTCGATTGATTTGTCGTGGTGAAACTAAAATATTTAGATAATTACATATATTATATATGTATACATTTTGTTCGGCCTATTACGAGCGTGGAGTAATCACTTAAAACGTGAATTCACTCTGATAAACGCTGCTGAGTAATCAACCAAATAGTTTTTTTTGTTTATCTTTCGATTACTCCATTTTTACTGGTTCTACTCAAGAATTCTGTTACATTGTTTGCACGTTCAGCTACCACTTCATTATTTTGATTGCTAAATTTGTATTCTATTTGAGGTTTATAAACAAATTTTGAATATTTAAATTTGAATTTCGTAAATTTGATGCGTTCACATTTTTTTTCCTACGAATTTATTAATAATTTTGAAAAACCCAACTTATCTATCAATAGAGTTTTTTTTTTTATTAACGTAACGGAAAGGACAAAATTCCGGTCGAAGGACGATATATGCATATTGTTTGCTACCATGAATAAAGAAAACTTGAGAGTCGCGAGAAAATGTGAGAAAGCTTTAGTGTGCTGAGAAAAAAAAGTTGAAATCGTGTCATTTTGGCCATTCTCAGTGAGAGTTTTTCTATTTGTATATTTACTGCATACCATTAACTTCTAAGTAGAAAAAATAATCAGTGGAAGGAATAATTAATGGATAAGTATGGAGAATTGATAAATTTTGCATGGGAATAATGATTTTGGATTATTTTGATGAAATTTTTTAGAAGCAATTGAAGAGAAAACGGTAAAATTGGGAATAGTGAGAATCAGAGATATGTTGTTTCTACGTGTTGTTATCCACGTCTTCTCGAAATGTGAATCGTTGACAAAGTGGGGAAGGGGGGAGAACGTGAAAAGATAAATCATTATTTTTATCAAGTTTGCTCCGATTTACGGTAGTAGGACATTTTTTGTACGTCCTTACGTACGTACACACATCTTTGAAGATAATCTGTGAAGTAACAAGATTATTTGAAGAATATTACTCCTCGATACAAAGGAAGAACTCTCACGATACAAACAGGCATCACACTCTCTTTCTCTCATACTTTTTATTTATTTATTTTTTTATTCGCCGTCCAATAATTCTCTCCTCACGAGCTTTGTCCGTCTGTGCGTATATTTTTAACGTTAATCGTACGTACGATGGTTTAAACGTCGTTTCTGTTACGCAGCCTCAGCACAGTCGTAGTCGCAGAAACTCAACCAGAAGAGCCACCCGAGATTCAACTTCGACTGGTGTAAGAGAGGCCCGCAATTGCTTCGAGAGAAAGAGGCCCGAGATAGAGAAAAAAAATATGAAGTGAAAGAGGAAGGAAGAGAGAGAGAGAGAGGGAGAAAAAGAAGGAGAGAGGAAAAAAGAGAGATTTCAAAGACCAACACAATGATAGCCGGGGCGTCGTGCCACCACCGGCAGCCACCACCGATCTGTCGCCAAAACGTGTCGCAAGTAATTCGATTCTCGGTCACGAGCGTGATAGTCACTTTTATTATCGGCAGTGCCACCCAACGACCTTGTCTCAGCGAAGACTCACCCGCGAAGGAAAGAAGTATCCGTTCTATCGATGATGCGATAGACGAGTCTTCGATCGACGATTATACCTTGCGGATGGATAATTGAGACTTTCTTTTTCTTTCTTTTTTTTTATTTTTTTCATTTTTTTATATTAACAAGATTACGAGAGATAACATTGTTGTTGTTATTGTATGTTGTTGTTTTTTTTTTCTTCAATGTTTTTATTTTCGTTATCACGTTAAAGACTGTGACGTTTTGTGTGTGGAATTCTAAAGAACTTTTTTTACGACGTTGTAGAGGATACTTTCGGATGAAAGAATAGAGTGTTGGTTCGTTTATCTTGAGCCTTATTTCGGCGATAACCGAAAGTAGGAATACATACAGGGGAAAAGTGCAGTTGGGTTGGACGAAAAAAGTAAAGAATCTTGGAAAACCAACGAATGAACGTTAATTCGAAATATTTCGTCATCAAGATTTTCGAACTCTCGTTTTATGAAGTAACCATGTTGATCGTGCAACCGAAAGTTGAGTTGCACTCGAGAAAAAGGACTTATTGATATTGGCGATGTACAATCGAGTTGGATAAAAAGAAACGATTGTTGGTCTTATAACTGCGGACGCAAAAGTGAAAATCTTGATTCGGGGAGTTCCGTTGATCAATGTTATTATTAATCGATTATTATCAACGAAAATATCACAGGAGAAAAATCCTGCCACGAGGGGGTGCGGAATAAAATGCAGGGTTTCAGCAGTCTTGGCTTGAGCAACGTCTTCAAGAAGAAGGCAGGTTTGACAACGATGAAAAAAGTGTGAGGGAGAAAGAAAATTATGTAGCGATGCGGGTCCACGTTTTACAACGAAAAATCATTTCTATCGCGACAGCATAAGTGTTTTAATCTACGTCGAAGCAAAAGTTCAAAAACTTCGGATATGTTAAAGACGCCACAATATTTCAGATGTCTTGATAAGATACAAGAAAACAGCTCGTCAATTTTTTTGCTTTCACTCTATTTTTTTCTTTTTTCTCTCTTTTTTTTTTAAGCGTTCTATCTCCTTGACGACGATTCCAACTTATCTCGTTAATCGAGTGGATAGTTCTCTCTCTCTAGTTCTCTATCTATGTGGAACTAGTAATCGGGATTGCGTTTTGATTTATCCCGATACACAACGTTTCATCGTTGTAATTATTTTCGTCCGGAAAAATGACTCAAAACTGAAGATACTTCGATTGATAAAAGTATAAGATTGGTTTTTTTCCCCTTATAGAATTATCGACTATCAATAATTATCCAGAACAGTTATTATTTTATTATGCAACCGACGATCAAAACAAGAAAATGTTGATGCGTTTGGTAAAAAATCATAATGATATCTTTCTAGTATCATTTCAACGAGCTTTTTCGTGTCATTGGCAGAAAATAATTTATGAAAAATGTGGAAATTTAATTAATGCTACATATTAATTTTGTTATTAATTTTCAGACAAACAAAGTAGCAGGTGGACCACCAGGAGTGAACGCACCGCCCCCGCCGACACTGATTAATAAAATCAAGTATCAACCAGGTGGCCCGGTAATCAAAAAGGACAAACGACAGAGTAGTTCGAGATTCAACATTTCGAAGAACCGAGAACTCCAGAAATTGCCTCTGTTGTCCGGTAAGAAAAAAATAAATAAAGGAAAAACTTTCGTAGTTGAACGAGAATCGAGATACCGATCGTACAGTCATGTGGAAAAGTTATTCATTTTTTTAAATATTTACTCCCGCCAATTAGCAAATTGCCGTTATTATTTTTAATTGAAAATGCCTAATCCGTTGCAATCTCGGATAAAAATGAATTTACTTTCATTATCATATTTGTTTCGCAATAGATCATCAGAATTCATTATTTATTATTAACAGAAAATGTTACAAAACTTTTAATGAAAACAAATAGGCAATTCTACTTTAATTAGACGAAAATCTCTTTTGGCATAAATTTTCAATTAATTAGTATGCATGTATGTTTTTTCCATTTATTGATTCCCCGAAGGGTTACACAAATTTTCAATTAATTAGTATTTAATACTAATGATTGAATTTCATAGAAATCAAATGATTAAAATAGTTAGTTTTTTAACAAGTCTGTACCACCGTGTACATCCATAACTTAGTTAAAGATGGAAAAACAATATAAATATTTTAACGAAGAAAAAACAATGATTCAGTGGATCATGGCAAAATCAACTTTATGTCACGTTTTCTAAAGCCGAAAAAGTGACATAAAAATCAAAATATCAAAATGGTTAATTTTTCATCCAGTCTGTACAGCCAATTACATCCATAACTTAGTAAAAGATGAAAAAAAGTATATATATATTTTGACGAAGAAGAAAAAAAGGAAAGATCCAGTGGATCAAGGCATTAGAAAACGTATGTGGTCAACCTAGATTCGACGTAAAAGTCCGTCAATATAATTTGCCCGAAGAGTCTCCCGTGGCTCAATTAATGGAGCTCGACATTCGAAGTACGTCATTCGTTTGGGTATCCAATCGATATTGATGTTGGAATTAATTACCATTTTTCCACCACCCGATGGGTGTTTTCTCGTCACGGAGAGTTCCGTCTCTGTTTCTCAGTGGCCGAGTGACCAGTTGACTCTTCAGCATTATCGCAGAATCTTGCGTGGAAGGAACAAAAAAAACCGGGGAAAAAAGAAAAAAAATCATTACCGCTTTCCTGTGTCACGCGAGGATTTTTTTCTTCGCTCGTTCTCATCCGAAACGTGGTGTTCAAAGTGAATGGCCCCCCCAACGGTACAATGAGTACGCGAGAGACGAGTGACCCCGCTTCGTGCCCCGGCACAGTGTCCCACCTTCTCGCCAATCGAGCACTCGCTCTTTCTCTTTCTCTCTCTTCTATCCCGCATTCCATTCATTTATATCTCGAGCACGATGCAATCCTCTGGATAAAGTGATTTTCTTTTCCTCCCTTTATTTTCTCTCCTCTCATCCATTTTATGCAATTTTGTATCCTCCATCTGGAAGATGGTCGAAAAAAATTGTTTAATATTAATGGAACAGAAAGATATTAAATTTGTACAGAGAGCGAGTGAGATGAAACTGGGATATCCTGGCCTTCCCCAACGGCTACGAGATCTTCGAATCACCGATTCTGGATAAAAGAGAGAACGAAGAGAAAGAGAGACCCAGAGCGAGAGGAAAAGAGTACTCTTCGTCGACCAACCAATCTCCTCGAGTTCTCCTCCGTCTACGTCAGAGGATATCGATTGTCCTTTGGGTCGCGCACGCGCTCCCCTATCATTTTATATATGCTTCGAGTGCTTCTTCTCTCTTCTCATCCCTGCCAGCTAAAAAGGGGAGGTCGCCGGCGTATATCACGACGTAAACAGTAACCACCGAGTGCGCCGTCCTTTTGCCCTATCGAGCACACACTCGGTCGCTCTTGAACTCCCTAATTCGCAAGAATATACGCCGGTTAAAAGAGAATTCGTCGAATCGTCTCGTTTCGTGGAAAAACAATCGGATTTTGTCCCCGATTCGTTCATCAGTTTACGCGTTTTTATAAACTACTTCATATTCGCAATTTTTTTTATTGTTAGTGAAAAAACGGAGTAAATTAACTCTCCCGGTGAAACGAAATCTTCTAGTTGCTGGATACACAAGTGGATTGTGACAATCGGGGTGGTTTTCAAATGCCACAGGTGTAACGAAATAGATAAAAAGAAAACAAAAACAAATAACAAACGTAATTCTCATCCGGTTCTTATCGTCATTTTCGTACGTCGAATTTCTTATTGAATGATAAAATACGAAATATAACATATATTTTCTTTTATGTGTGTGTATATTTATATGGATATTTATATATTTTATATATAAATGGGCAAGTGAAATGTCTTAATCGGTCGTTGACCGAAAGCTCTCTCGGTGACTTGCCCCTGTCTATTTCAACGAATCTTCCGACAGGTGCGCCCCTCGAGCTCGTTCGATCCCACTGCAGATGCTTCCCGCACACCCCTTAACACCCAAACTCTTGTCCGCCTATTTCCTCTTCCTCGAATATCCACTATATTGATCTAAAACGTTGACAAAAAACAAAAGTACACCGACGGACTAACCAAAAATTCAACGTCGACAGGCTATCCTCCATTCACTGCGAATTACGATCCTGCCGAAGCAACAGATTGCCCGCGAAAGGTCGTCGCATATCGTGAACCCTTACGACCAACTTACAAGAGCTTTCCTTTTCTACAATCGTGTCAACGAATGCTCACGAGCTTTTAACGAATTACGGTCGACTTCGTAATCGACCGGTGAAAAAATTTTTTAAAGAACGGAAAACGGTTGCCCTCAACGCACTTGCAAAATGGTTCACGTTGGTGAAATGAGCCCGTCGTTGGGCAGCGGACTACCGAAAAGTCCAAGTTTTCATCAGGGTCTCGCTTTTGCTACTGTTATGAGAAAATTCGAGAACAAACCTTGCCCGTCCGCTTCGGCTCTCCAATATCAACCTCTTCAACCCTTGCTTATCGGTAAATTCAGGCTCTATTTGATTTTTTATTCTTCTTCGACAAAAATTCATTTGTTTTTTTGTACCCATCCTTTTATTTTATAATTATTCAAAATCTCGAAACCACGGTCTTCTGTTTTGAATTCTTGACCCATTAAACAACAAAAGTTAATAGGATTTCTTATTTTTGCGTAGCACACGTTTGTGTGTTGTATTATTATTCAAAAACGTTGCTCTTATAGTCTGTAACAAGTAATTTATCGCAATTTTATGGGAGAAATTTGATAAATTTGTTTACAATCATTTTTTCATTAGAAAAACAATTTATTTGGAGTACTTATGCAGAACCCTTTATACACAATTTTCTACCATATTCTCTTGATCACGAGAACAAAGTTTAAGAAAAATATTCGTACTTTTTTCATTTTTTCATTATTTCTGCACACAAACAACAAGAAATTGTCTTTCGTAACTAGGGCGTAAAAGAAGAGTTTTAATTTATTGAAATGAGTAATTATACAACGAGGCAAAATGTCCTGGCGATCCCTCGCCAGTAATTTGACACGTTTTTGTTTCTATTTTCGAATTAATTTTTTGTAGAACTCTGTTTTTCATTTAGTTTTAATTTTATTTATTTTATTGTTGTCACAGACACTGAACAAGGCAACGAGCGGGAAGAACTCTTCATACAGAAACTTCGTCAATGCTGCGTCCTGTTCGATTTCGAGTCAGATCCTTTATCGGACCTAAAATGGAAGGAAGTCAAGCGCGGTGCGCTTTCCGAGATGGTCGAGTACGTTACCAAAAACAGAAACGTCATTACCGAGGCTGTATACCCCGAGGCAGTGAATATGGTAAATCAATTTTTTTCCCCTCTCATCAAAATTGCTACATTTTTTTTCTCACGGTGAGAATAACCTCTACTCCAACATTTGGATTTTTGTTGGCAACCATTTCTCCTAAATTTGATAAACGATATTCCGAAAAAATGTCCGGATGAAAGTTTCCTTTTGTGCCCGGAAATGAGATTTTTTAAATGAATAAAACATTTTTGGATCGAACCAAATTTGTTTATTCAAATTTTGGAAAATTTAAGACATCGAAATACTGAAAAAAGGAAAGCGTGCTCTCTTTTTTCTGCATCGTCGAAACTGCAAGGTTTTTTCCCCCAATATCCTCAGAAATACAGTGACATTGAAGTTTTAATCATTGAAATGCCACTCAAATTTTTTCCATTACTTATTAATTGCAAAATTTTCAAAATTGCTAGAATTTTTCTGCTAATTCTGTCTGTTGGTTCTTAAAAGAACCACGCGAAGTTTGATGCATTTTCGTAGCCTAATCGTCCATCCAAATTTAGGGTAACATAAAAGAATAATAAGAACAATTTCTTTGTATTTCAACGAAGAAAACTACAATGTAATCAAGAAAAAAGCTAATTCAAATACATGATTTTTTTCATAAATTCTCTACACATTGATGCTTCATGCAAAACAGTTTGTGTACCGATTGAACGTGTTTTGCAGTTCGCGGTAAATTTATTCCGTACTTTGCCGCCATCGTCGAATCCGAACGGTGCCGAGTTCGATCCGGAGGAGGATGAGCCAACATTGGAAGCTGCATGGCCCCATTTGCAGCTCGTTTACGAATTTTTCTTGCGCCTATTGGAATCACAAGATTTTCAACCTACTATAGCGAAACGCTACATCGACCACAAATTTGTTCTGCAATTACTCGAGTTATTCGATTCCGAAGATCCGCGTGAGAGAGATTTTTTGAAGACGACTCTTCACAGGATCTATGGAAAATTTCTCGGTCTCAGGGCTTACATAAGAAAGCAAATAAATAACGTTTTCTATCGATTTATATACGAGACTGAACATCACAATGGAATTGCGGAATTGTTGGAGATTCTTGGGAGGTAAGCGTTGCAATGGTATTATAAACATATTTTTTTATGGACAATAACAAAAAAAACAAAAAGCAAAAAGAAATAATTTTTATGATGAATTTTCATCGTTGTCCTTGTTCTTTTCAGCATTATTAATGGTTTTGCCCTGCCGCTGAAAGAGGAACACAAAATATTTCTATTGAAAGTGCTGTTGCCATTGCACAAGGCAAAATCGCTATCCGTCTATCATCCACAACTGGCTTATTGCGTTGTTCAATTTCTCGAGAAAGATCCTAATCTTACCGAGCCTGTTATCAAGAATTTACTGAAATTTTGGCCAAAGACTCACTCGCCAAAGGAGGTAATGTTTCTCAACGAACTCGAGGAAATATTGGACGTTATCGAACCGGCTGAATTCCAAAAAGTCATAGATCCATTATTTCGACAACTAGCCAAGTGTGTCTCGTCGCCACACTTTCAGGTGATTTTTTTTCTTTCGTTTCAATATTTTTCTAAGAATTTTAATAAATAAATAGAAAACGTTCATTCCAAAGCTTGTTTTTACAGAATGTTTTCATGCAACGTTGATCTTTGTAATTGCAACAATTTTCATTCGAACAGGTGGCTGAGAGAACGCTCTATTATTGGAACAACGAGTACATAATGTCTCTTATTGCTGATAATTATTCCTTCATCCTGCCGATAATGTATCCGGCGTTGTACAGAAATTCGCGAAACCATTGGAATAAAACGATTCATGGGTTAATTTATAACGCTTTGAAACGTTTGATGGAAATGAATCAAAAAGTTTTCGATGAATGTACACAGCAGTACGTTCAGGTAGGACTCGATTTGCTGTTACGAAAAAAAAACGTTAAAATTACTATTTCTACAACAAACAGTCTACCAAAGTGTAATTCCTGTTTGACAGGATCGACAGAAAGAGAAACGAATGCTCAAGGATCGTGACGAAGCGTGGAATCGCGTTGAGACACTTGCGATGAGACATCCCAATTACAAAATTATCGCCAAAGGTACGACGAACAGTCCTTACACTTTGCCGCAACATTTGGACAGTCCACCACCGGACGAGGATGTTGAGAACGACCAAATTCCCCTCACGTTGGAAAAAATCGAAGCTAAAGCGAATGAGGTACATTTATTATAATATTGACATTGATCAAATTATTAGCAACATAATATCTAAGCAAACAGACTGATTCGATTATTTTAACGTTTATTATCGTTAACTTTTGAAGGTTATACTTATTTTCGTTATGCGTTAAAGTTACAATGAGTTCGTACGGATCCGAATTGAAAGTCCATCATTTGGGTAAAAACATAGTTCCTTTCTGGGTTTATGCCTTTTTATTTGTAATTTATTGCGTTTGCAAAAGATTTAATCCAAAAAAATCAATAATTCTTGTCAGGCGCTAACAAAACAGCTTAACTTGGCAAATCGTGTAGTAATTATTCCAAAATATTTTTTAATATACGATCTGGTGACTACAATGCATCGAAACGATCACCTTAAAGGCTTATAGTCTGATGACTTGGGGGTGCAATGATTCAGATGATCAAAAGAGAGAAACACAAGTTTATATTAAACGTTATAAATTCTGTTGAACAGGTTAAACTGTCAAACGTGAACAAGGGAAAGCCACTGTTGCGAAGAAAGAGTGAATTGCCACAGGATTCGTACACGATGCGAGCGCTTTCTGACCACAAGCGAGCCGACGAATATCTCGTGACGCCGCCAGATCCGAACAACTGCTAGTCCCTACCTAATTCCCTTCCAATTTATCCTCTGTTCTGTTGCAGAAGCGTCAGAACTTAGCTATCTCGTTCCATCCGTATGGTGCAGCGATGTTGTTCGTTGCTAGAAGGAAAAACGGGATAGTGCGATGTCGAGAGAAGCGAAGAAAGCGAGAAAGAGACAGAGAGAGGGAGAGAAAGAGAGAGAGAGAACAAAAAACAGACGTCCAAGTGATGAGTCAAATTGAGAACCGTCGAAAAATGACCAGAATCGCAGATACAAGATGTCTGCGTCGGAAAGAAAAGTATTTCGAGCAAAATTTCGTCATGCAATTACGCTAATAAGCAAAATAAAAAAAAATTGAGTAGCGACAAGAAAAGTCAAAGCGTGATATGCAAAAAATTCATAAAGGCAAAAGAAAAATTCGTCCAAATAACGCGAAAAAGTATGGACTCTCGCGCGACTGTTGGACCATTTCGTTTGTGTCTCTGACGCGACTCTCCGGTGTCGGAACGGATGGAACGAAGATCGATACGATTCTCCTTTTTTGCTCCCTTTACACACAAGACGATTCCGTCGACGCCGTTTACAGTGAACGAATCAATAAAAGGCGGTGAAGATAGCCAATAAATAACGCGTAATTCACACAACAGACAGTTTTTGTATGAGAACGGTTTGGAGGAAGAAAAACAAAAAATAATCTGCCGCGCTCGATGTTTAAACGTGATTATGGAGCGTTGCTAAACAAAATGAGTGGAAAACAAATGAATGATGCGGTATTGATCGTCGTCGTTACACGGATGATCGGATCGCATCGATTCGCGAATAACTCGCAAAACAAATGTACGTCAGAAACAAACACACAAACAAACAAAAAGAAAACGAGATTACGACAAGTTTTGCAGATTCGCAGAGCACGGCGCTTTGCTTTCGTCCTTATATCGTACGAGATGCAGGTTTATCAAAGCCACTTCGATGGTAGTTTCAGTTAGTCTTTAGACGTCTAAGAAAACAAATAATTCAAGAAATGTTTAAAAAATGTGAAAGGGGGAGAATTATATATATATATATATATATATAAATATAAAAGTCGCATCATACGGCAGGATTACTTTCCACTAGATGCCTTCTGTGAGCAACACCAGGTATTATTCGACAATTTACACATTGTATCGTCAACTATAATCACCGTTCATGAACTTTAGAACCGCTCGCATTGTCAATCAATCGGTCCTAAGGTCGAGAAGAGAAATAACTGTGCTATCGCGAACAAAATTAGTATTGAAGCAAGAAAAAGATGTAAAAAAGAGAGTTACGAAATAAACAAGCAGGAACACAAGTAAAACAGACGAAAAAATAATATTAATAATAACAAAAGGGAAGAAACCAAGTGAGACACGTAAGTCTTTGCGCTGCTGGCAGGCTGTTATGTTAATATTAACGATATACCTTGTTGAAGATAAATATAGTAAGCTCTTATATTGAATATTACAAATTGAAGCTACAAAAAAAAGAATAAAATATGAACGAAATTAATTTAATTATTGATTAATGCGATAAAAGAAAGGGGATAATGAAGATATGGAAGAAAATGGTCACCTCTGCTGAACGTTGATTATTGGTAGTAAAACATGATTAAAAATATTATCGTGAATAAATGTAAATGTGAATAAATTGAGAAGGAAAAATTAAACAAAAGCACATCCGGAGGCTTGCAGCGGTTCGGGACAAAAGTTCGTCGTGAATTTTGTACGTTTGTGAGATATTGCATATTCGGAACGCGGCAAAATCGTCGAAGTATTTTGCGTCCGTAGGGAAAAAGAGTCTCGATTTTAATTATAATTCGAAGAGAGCAAAAAAAAAGAAGCAAAAACACATAGAAGGGGAAACACAAAAGAGAAAGAAAGAAACAAAATAACGAAAACCCGACAAATTTATGTGAGACTCGTCGAGTGCATGAGGAAGTTGAATTCGACGTTGAATGAGTATCGACTGGACATTGCAAACTGGTTAATGAAAGTGTATAGCGTCCGTGAAACAAAAAAAACGAGAAAATAAAATTAAAAAAAAAAAATCAGAAAATTCATACAAAAAGCTTCGTTGCATGATTCCGTAGGCGGAAATGTGGAAGTACGACAGAGTGCGAGAGAATGTATATGCGAGAAAGAGAGAGAGAGAGAGGTCTGCTCGTCATTTTATATTTACTAAATACTGATGTATGATTGTATACCGCGGGAGTTTTTTTCACACGTAGCTTTACGTCCAAGTGCAGATAAGAAAATATTATTCCGAGGCCAAGATGATCGTTCAGTAACAAAAGAATTAAAAAAAAAAAACGGCCCCGACGTTATGTTGCAAAAAAAATATATATATGGAAAAAGCACAGAGCTCCTCCGATGACGATAAACTCTGAGATTTTGCCAACTCTGTACTATGAGTGATTAATAAAGGAACAAAAGCCGTAGTCGTTTACGCAACTGTAAATATCACATGAAAATAATATTATTGTTGGTTTTAAACGTCGTCTTCGTTCGAATCCTACGATAAGCTTTTATTCAATTCGTATTCCTTTTTTCAATATTCATTTTATTCATTATTTTTCAATGCAACGTTTTATTTTATTATTTCCCTTTTTTATAAATCTTTTTTTCTGTACTGTCCAATTTTTTAACTGTTTCTACACATTGATACAATTATGGTTAAAATCTGTTAAATTGTTTGAGTGAACTATTTTCGTAACTTTTCTTAATAAACAAGATAATTCAGTAGGCTCTGATTAATCCAATAAATATACATGTAGACCGATAAATAAATTGATTTTGTGTAGTTTGTTGTAAATGCTTCGGTGGCTTTAGATCCGTAATTTTTTGTCTCTATTTCGAGCGTTCATTTATCAGAATAATTGGACTAGTTCGTTCAGGCAAAAGCGGTAGAAATAGTTATTTTATGTTCATAAAAATTCATTTTTCTTCGTTTTTTTTGGGTAATGTGTGCAATAGTAGAAATCAAAGAGATAGAAGTGAAAACAATCTTGATACGTAGGACTAGAAAATTTGTCACGTTTGTTTATACAAACAATTTTTCGTCTAATTTGAAAGGCATAGTTTTATATAGTAAATAGAGAATTTTACTGGAAAAAAAGTTCAGATAATGCAAAAAGAAATGATGGAAATCTTGACGCGCGATTGGCCCTTACGCATGTAATCCTGGTTTCGAAAAAAGTTACGATAGGTACGTGGGCTAAAACTCAGTGGAAGTGCAATCGTCTCGTCCTATACCAACGAATTTACATTGAATTCGTTGCCTATACCTCCATAAGGGGATGGATCAGTCACCTAACCTCACCACGAATTTTCGAAGTTGAAATTCTTCGATACGGTTTGACCGATTACAAAAAAGCTCTGTCAACCCACGCAGGACGATGGCAAAAATAGGCTGACAGGGCCTTTTTGTAATCGGTCAAACCGTGTTGAAGAATTTCACTTTCGAAATTTGCAGCTATTTCTCTCGCACTCATGGCGGCTCAGTCGGTATGGCTCCTAGCCATATAATAAGAACTATACTGTACGTGTTTTTACCTCCATAAAAGGGTCATACAGGTGCTTTCCATTAGTCGATAAAATAATTCACTAAGTAGCCGATCAAGGCAAATACAAAAATGTTTGGGTTCTATCGGTTCCATTTCCATCGCTTCACTTATTTAATGTTCCCCCCCCAATCCACGATCCACAACCACGCGCAGAAGCGCAGATACACAGGGTAACTCAGGGTACGTACACGTGGACGATGTTTTTATGAGTTTGCCGCATAAGAGTAATAATTTTGTGTAATAATTTTTTTCATCGCTGAAAATACGTCATGCAAGGTAAGTCGAACAATAATAACCGAAAACTTGATACAAAAAATTAAAAATAGGTTTTAACCAGAATTAATCGGTAGTTTCGCCTGTAAGTAAAGATTAACCGCATCAACATAACCTCTTCCTTCGGAACGAGTTGCCTAGCTACTATTCTTTCCTTACATTTCGAAATTCTGATGTTTGTACAGGTGGCAAAATGAAATCTCGAAAATCGAAGCGAACCGTCGACGATGTAGCGAAAACTTTATATGTTCGTTTACCGCGCACGATCAAAAGTATGAAAGAGATTCAAGATCTTTTTTCTGGAGATATTACAGTTAGATTGACCAGACAATCTTCGAGACATTGTCACGTCGTTTTCCCGAGCGTCGAAGAGAAAATAAAGAATATGAAAAGTATAAGGAAAAAAAAAATTAATGGGAAACGCATCCTTGCCACTGAGCCCAAAATTCATCCGTCGGAAGAAAAGAAAATGAAAGAAAAAAAAATTAAAGTGCCTAAACCTGCACAAGGACCGAAGATTACCCAAACGTGAGTTGTTTTTTCAAATGACATATTTTAAGAACATTTACACAGTACTGGTTGGGCCTGTGGTTTTGTTCACTATATTGTTACAATGTTTGAATTTCTGTATTTAAATTAAAAAATAAATGATTTTTTTCACAATTCTAAAATCAAAATATATCAAAATAAGGTAAAAATAAAACTGAAAATATATCAAATTTTTTTTACAGTTTGACTGCGAGCCACAAAATTATCTATAACTTTTTTTTCTATTGGGATTTTGAACTCTAGCTGCCTCTCATCTTTTGGATATATGAATTTCATTAAAAATGGAACTTGCTTAAAGTATTTATCTTTATTTTTCGATTTTTGGCATATTGCCCAATTTGAATAGTAATTTTACAAATTTTGTCATCTGTACAAATGTTGTTTATTTTTTGCTGCTAAATAATATATAATATAAAGAATCGCCGTACAATGGAAATTCTATTGCGGTCATAAGCTTTTTGGTGGTGAAGCATTTCTCAAGTTACAGTCCAACCGATGAACAAACCACCGGGGAAATTTTTTTTTACCCAAGGATTAATACACAGTAGGGTGGTCCTTAATTAGGGTGTTCTTGAATTTGGACTCACGTACCTCTCAGAATGGTTCGAAATAAATAAATAAAAATGTGTGCCGAAGGATTTTTCTTAATGTCAACAATTACCCGTGCCTCAAGGTGTGGCTTTTTCTCCATTTAACGGGGTCATCCCATGTGACAGCTATCTTTTTCCGCTTTTTTGGGAATTTTTTTTAATGAAACATTAAAACACAATATCTTTGAATTTTTACCACACATTTATTAACATTTTTACAGTCCCTCAGAATTTTATCAAACAAAAATAACAAGTTGAATCGACTTTACACCGTTTGAAAGACACTCTGTGTTGGTCGACGGCTGCCATGATTCCGGAGGTTTTGCTCATCTGAAATCAAAAAATCAAACGGTATTTTAATTTGTAGACCTGAGACTATCGCTGGAACTAGAGTAAAGTAAAAATATCGAAAATTGGATTTTTGGCACGGTTTTAAAAGTCGAAAAAAACGACGAAACTTGGAACTTAACATTTAAAACCGTGCCAAAAATTCAATTTTTGATATTTTTACTTTATTCTAGTTTCAGCGATAGCCTCAGGTCTACAAATTAAAATGCCGTTTGATTTTTTGATTTTAGATGAGCAAAATCTCCGTAATCATGGCAGCCGTCAACCAACACATGAGTGTTTTCCAAACGGTGTAAAGTTGATTCAGCTCGTTATTTTTGTTCGATAAAATTCTGAGGGACTGTAAAAATGTTAATAAATGTGTGGTAAAAATTCAAAGATAGTGTGTTTTAATGGTTCATCAAAAAAAATCCAAAAAAAAGCGAAAAAAATAGCTGTCACATGGGATGACCCCGTTAAATAACACATGTTTTTGAGGTGTTTGCACTTTTTTATTTTCCTCCATACTTATTATTCTAAAAATATTTTATGCTTACAGATATGTTGTATACGGATGTTACAACGCATACGAACCTTCAAAAGTCATTAATTAATCATCATTACATTTAATTGATACGTAAATGAACATAATACAAATTTTGTTTTACCAAAATCGCGCTTGGAGTAATTTATCATCTTATAATTACTCTATTTTGTCAATTCTTACTTGAAATTTCATAGTTCTCATAGCAAATTTTATCAGCTTTCGAATAAGCTTAGCCCCATTTTGATCGGATGTCAATTGACCGATTGGCAGTCAGGTTGGTGAAAAAGTACAAAACAGCAATGTTGCCAGGTTGTCGAAAAATTGAAGTTTTGAACAAATAGACACGATCGGCGATACGTCGTTGCAAAGAGTATCCTATGCTATGAATAATCGACCTCTGTTATTTTTTGTTCGACAATTCTAGGTCAAGATAAACCCCCTTTAAACAAAAATTATTTTTCGATGATAGCTAAGGATCTAATCTATCGATTTTGGCCGAATCTCGCGCAATATCATTTTTCATAATCCCATACAACCTGATAAGCTTGCCTCTTTCAAGATATGCTTCTGGGGTATAGATCTTGAATCACCCGCAGTGCACCAAAACGTTCCGATCGATTTTTGAAAATAAACCCAGCCGAATTCACAGTATTGCAACTTATTTCAAGTTGCAGCTGTCATTCCAATGGAAACAAGCACCCTCGATAATCCCCAAGAGCCTACGGGAAGCGATTGATTTCGCGTTTCGGAAAGAAGGTTCCATTTTTCACATCCAGCCCATGCTTCAAAATGGGTAGAATCGAATTTTTTTTCGAAACGCGAAAAAAACACTCCTGATAGTCCCGGAGAGTCTACGAGAATGGGCTGATTTCGTGTTTTGAAAAAAACAATTCGAATTTTCGCGTTCAGTTCGTGTTTCAAAAAGGGTAAAATCTTACAACTTGGGATAAGTTGCAATGCTTAATTCGACTTGGTTCATTTCCAAAAATCGATCGGAATGTTTCGGTACATTACGGGAGGTTCAAGATCTCTACTTCAGGAGCATATCCCGGGAGAGGCAGGCTCACCAGGTTGTAAAAGATGATGAAAAATGATGTCTCGTAAAATCCGGCCAAAATCGACGGACTAGTTCCTGAGCTATCATCGAAAAACGATTTCTATTTTAAGAGGGCAAAATTCGGCCTTGATTTGTCGTACAAAAAATAACAGAGGTGGATTTTTCATGACATAAGATATCCTTTGCAATGACATATCGTTGATCGTGCCTATTTTTTCAAAACATCAGGTTTTCGACAATCTGGCGACGTTGCGTTTCGCACTTTTTCACCAACCCGGCTGCCAATCGGTCAGTTCGCATTCGATCGTAACAAGACTAGCCTTATTCAAAAGCTGATAAAATTTGCTGCAATTTATGACTTTGCTGTTTTTCGAGTCGATCAATTTGGACCCGAGTTCAACAAAAAAATCAATCGCTGCGGTTCTAGTGAGCATGATTGTATATAGGATATTATATTAGGGTGCTTAAAAAAAAAACGACTTTTTTCTTGACGTTGCAAGCAGGGTTGCGAATAATGCATTATTTTTTTTAATGCATTATCATTTTCATTAACCATTAAAATTAAATGGTTAGTGGAAAATATTTCTATTAACCATTAAAATTAAATGGTTAATGAAAAATATTTCCATTAACCATTTATTTAAATGGTTATAATGGAAATTATTTCCAATAATGATTAAAATTAAATAGTTAATAGAAAATATTTCCATTGACCATTAAAATTAAATGGTTAATGGAAACTATTTCCATTAACCATTTAAATTAAATGATTAATGGAAATATTTTCCATTAATCATTTAATTTTAATGATCAATAAAAATATTTTCCATTAACCATTTAATTTTAATGGTCAATTAAAATATTTTCCATTAATCATTTAATTAAATGGTTAATGGAAATATTTGCCATTAACTATTTAATTAAAATTAAATAATAGTAATGGAGGTTTCCTCGGTTACTGGTACCGGTAGTAGTTTCGGCTTGGGTCAAAATGACCCGATGGTAGTAATCGAGGCTCACTCGCTTACCAGAAGCAGTACCAGTTTTGATCTGGGTCAAAATGACCCTATGGTAGTAACCGAGATTTTCTTGGTTACAAATAGCGCGAGCGGTTTTGGTCTGGGTCAAACTGACCCAATGGTAATAACCGATGATTTCTCGTTTACTAGTAGCGGGAATGGTTTTATTCTGGGTCAAAATGACCCGATGGTAGTAACCGTGGTTTTCTCGGTTACTAGTAGCGGGAACGGTTTTATTCTGGGTCAAAATGACCCAATGGCAGTAACCGTGGTTTTCTTGGTTACTAGTAGCGGGAACGGTTTTATTCTGGGTCAAAATGACCCAATAGCAGTAACCGTGGTTTTCTCGGTTACTAGTAGCGGGAACGGTTTTATTCTGGGTAAAAACGACCCAATGGCAGTAACCGTGGTTTTCTCGGTTACTAGTCGCGGGAGTGGTTTTAGTCTGGGTCGAAATAACACAATGATAGTAACCGAAATTTTCTCGGTTACTAGTAGCGGGAACGGTTTTATTCTGGGTCAAAAAGACCCAATGGTAGTAACGGAGCTTTTTTCGGTTACTAGTAGCGGGAACCGTGTTACGCTGGGTCAAAATGACCCTGTGGTAGTAACTAAAGTTTTCTCGGTTATAAGTAGCGAGAGCAGTTTTGGTCTGGGTCAAAATGACCCAAAGGTAGTAACCGAGGTTTTCTCGATTACTAGTGGCGGGGATGGTTTTGGTCTGGTACAAGTAGACCCAGTACGTAAATTTTTATTGTCCTTTTACGTACTTGAAAAATGCTCTCATCACGGTAATTGTGACGAATAATAAGGGGGGAAAAACTATTGGAGTATTATATACACGTTATTATCTCACTTTTCTAATGACTAGGTGTTCTCTTCGACTACATATCTATGAGAATTCATCCCGCATTTATATGAACTTCTATATATGTACGCAAAACGATTTTGATGCGTAGTGCTATGCTCGTACAATTTACGTCTAAATCATAGAGTCGGTCTAGGAGCTTAACACAGAACATAATCAATTTCTTCCGTTGCTTTGTCTACCCTGTATCCATCTCAATTTTTTTCGTCGACTACACCGCGGGCCGAAGGCAGAAGAGTGATTAGAACCCGAGGGAAAGGAGGAATTGAAAATCAAGAAAAGATAACGATTAAATTTTAAAAAATGTGAGAAGGCGGGCCATTGAGTTAGGGCCAAGGTACGCAAAAGAGCAACGAGAGAGAGAGAGAGAGTTTTTCTTGAGTTTGACGTAAAAAATATTCTTTATTCTGTGAAATAGTAGTAAAATATTTTAAATGCACTGGTCAGACGCGAGTTTTTTTCCACCGAACTATTTTTGAGGCGATTTTACGTAACTCAGAAAACCTTGGTTACTACCGTTGGGTTATTTCAACCCAGAATAAAACCGCTTCTGCTACTAGTAACCGAGAAAACCTCGGTTGTTACCATTGGGTCATTTAGACCCAGAATAAATCCGCTTGTGCTACTAGTAACCGAAAAACCTCGATTACTATCATTGGTTCATTTTGACCAGAACAAAACCACTCCCATCACTAGTAACCGAGAAAACCACGGTTTCTACCATTGGATTATTTCGACGCAGAAGAACCGTTCCCACTACTAGTAACCGAAAAAACTTCGGTTACTATAATTGGGTTATTTTGACCCAGAATAAAACCGTTCCCGCTACTAGTAACCGAGAAAACCACGGTTACCGCCATTGGGTCATTTTGACCCAGAATAAAACCATTCCCGCTACTAGTAAACGAGAAAACCTCGTTTATTACCATTGGATCATTTTGATCCAGAATAAAACGGTTTCCACTACTAGTAACCGAGAAAACCACGGTTACTATTATTGGGTCATTTTGATCCAGAATAAAAACCGTTCCCGCTACTAGTAACCGAGAAAACCTCGATTACTACCATTGGGTCTTTTTGACCCAGAATAAAACCACTCCCGCCATTAGTAACCGGGAAAACCGCGGTTACTACTATTGGGTCATTTTGATCCAACCGAAAACCACTCCCGCTACTAGTAACCGAAACAACCACGGTTACTACCATCGGGTCATTTTGACCGAGAATAAAACCATTCCCGCTACTAGTAAACGAGAAAACCTCGGTTATTACCATTGGGTTATTTTGACCCAGAATAAAACGGTTTCCACTATTAGTAACCGAGAAAACCACGGTTACTACCATTGGGTCATTTTGACCCAGAATAAAACCGTTCTCGCTACTAGTAACCGAGAAAACCTCGGTTACTACCATTGGGCCATTTTACCCAGAACAAAATCGGTCCTATTACTCAACGGTCAAGATGATTGTTTACTACCATGGGGTCATTTTGACCCAGAATAAAACCTCTCACGGTACTTGTAACAGAGAAAACCTCGGTTACTACCAGAGGGTCATTTTGACCCACAACAAAACCTCTCACGCTACTTGTAACCGAGAAAACCTCGGTTACTACCATAGGGTTATTTTGACCCAGCCAAAACTGGTACTGCTACTGGTAACCGAGGAAACCTCGATTACTATTATTTCATTTTAATGGTTAATGGAAAATATTTCTATTGGCCATTAAAATTAAATGATTAATGGAGAATATTTCCATTGACTATTAAAATTAAATGGTTAATGAAAAATATTTCCATTGACGATTAAAATTAAATGATTAATGGAAAATATGCCCATTGACCATTAAAATTAAATGGTTAATGGAAAATATTTCCATTGACCATTAAAATTAAATGATTAATAGAAAATATTTCCCTTGACCATTAAAATTAAATGCTTAATTGAAAATATTTCCATTAATCTTTTAATTTAAATAGTTAATGGAAATTAAATGGTTAATGCAAAATATTTTCATTAAAAATTTCGCAACCTTGGTTGCAAGTAAATATGTTAGTATTCCATGAAAAAGTAATTCTCCCAAAATTTGTGTTTTCTAAAAAATTTTGTAGAGGTCGCGCAAATGACTTTTATGTTTTTTAAAATTTTAACTAAAATCATGATATAATAATGTCAATTTCTTAGTGTCGCAACAAAAGATGTTAGGACTTAATAGAAAAGTCATTTTTCTGAAATGTAGGTCTGCTAACCAAATTTTTAGAGGTCGCACAAACGACTTTTAGATAATTTTTTTAACGGGACAGACCTAGTTAGAATTTTCGAAAAATCGATTTTTTTTTTATTTCATTTTCAAAAAGTAGAATCTCTTACGAACATTTTCCGCCCAGGTAAATGTAAATCGGACCATTATTCGCCGAAATACAAGACTTTGTAGCACGTCGTGTCTGAGCCATAGGTAAGCAGGTAGCGGACTTCAAGTGCGTTTTTCTCGAAACCATGTTTTTGAAGTCGGTGATCACTGTAGCTCGAGAACGGCTTTACCGATCGGGTTGAAATTTATATCACTTCTTCTATACATGGTAGTCCTCCATATGAACGAAGGATTTTTTTTTTGGATAATTATTTTTATTTTTAATAGCAAAAAATGGAACTGATATTTTGGTCAAAAAAACACTTTTGACTTTTAACGGCCGCCATTTTGTGAAAAATGGAAATTTTTCAAAACCCTTCGTTCAACTGGAGCATTATATCATTAACTAAAAATCCCCTCCGTTTTTTTTGTTTCAGATGAGCCGTTGCAGCGTGAGCTTGATCACCGCAAACCGTGTTTTTTTTTGCAGCGTCCTCGGCAATTGACGGTCACCAGCTTATTTCGATATGTATTGCGTTGAAAAAATTGCAACATATACATTACATATGTATCTTTTAAACGGAAGAACTTTTGTTGTGAATTATTTTATCGTTTGACCAAAAAAAAATCGGAAAAAAGGCCTTTTTTTTGACGTTCCAACTAGGTCTGTCCCGTTAATTTTGGCTGAAAATCATGATATGAAAATTTGGTTTTCTTTGTGTTGCAACAAGAAATATTAGCCCTTATGAAAAAGTAACTCTTGCAAAATTTGGGTCTTCTAAAAAAATTGTAGCGATCACCTCGATGACTTTTAGATTTTTTCCCCAATTCGGGCTGTAAAACATGATATTAAAATGTGAATTTCTTTGAGTCGCAAGTAATTATGTTCACATTTTTCGCAAAAGTAATTCTCCCAAAATGTCAGCCTTCTAGAAAAAATTATTCCGCATATGTTCACTAGGGTGCTTCAAAAAAAACAATTTTTTTTTCTTGACGTTGCAAGTAAATATGTTAGTATTCCATAATTAAGTAATTCTCCCAAAATTTAGGTCTTCTAAAAAATTTTGTAGAGGTCGGACAAATGACTTTTATATATTTTTTTCAAATTTTAACTAAAATCATGATATAATAATGTCAATTTTTCAGTGTCGTAACAAAAGATGTTAGTACTTAATAGAAAAGTCATTCTCCTGAAATTTAGGTTTTCTAAGAAATTTTTTAGAGGTTGTGCAAACGACTTTCAGACATTTTTTCTAATTTTAGCTTAAAATCACGAAATAAAAATATCAGTTTTTCTGAGTCGCCACAAAGTATGTTAGTACTTAATATAATAAAAAGTAATTCCCCCAAAATTTAAGTTTTCTTTAAATCCAGAGATCGTCTCAATGATTTTTCTGTATTTTCATTTCTACTTTCGAGGAAATATCATCATATAATAATGTGGTTTGCTTCAAATCACGAGTAAATATATTAGTTTTCCAATGAAAAATTAATCCGCTAAATATTGGAGCCTACGAAAAAAAAGTTTAGAGGTCATCCCCAGCGAGTTTTCGATATATTTTTTGCAATTTCGGCTAAAATTAATATAAAAATTCTTTTAAATAAAAAAATTAGACAATGTGAACGAAAAATATTTCTAATAGTATACGGTGCAAATATGCAGAATAATTTTTTCTAGAAGGCTGACATTTTGGGAGAATTACTTTTGCGAACAATGTGAACATAATTACTTGCGACTTAAAGGAATTCACATTTTAATATCATGTTTTACAGCCGGAATTGGAAAAAAAATTCTAAAAGTCATCAGGGTGACCGCTAAAATTTTTTTAGAAGACCTAAATTTTGCGAGAATTACTTTTTCGTTAAAGGCTAATATTTCTTGTTGCAACACAAAGAAAACCAGATTTTCATATCATGATTTTCAACCAAAATTAGAAAAATTATCTAAAAGTCGTTTGCGCGACCTCTACAAAATTTTTTAGAAGACCCAAATTTTGGGAGAATTACTTTTTCATGGAATACTAACATATTTACTTGCAACGTCAAGAAAAAAAAAGTCGTTTTTTTGAAGCACCCTAATGTTATATTCTTGAAATAAAACTTTCTGCCCATCGAACCGTCTTGAAATTCATTTACCAATGAATAAATTTAATTAAGGAATTGATTAAATAGCAATTATAAGATGATATACTACTCCAGGCGCGATTTTAGCAAAAATTTTTTAAATATTTTCTTTTACTTATGGATTAAACGTAATAATAATTAGTTAATGACTTTTAACTGTTCACATGCGTTGTTGTATCCGTATACTTGTAATTGTATAATTGTACAATTGTAATCCGTATATTTGTAAGCATGTAATATTTTTAGAATAATAAGTGTGTAGGGAAAGAAAAAAAGAGTGCAAACACCTAAAAAACACGTGTTATTTAAATGGAGAAAAGCCACACCTTGAGGCACGAGTAATTGTTGATATTGAGAAAAATCCTTCGGCACGCATTTTTATTTATTTATTTCGAATCGTTCTGAGGGGTACGCAAGTCCAAATTCAAAAACACCCTAATCAAGGACCATCCTAATACGGAGATTATCATTATTATTATAAATGTTAATAAAAATATTGTGAATATTATTATAAATGTACAAATTATTTTTTGCAGACTTCATGTTTCTAATATAAGACCAGGCACCAAGGCACATGAAATCAAGACAGCTTTTCCAAGCTGCACATCCGTTGTTATGGTCAAATCCCAAAACTCAACAAACAAGTAATTAAACAATTTTACTGTCAAAATAAATTCAAATAAATAAAATAAATTAGCTTGCAATTTAATTTTAAAGAATAAGGATATGACTTTGTTCATTCCATTTAATTTGTTAAATGATCAATATTTTATTTCAATTTAAATTCAATTATAAGAAATTGATGTTTTCGACAAAATATTGTATTTCCATTCACGGAAAATGCAAATACCGTGAATTGTTACATTCCATGATAACGATCTATTTGTTCTCTTTCACAGAATCGCCATCGTAAAGCTCCGAAATATTCAATTAGCTGGTGAATATTTGCGTAAAGAGCGAAAGTGGCCAGAGGTGAGAGGTCAAGTTCTGAGAATTCAGCCAAAGGTAGTAAAGCGATCGAAGAAATCGCGAAGGAAATTGGTAAAAATGAAGATTTACGATGGCGAGGGTAATGAAATTACCGATGAATCTGTAAACAAGAGCGATAAGTCGAGCAAAGTGGGAAAAAAAGAGATCGAAAGTGCTGAAAAGTCCGAAGATGAAGAAGAAGAAGAGGAAGAAGAGGAAGAGGAAGAGGAGGAGGAGGATGCTGAGGAGGAAGGAGAAAAAGAAGAAGAATCGGACGAGTCCAGCGACGGAGAAGAGGAATAATTTAATAGTTTGAATTACGAGAATTAATAGGTAGATTTAAACGTATCATAATTTAAACAACATTATTGTTTCTGCATCAAGATGGTACATTGTCATTTTCCACACGATTAATATAGTATATATAAATAATTCTGTTTATGTTCTGAGGGTACTGTCAATTTCCCAGACTGCTGAATATATTTTTTCAATGCTCATGCAGTTCCGAAATTGTTTCTCCTTGCTCGTCGAGCTTCTCGTAGTTTCATACCGAAATAAATCACGAAGAAGTAGATTATCTCGATTATCGAAATGAAACTGCAGCCGAGAAAGAGACTGAAAACACCGCCCAAAGAGGCTGAAAACAAATAATTTAGTTTTTTTTTCTGAAATCATTTTTCTCGAGTTCTCTTAAGATACACCATAAAATTTAAATATTAATTATTTTTTTCACCACACATGCACCGAAAGTTCAACTTTCCGAAATCGGAAAGTTGAACTTTCGGGGCATGTGTGGTGAAAAATAGTATACGCTCCACGGGAGTGAAATTAGACTACCTCAAACCGCGTGCTTGTCACCCTCGCCTTCGGCTCGGGTGACAATTCTGCCCGCGGTTTGAAGTAGTCTACTTTCCCTCCCTAGGTGCGTAATATACTATTTCACATGAATCGCAATAAATTTTGTTCAATAGATCTCTCGAGTTCGAAATTCTCTTACGATTCAAATTTCAATCATAAAAATGTTAAGTTTGTTTTTTTACTTACACACAAGATTGATCCAAGAAAGAACGAGTTCTCGACGTTGCAGCATCGCCGATTGTTCCGAGTACGTAATGTGTATGGCAGTAGAGTTTGTAAGTTTCCTCGCTTTTTTACTGTAAAAATGGCGAATCAATTGTGATTTATTATCATTTAGAAAATTTTGGTGAAGAATTACTTTTTTTTTTTTTCGTAAAAAAAACCGATTGTTTGTGAAAATTTTGTGATTATGGGGCGAGCAATAGAACATAGGAAAACCATCGGTTTTTTTTTTTTATTAAAAATATTTAATAAAAGTGATTCTCCAATAATTCTTGGGGAACGAAGGTGAGAAAGTAGACTCACTAAAATGGTGAAGGATTGAATTGAGGAGCATTAAACGGTACTGAGGTCGTGGCCAAAGAATACATCGTGTTTTCACAGTCTGGCAAACAACCGCATGCTGAATCTCGAAGTGTCAATGAATAGGCTTTCGCTTTGGTTCGAGTGAGACACGGAATATGACTAATATTACAAATCATTTGATCGGAGCGGCGGTCCAAGGAGTAAAAAGGTAGACAACCACAAAAATGATAAAATACATTTTCTCGACATTTAATATAACAATTGTCAGCGCGATAAAAATCTTCCGCTTCTGTCGACCGTTCACAGTCACGATCTTCGCGCTTCATGTTCAAAACTTCCTTGCTCGCTGTCAAGCGACGACCGTATAGCCGGGCCACGGTCTCTTGTCCAGTCGCCGCAATAAATTCCAGTGCCGCCGAACCGGGATAAGTTTTTCTATCGTGGATCAAAACTTTTACTCCGTCCCCGTACATTATCGATGACACTCTGTCACTTGGACCGTATGATTTCAACAGAAATGACAAAATGTATCGACCCCCGTAAGTCACGCTATAATAATCGTTCCCTGAGATATTCCATCTGCGACACAGAAAAAAACCGCACATTTTTTTTACTATCCCATTTATAGTGCAGTAAGATCCTGATCAACTGAGGTGTTCAGGACCAAAGGATCCATGAATGATTGAAATCACGGTTAATCCGAAATAAATGTAATACACTAAGAAAAAAATTAGTTGACTGTAATAAATTTCGTTTCTCTGAACCAAAATATTTAGTTCGACACGGGGACCAAAATATTTTTGAGATAAGACAAAATAATTTGTGAACGCTGAAACAAGTTATTGGCCGAACCAACAAAACTTTGGTGCAGCCAAACAAATTAATGTTAATGCAACAAAATATCATCCAAATAAACTAATTTATTTATTCGTCCTAATGATTACTGTTTAGTCAATTTGGTAATTGAGATTCAAACAAATATTTTATTAAAGCAACTAAAAAGTATGCGTAAGCAAATAAATGGTACCAGTTGTTCGAGCAAAATCATTTGGCTCCGGTGATTTAGTTGATTCATCTATAAGAAATTTTCATGATTTAGTTGAATAAACTAAATCATTTGCCATTCAACAAAAAAATTGTTGGATCCACCAATTTTTCGTCCAACAAAATGGATTTAGTTCGATGAACAATTTTTTTTAATCAGTGTAGCTTTTATACGGATCAATCGGATTACAATGTTATTGTAGTAGTTCACATGACATTCTATACTTTACGATAATCTTCTATGCTATATATTGCGCTATATTTTACTCTTGTTTCTTAAAAAAGCTGTTTAATTTCGTTTGTTTTCGTTTTTTTCTTTGGTTTTCTTCTATGCCACGTTTGATCATGTTTCGCGTTTGATGCGGGTGACCGTGCTCGGACGCATATACACTGCAACCTTGATTGTTCGAATAGCGGCGGGATTGACTCTGCATATCGCACTTGTAAATATAGAACGTTGCGCACACTTCGTGTTTCCGTTTCTGCGCACCAGATCAACGGCCGGATTGGACCGGGCACTTCCCCTACCAAACGTAGAGCGATCGATACGGGTCGCGTAGTGGGGAATAATATTGTATGAATGAAGATTCGATAAATCGAGGTTGCAGCGTACAAGGGACTTGAGAGACGCGCGATTAACCCGTCAGTGGTCGCGCTACGTACACTTTAAAAATTGGTCGCGCGATGAGAAATTTTCTCACATTTATAATTTCAAGTGCATGCTTAACCCATCATACGCGCTATGAGCGAAACGCCGCTTTTTCATTAAAATTAATTTAATTAATTTAATTGAAGTGCTTTTTCATTAATCAACGAAAATTTTTGTATGATACACTTGTGACAATTTAGCTATTTCTGTATTATTATTGGTAGAACGCAATAAAATAGAAAATTATACGATAATTTTCAATTTATATTTTATAAATAATATTTAATAGTGAAAGAAATGCGGCTTTTCCCCGCTAGCGCATGTAGAGTCGTACATATGATTTTACGTTCGACGTTGCCATATCTCCTACTGAGCCCGTGAGTACCAACGGCGCGCGCATGCGCGTAAGAACGATATGGCAACACTGTAAGGCTCAAAAGCATTGCGGCGATTCCCCGCGATGCGTGTAGCGACGTTTGGAATTTTAGCGCGTGTGATGGAGGTTTAATTTGATAAATAGGAACTTTAAAATAATTTCGTTACAGTGATTGTGGCTATTAAACATTTTCATTTTTTTTTCAATTATAGATACAACGATAAAAAACAAAAATATATAATTCAAAAAATTCAAAAACAAAAATTGAAAAAAATTCTTTAACTCTTCTATCATACAGAAGAATAAATTTGGTGAAGATAGAAAAAATTTCAAATGCTTATGCCGTTTGAAATTTGCGAGTAATGATCGTTTTAATAGGGACCGTACGTGAGCTATAGCAGCAGCACCACCGATGTGCGCGCTCTCTCGTGTCTGAATGTGCAATTTGTGCGGTGCTATTTTGGCTTTAAATGATAGGAATAAAGACAAAATTTACGATTAATAATGTTAAAAATGAGCAATTAAGGTTTTCAGCTCGTGATTAATGATCGTGCTGGGGGCTAAAATTATATACAAATTTAAACAAAATGTGACTCAAGATATATTTCAAATGTCGTAGAAACACAAAGCATGGGTGACGAATCGGCCATATAATTCATTCCGTTTGTTTCTCGCTCTTTCATGCGAAATGGACAGCGCTCTCGGGAAAAGAACAGTATTTCAAAAATGGTAAATCTTCTCGAAACCAAAAGTGGTGTGTGAGAGCTGCCCTGCATTTACCAATGTCTTTTTGATGAAGAAAAACAAACAAATCAATTTTGTATCGTAAATCAATTAAAAAATCTTGTCACCCGCGTATACGCGCTTGATTTTAACACCTAGCTAATGTAGAAATTGCCCACTTCGTGGCTTTGTAAGCAGCGCCGCGCACGGTCCTTATAGAAATGTGAGAAAAAGTCTCATAGCGTAACGGCTGACTGGCTTACGTCCGTTTTCTCCAACGTTAATTGGAGTTTAAACTCAGTTCATCCTATGTCAAAACTATATCAAAAAAATTGAACTGAGTTTAAACCGCATCGGAGAAAACGGCCCCTAAGGTATTACTGGATGGACCATCGGGCAAAAAGTTAGTCCAAAATGGGCGAATCGTGGATTTACAAGTCTAGATCATGTCGTACATGCCTTACAAATCGTTAATTTAATGATAAATTAACATTTAGAAATGTTAATTTTCCACTTTTATAATTGAAGTAAAATTTGAATAATAATTGAGGTAAAATTTGACGATATTGAAGTGGACTTGACTGAGGTTCTGTCAGTGACTGTACATCTGTTCGAACTGTCCAACAAAAAATTTATCAATTTGTAAATTTAATTAATATGTTCAGATCATCTTATTATTATCAATAACTATCCAAAAACTCAATATATATTGAGTTTCCCAATGATTGCTAATTAATTCATCGTTAAAATATTTTTTTACTATTTTATAAATTGACTGTTAAACGCCATAACGCAGCAGTCTGAAGTTTTTTTTTCATCGAAGGTAGCACTGCTTGACTCGTTTACGCATGCATTCTGCTCTCCGCGTTGACGCTGCTTCGTAAGTAGCGGTGAGTCAGTCTAACCTCAAAATAGCGTGAGCAAGCGTAGCTTTAGTGCGTGTCTACTGATTCGAGAAAAAATGTCTACTATACCGACAGAATAATCATCATATTACTCTACAACGTTGCCACGTTTACACAGCGCAATTCATAAAAAGGCGATATTCCTCATTACGTTAATTAATTTCTTGACAATTACTCAGTCGATTCATTTGAAACTTAGCATAATCAATTGCTTGATCCGAAATCTTGGTGATATAATATTTTAAGAATTTACGGCGATTTAGTTCCATTCGCTTTGCAACCATTAAGGTTTGCAAAAGCTGTTTTCCCATAAGCGACCGTATTAAATTTATATGTTTATGACTACTAAATTATTTAGTGAAAAATTCTGAAATAATTAATGTATTATTATTCTATCAAGAACTATCATCCCTCAAATTTTAAAGAATTTGGGCGATTTTTTAATATCTATTCACCTTAATCCAGTTGGTTCAGTTAAGGGGTTATATACAGTTGGAAATTTCAGAAAATCTTTTTTTTTTTTATGGCATTTTCAGAATGTACATACATTTGAGTACATTCTCTGAAAATTTCAAATTAATCCAGCAAGTAATGTCGGAGTTATATGCTATTTTATGATTAATTTCAAATTTCAAAAAATCGATTTTTTTTGTTGCATTTTTGGAGTCTACATATATTCAAATAGATTCTCTGAAATTTTCAAAGCGATACGGCAAATATTCGTAGAGATACATGCGTACTTGAAAGGACGCTTGGAGTATTACAAAGTAAGCGCGCTCCGAACGGCCCGAGCGGCAGCGGTTGTTGTGGCCCGCGTGCCTGAGGTGACCCTTTTCATTGTTTTTGCATACATGGTATATGCGAGAGCTAAGCGTGGTCATTTCTTATACCGAAGAAAGGAATTTTGTCAGTCGAACTAGCTCTGCCACAGTGTAAAGTCGCGCGTTCAAATTTTACTCCGTTTTCGTAGTTTTGCGAATAAAAATGCCTTACAAGTGTACCAGACAACGGAGACTATCCGACAAGACGCAAATTTCAAGAGGGAAAAAGCGAAAACAATCGTACAATCCAAAAACAGTCGAGGCCGATGAAAGTAGCTTCAGTACATCCGCGAAAAAATTGAAAAATCAGAAGGAGATCTTAGTTCCTCGTGATTCCTCCATTGAATATCGCATTTTCAATTTTATAACGGTCTTCGCAGCGATAAGTGAATACGTCCAGTGTAAAACTTGCAAAGGAAAAGTGCAATTTCAAACGGCTGCACAACGAGGACTCGGTTTTAAAATCGTCATTCTGTGTGATAAGTGCGATCCTCGAGCCATAAACTCTTGTCCTTTCATCAAACATTCTTACGCGATAAACAGACGATTTTTATTTGTGATGAGAACTCTCGGAATAGGATTGAAAGGTGCAGCGAAATTTTGTGGATTGATGGACATGCCACCTTTTGTGATGCAAGCTACGTACGATTTGATCGTCAAAAATATTCATTCATGCACGCAAATGGCCACCGAAAAACTTTTCGAAAAAGCTTGTGCTGAAGAAAAAGAAGCGTCTGCTCAAAATCGAGGCGATGGAAACTGTGAAGAATTGACAATATCTGGCGATGGAACCTGGAAAAAACGAGGGTTTACTTCTTTATACGGAGTAACATCACTGATCGGTTATTATACGGGGAAAATTATCGATATCGTCGTGAAAAGTTCGTACTGCAAACAATGCGAGGTTTGGAAAAAAAAATCGACACTGAAGAGTACAACGAATGGTATGACGATCACAAAGATGTTTGTGCTGCGAATCATAACGGTTCTTCAGGAAAAATGGAAGTCGATGCGGTCGTAGAAATGTTCAAGCGTTCAATGGAAAAATTTAACGTCCAATACAAAAATTACATCGGCGACGGTGACTCGAAAACCTACTCGGGGATTTTGAAAGCTGTGCCTAACGGAAACAACGAAGTGGTAAAAAAAGAATGTATTGGACACGTTCAAAAAAGAATGGGTTCACGACTCCGAGACTGTGTCAAAAAAAAATACCGAGATGACTGTAAATAAAAGTGGGAAAAAAATGCAAAAAAAAGTACTTGGTGGAAAAGGAAAGCTCACAGCCAAACTGATCGATAAATTGACTGTTTATTATGGCTTGGCAATCAGGAGGCACTGTGATTCCGTTGACAATATGTATAATGCAATATGGGCAACATATTACCATTATTGTTCAACAGATGAAAATCCTCAACACGAAAGATGCCCGGTCGGAACTGAGTCATGGTGTTGTTGGCAGCGAGCGCGAGCTTCGAATAAATTATCGGATTATAAACACGATTATTCTCCATTTCCACAAGATGTTGCTGACGCTCTGTTTCCGATCTACACGGATCTGAGCAATGAAAAGTTGCTTGAAAGATGTGTTGGTGGTTTCACACAAAATAACAACGAAAGCTATAATCAGTTGATTTGGAAAATCACACCGAAAATAATTCCTAGTGGTTCAAAAATAGTGGAAATAGCAGCTCACATGGCAGCCGGCACCTTTAATGAAGGTACGGCATCACTATTATATTATACGAGTGCACTGGGTCTATCGATTGGGCCCAATGCCCATGCCTATGCCGAAAAACAGGATGCAGAGCGCGTCGCGATCTCTATTTTAAGAGCGCATGAGCGCACGCGCGAAGGAAGAATGGTTCGCCGACGACTGCAATTCGACAATTTGGAAGCTGCTGATGATGCAGAGGGAACTTCTTATGGCCCTGGAATAGATGACTCCTTGTAAGTTGTAAAAAAAAATTTTTATCCATGTGTTCACCACTTATGAAACTTTGAACGCGTTTATCTCGAAACGATGTTTTCAAAGTCGGTGAGCACGATTTCTCAAAGATGGCTCAACCGATCGGTCTGCAATTTTAACACAACTTTCTCAGATATATTCTACTGGGATTGGACGAAGGAGTAAGATTTCCGAAAATTATTTCTATTTTTTTTGAACCATTGAACGACCAAAATTCGGTTAAAAATTGAAATTTCGTCTTTGAGGAGCCGTCATTTCATCAAAATTGGAAATTCCAACTATTCCTTCGTCCAATCCCAGCATTTATCTGTCCACTAAACAAATCTCTTTGGTTTTTTAATTTCAGCTGATCCAAACGGGAGATTTCATGCTCACCGCAAGACGCCTTTTTTTAGAGGACCTACAGGAGATCAATCACAGGAGCTATCTGAAGCAATATTTTGTTAAATAAAAAATTGCGATAAAGAGTTAAAAGATGACACTCCATTTATTTCCTTATGCTTTTCCTCGTCAAATGAAATCCCTATCCGGAAAAAATTCGTAAAAAAACGAGTTTTTTTGGCCTTCCAACTGTATATAACCCCTTAAGTCCTCGGCTTAATCCGTCCCACGGATAACCCAAGCTCGGTTAAGGTATATACTGTACTGCATGCTAGTCAAATGAGTGCTAAATTTTCACAATTGTTTTATGCCAAGCTTACTGCACTAATTAAACGTTGTGTTAGTAGATTTATATCACAGCATGTCTTGTTAACGTAGAAAAATATTAAAAACGATAGATTTGCGAAGCCATCAACTGATAAATGCAAATTTCCATGATTGCACATTTTCATCGAAATTCGTCAAAGAATAATCCATAATTTTTAACCGATTGCAATGCACCATGTCTTATTTTGTTCCTCAAGAGATCCTTTACGAATTCACCACGTAGATTTCTTTTAAGCTTAATCGTTCCACTAATGCAGCCAATTGTTTATTTAGCGAAAAAAATCTTTCATAAACAAGTTGCTATAATTTCCAAACAAATAATAAACTTAGAGAAAATCTACGTGGTGAATACATAGAGAATCTCTTGAGAAACAAAATAAGACGTGGTGCATTAAAATCGGTTAAAAAATACAGATTATTCTTTAAAAAGTCCCAATGAAAATGTATCATAATAGAAATTTGCCACTATCAGTTAATGGTTTCGCAAATATATCGTTATTAATATTTTTCTAGGTTAATTAGACATGTCATCTTACAAATTTACCTTCACCATGTAAAATTAGTGCATTATTAAACTGGGTGTAAGAACATTGTGAAGTTTTAGCACTCATTTGACTAGTATGCAGTACAGGATTTACCTTAAGCGGGGTTTTACTGTATATGTTTTTTCTCAATTTTTTTTTTACGGAGAAAAATTTTATTAAAGGAGTACACATACTTTCACCCATACCACGTGCGGAATAAAAAAAAAATGTAACTAGCTTATATTTCTTCAAGCCTTTAAGAATATACAAAAAATATTCATTCAGAAGCAGGCTTGCCCCGCTCGCGGTCCGCTAGCAACGCCTTATTTTTCGTATCCACTTTTTTCCTCACTGTCTACACGATAACTCGAAGAGTTTTCAATATTTTTTGATCGCTTTTTATTTTATATCTGCAAAATGACTTTCCCTATGGACTGTTGAGCCATTTTGCTGATATTTTGTTTGAACATTGTTTTTATAAACAATCAGATTCAAATTTTTCCCGAAACCGCGTATGACTAATTTCAAGATCTTACAAATTTTCTATTTTGGTGAAACAAAAAAATTAAGCCCAATAAACTACAAAAACAACATTAGAACAATCTATTTGAATTTTTAATGATTTATTCATCGTTGCATGAGTTTCATCTGCAGACAGTGAGAAGGAATTTTCTTTTTTTGCTGGCGTTGCCAACAATGCCAAACATCGTATCGGATTTACTCAAAAAAAAAATAATAGAAATAATTTTTGTTCTATACTTAAAGGATCAATTAATAATGTGTGATCGGTATTTTGTTGTATTTTTTTCATTATATTTTGAAAAGAAATTACTTGAACATCTCAAATTTATATTCAAAAAATATTTTAATATTTTGAAAAAATCTTTGTGCTTTTTAATGAGGACGATCCAAACACGTTGGGCAATATTTTGCAATTTCAATTCTTAATTATAATCGTTTATTTACCAACGTCTTACGTTTCTACAGTTTGAAATATTTTTTCTCCTTTCCTATGTGACACTTTCGATCTCCTGTTTTTTGTATTTTCAAACGTGCTTCGAAGTCAATGGAGACAAAAAAAACTTGTAGGAATAATAAGTAAGATGTACTTTGTCCCGTAGAATTCATTACGTTTTGCCAAAACGATCAGAAATGCGCTAAGGACATGCTCGAAGCCTCTTCCGTTAATTTATGCAGAGATTGTGCAACGAATCGACACGCAATGGTGCAGAATTTAATAATCGATGAACGATTGAGAAAAACTCTGCGAATTGATCGCCAACAAGAAACGTAAAGTTCTCCTGGTCAAGGTGTAATAACTTTTTTTCCTCTGCTCTCTCTCTCTCCTGGCAACTTTGTAACATTTTTTCGTCTTTTTGTTTTTACTATTTACGAGGCTACAAGAACGCTTATGGTTTTCAGTCTCTGTTCGAGTCGTCGGATCGACGGGTGTGCATGCATCATAACAATTTCTCAGCAAAAGTAAAATTCAGCAGAAAAAAAATAGTGAGATTTTCAACATTGTTATTATGGTGCATTAGTTAAGAAATTATATGCATGGAATTATCGCTAAACAGTGTCCAATTGAATAAAAAAAAAAAAAGACAAAAAACTAGAAGGAAGTAATTTTAAACGTTCTTAACGGGACAGACCTAGTTGGAACGTCAAAAAAAAGGCCTTTTTTCCGATTTTTTTTTGGTCAAACGATAAAATAATTCACAACAAAAGTTCTTCCGTTTAAAAGATACATATGTAATGTATATGTTGCAATTTTTTCAACGCAATACATATCGAAATAAGCTGGTGACCGTCAATTGCCGAGGATGCTGCAAAAAAAAACACGGTTTGCGGTGATCAAGCTCACGCTGCAACGGCTCATCTGAAACAAAAAAAACGGAGGGGATTTTTAGTTAATGATATAATGCTCCAGTTGAACGAAGGGTTTTGAAAAATTTCCATTTTTCACAAAATGGCGGCCGTTAAAAGTCAAAAGTGTTTTTTTGACCAAAATATCAGTTCCATTTTTTGCTATTAAAAATAAAAATAATTATCCAAAAAAAAAATCCTTCGTTCATATGGAGGACTACCATGTATAGAAGAAGTGATATAAATTTCAACCCGATCGGTAAAGCCGTTCTCGAGCTACAGTGATCACCGACTTCAAAAACATGGTTTCGAGAAAAACGCACTTGAAGTCCGCTACCTGCTTACCTATGGCTCAGACACGACGTGCTACAAAGTCTTGTATTTCGGCGAATAATGGTCCGATTTACATTTACCTGGGCGGAAAATGTTCGTAAGAGATTCTACTTTTTGAAAATGAAATAAAAAAAAAAATCGATTTTTCGAAAATTCTAACTAGGTCTGTCCCGTTAACCCGTCAGCGGTAGCGCTACTTATACTTTAAACGTTGATCGCACGATGAGAGATTTTCTCACGTGTATTTCAAGTACTTAATTTGAAAAACAGGGACTTGAAAATAGTTTTGCCACAGTGATTGTAACTTTTAAATATTTTTATTTATTAAAAACCATAAGCATAACGATAATTGATGCTATAAAAAAATAAATAATGAAAAAAATAAGCAAATAAAAATTGAAAAAAAAAAGAAAAAAAATTAATTCTTTTTATCGTACAGAATAGATTTGAAGAAGATAGAAAGATTTCAAATCGCTTATGCCATTTGAAATTTCCGAGTAATTATCGTTTTAATAGAAGTGTGAGAAAAAATCTCATAGCGCGATCAACAACGGGTTAATGATTATTCTATAAATTATATAAATTAAACATTTACTAAATTATATACTTTCATAATTTTGATAATTTTCTAAATTATTCAAATTTTTTAAAAGTAATTATCCAAAAAGAAGAAATACCTGCGTTCCTTCTTGTTGTAAGCATAGTTAAAGGAGCAACAAATACCATAAGGGGTATAACTCTGCGATACAATACTTTCGCAATTTTCGATTTTACCCTCGAACATGCACATTACGAGAAAATCGCGGCATCTTGGTCTTACGGTATCCACTAACTCTTCCAATGTCATTTTATTTGCCAGAAGTATTCTGTCGAGTGTATAGAGCTCTCTTTCAAATTGACTACTCGGTAATATTCCAATCGAGAGATGTTTCAAACTTTTTATCAAATCCGTCGAGTTGAGACCGAAAGGATATCGTCTGAAATATCATTAATAATAAAAACAACAATAATTAATCATTCAATTAATTATTATTATCACTCAAATAGTTAATTCAGTTATTTACGACATTTTTTCAGAATTTGTAAATATGACAATGCGTACAGGTGTTTTTTAGAAAGCAAAGAAGACGTCAATCGATGATTAACCGCAACGTCAGAATGGCAAAATGTAATTGCTGGTAATTCGAGCTGCCAGCTTGGATACTGACTAGTTATAACTAAGGTACGCATATTAGCCATTTCGTGTTTCACGTAAAATTCGTTTGCCAACTGAGAGGCCGCTATTATTGACAGGGCAACGATCAGAACCCACAGGCATCTGCAATCGTTTCAATAATATTAATAAAATGAATTTCTTTTTCATTCCATTCTTATTTCTCATTCATTCATCAAACGTATGAAAAAAAAATAAAGATCACCAAATATACCAGATAACAACGAAATGTTGAATCAAAAATTGAACAAGTTTAAGTTGAAATTATTTTAAAATACGTAGTAATTTATCGAAAAGTGTAATATTTTTATTTAATTCACATTGCTTGAAATTTTATACAGTTATTCACTTTTTGAAATCGTCTCTTGGATTTTTTTCCATTTTCTTTTATTTTTATCTAAAAAACGTCTTCTATAGGAACGAAAAAATTGTTTTGATCTCAACTAGTCAGAAGTTGGAATTTTTTTTTCTCACTCTATCGTGTGGGTTTGTGTTATGCATGACCATTAATTTACCTTCCAATTGCAGTTTTAGCTTGAGACGTATACTTAATCCCGTGCACCGTCGAATGTGCCGTAAATTCGTGATAAACGTGTTTCAAAATTTGCCAGGCATTTTGATGATTACGTTCATGATTAACAATGTTCTTTTGATTGTCGAAACTTATAACAGACTCCATAACGATATAGAAACCAACTTCGTACGATTTTGTCGGGGGGAAAGTTCCTCGAGGACTAATATGAACACTGTGATATCGCTAGTCTCGATGGTTAGAAGGGTGCTTGCAACAAATCGATACAAATACACTTGTTTGATTGTAGTTCTACACTGTCATTGTGATTACAATCATATTTCGCCTTATCTTTATCCAACACGCACGTTTCGAGCGCGTTTGTGATATAAACAGGAAATCCTATATTAAATTGACTCGTCTCTGATAATTTATTCATTTTTTTTCATTAATTATATTATAGAACAACAAAAACATGTTCTGCACTAATTTTCACAGTGGGAAACGTTTCTTAGGAAAAAAATTTTATGTCAAAATTTGATAAAACAAAAATCAGTTGGTTTTCTTGAAATTCAGTTTCTAACTTATTTTCTATGTATGTATAAACAATAAAATTATGTCTAAATTATTTATTTCTAAAATTTGATTATATTTTTCAATATATTTTTCGACAAAAAATACTAATTTGACTCGTAAGTTGGAATTTTTGTTACGTGATAGAAATTTTTAAATTATTTTCATTTTGTTTGATATCACGATCATGAGAAAAATCGGCTCCAATTTCTTGTACATTGGCAATTTATAATTGCGGATGTTAAAATTACGTTTGTAATGACGAAATACATTCATTTCAATGAGGTATTTTTTCGAGCTGCTTGGTTATTTGAGGTAAAATAGTTGATACAGACTAGTCAAATGAGTGCTAACTTTTCAAAATACGTTTATGCAAAGTTTAATGCACTATTTTTTTTTTTTTTTTTTTCATTGTTCCTGCGTATACTCTTGCGGGTTTTTACGAGCCCATCCCATCGCTTTAACGACGGGGTACCGTTTTTAAACTTCTTTTTTTGCATTTTTTTAAATTTGATTTTCTGAATGGAGAACCTTTCAAGAATATTGTGTGAAAATTTGAGATGAATCGGAGCAAAACTAACGAAGATACAGCGGTTTAAGCAACCGTGTCTCATACATGACTCAGCGCAGCGCATCAGAAAACGCCTGCTGCGTTTTTCCCACAACTCACGTTTTCAAAGTCGGTGTCCCTCATAACTTCAAAACTACTGCACCGATCTTTTTGAAATTTTGAACACTATTTCTGTACATAATTTACGAGGTAGCGCTGGAGAGTTTTTTTCAAATTTGTTAATATTTTTTATTTTACAATAACAAATTAGCCGATTTTTTTCGCAAAAATCGCGTTTTTCACTTCAAAGTGTATCCAAAAAGTGAAAAATTGAAATTTCGAAAAACCCTCCCAGCGTTACCTGGGGAAAGCGATTATCTAACGAAAGAATTTTGATTTTTTTATTTCTGATGATCCAGCACCGAGTTATGGGGGGCACCGCAATTCTACTTTTTTCCGAGACGCTTCCGAATAATTGCTGCCATTGCCGTATTTTTTAATATTTCTTCATACAAATTTTACACAATATTCTTTGAATGTTATACTTTAATGTACCATTAGTTTTAATAAATAGATTTTAACTGTGTCGTCAAAAAAAATTCACAAAAATGTGCCTTTTTTGCACGAATTAACGTTACCCCGCCCTTAACCCCGCTTCACTAATTTCCAATTTCCTAATTCCCATGTTCCTGAGAAACCCTCCAAGACTGTATCGCATTTGCACGAGGGTCAAGGGAAACTGTGGAAAACCCGGCCGATACAGGCGGCTATATTTTTACTGAGTTTCAATTGATTAGCACCATCAGAAACTCAGAAAAACTGTCTCCTGCTCAACGATTGATGCGCGAGTCTGTCCATGGCTAAGCGGTCACCCAACCAAGTATTGGCCTCGCCCGAAGCTGCTTAAACTTTGGAAATCGTCGGAACCACACACCGACCGCCCACCTATCGCTGTCGGTAGTTTAATGCACTAATTAAATGAATTTTCGGATGATTTGTATTGCAGCATGTTTTATAAATCTAAGAAAATATTAATAACAATAGATTTGCAAAACCTTCAACTGATAAATGCCAAATTCCACGATGTCATATTTTCATCGAGATTTATCAAAGAATAATCCGTATTTTTCAACCGATTTTAATGCACCACATCTTATTTTGTTCCTCAAGAGATCCTCTACGAATTCACCTTGTGGATTTTTTTCTGAGTTTCATCGTTTTACTGTTGCAGCCAATTGTTTAATTGGCTAAAAAAATGTTCATAAACCATCATAAAATTGTTGTAATTTTCATATTAACAAGTTTAGAAAAAAACCTGCGTGGTGAATTCGTAGAGGATATCTTGAGAAACAAAATAAGACTTGGTGCATTAAAATCGGCTGAAAAATACGGATTATTCTTTGAAAAATCTCGATGAAAATGACATCATGGAATTTTGCAGTTATCACTTGATGATTTCGCAAATCCATCGTCATTCAATTTTTTTTAGGTTAATAAGACATGCTATAATACACACCAACCTTCAATTAATTTAATTAGTGCATTGAACTTTGCATAAATGGATTTTGAAAATTTAGCACTCATTTGACTAGTGTGAAGCAGCCATATTACCTTAATAATAAATAGGAAATAAAAAGATCGTTGTCGAAAACATTCGATTTGAATTCGAATGAACGATATACATGCTTCCCTCTTTGTTTACACCCCCGTATCTTCCTTAATTTCCTATGGGAACGAAATCGATATTTATCGGATAAGGAATTTTACGAACTTGAATATTTTACAATTAACAGTTTTTTTTTGTACAAAAAAGTAAAAATATACATCCCATTCCACTGGAAAAATATCGAGCCGTTACCGAACCTTTAGAAAAGAATTATAACTTTGAAAATCGTCTAATTTACACGACGTTTTTTATGGAGATGACCTGCTGCTCACATTTCTATTTAATAATTCATATATCAAATAATGATAAATGTTTGATATAAACTGTCCTATGGTTAAATCAAATTCTAAAAATTCTATAGCAAAGATAAAAACAGTCACCGGACGGTCGAAAAAAATATTCACGATAAAACTGGAAAGAATGTGATCAGCAGACGATTTTTTGTAGCCATGACGTTCAAGAAGGTTATGTTATTCTCGGCAGTTTTTACAACATTTTTAATGCTATTTTTATTTGTGCCCTTTACAAATTGGCTAATATTTTTACCCATGTCACTGCGTACTTTATACATATTTTCACTCATATTTCACTATTTTTTAAAATGAAATATAATAAGTCTAGCTTCTCCCTTTGACAGTGCGGTTCTTGACATTTGTAGCTCCAAAAAAAAAAATATCAAAAAGTTTCATAATTTACACAATTAAGCTGAAATTTTCGATTTATGTTACAGTTGGGACTAATAATTATTAGTCCCAACTATTATTATATTATATAACTATAAAGGCCGGATTTTGTTTAAAAAAGTTATAACCTATTATAATTGGTTATAACTTTTTTAAACAAAATCCGGCCCAATTTATGAACAAATGTGGAGAGCTCTGCTTCTGCGCTCAAAAAATACGGCCCTCCGCGAAAGAAATATCTTAACTGATATTCGAAAATTGAATTAACAGGATTTTTTAAATTTTGGGGTGAAATATTTTCGTACTTTTATTTGACGAGAACGTCTTGGTCGATAATTTGATCGGCAATGTTCTCGGCCGATAATCGACCCCTGTCGCCAATGAAAACATCTGTTGCATCGCGAACAATGTTAAATTGAAGTTTAGCGCGAAAGATAGCAGCACCATCTGCGCACACGGACATCCTCGTGTAGGTGTAGCAGCCGATGTGTCGCGCACTGTAATAGCAACAATTTTCCAATCTGATGATTCGGGAACGTCATTGAAATTTGTTCGTTTACATCTGATTTATACATTTGATAAAAGGAAATTGGGTGGAATGACATTTCTTTTTCTCGCTCGCGTGATCGAGTAGGCGTTTCTCGTATCTGGGATTATCCAATAATACGAATCTCCCCTATGTCGCTCGAACGATTACCCTTGTAACTCTTATTCGTGGAAACAAATATGTGCTTGTGTTGGATTACACCGGCGAGACGTGCCAAGTGTGTTGGAGTAAGAACTAACCTAAAACCGTCACGTACCAATAGCTCGTAGATTCGTACGAATATTAAAAAAAAACAACAACAAAAAATTGGTGAAAATTTGAAGTGAAAAGAAAATTGGTGAAAATTATCATTCGCGAGTAATCGAAAGATGAACCGCGGATTTTTCTTCGTCTTTACGCGTTCGAACGCTCGCAAGATTTGTCGCTAAGTTAAACGACAAGTGTCGCAACGCGATGGCTCGCAATTCATTATTCGCGTTCAACTCTTTCGAACGCACTTCTCGCTGGAGCTATTAAATCGTAAGTTCACTTAAGCGATTTGCCCCGATCATATTCATCCAATGTGCATGTCATTTTCCTCAGTCCCTTTTTGTATTTACTCATGTGTATTAATCAAATTTTACGTGTTATTTCTTTGACGTTTACGAATAATGTGACAAATGTCACGTTTTTTTGAAATTATTTCGAACACACGATTGTCATTTTTCAGGACAGATCCCATGGACGGTCGACCAAGGACATCTTACGATGTCCTGGAATAAATCGTTTTCACTTTCTATCCAATTATTCGCATAAGGTGAGATTTTTCATTATCAATTTCAAATTTTTGTATCTAAAATACTTTTTCAAAGTTTCATTTATAATTTAATACTTGTTCATATTTATTATTCACCGTTCATACGATTATCCTTGCTTCGTTATATTTAGTACAGTGTTGTAATTATATTAATCAATTTGTTATCCTACAATCTCACTAAAAGTATTTTTTTTTTGCTTTTTGCAATGCTTTTTGACTGTACAATTTATTATTCAGTATATTTTCATATTTATTATCCAACACGTGTGTGATTAATGCTACTCGATTAAATTCAGTACAATTTTGTAATTATATTAATTTGTAGCTGTGTAACTTTGCTGAAAGTATTTTTGTTTTTTCATGCTGTTTTACAAATTTCTAAAACGTTAATTATTATCGACCTGAGTGAACTGAAAATTGAAGTTAAAATGTTTTTAATAACAATAATACTATTGATATTAAAAATACAACTCATAATACTCTAAATTCATTGGTTTGCATTCAGTTGAAAAATCAATAGTATGTTGTAGGAGCACGGTGGGAAAAAGTATGGATTAAAAATGAGTATTGAAAAAATTTCAATATCTATTATTGGAATATGCATAATTAACATTGTAATATTGATCTCTTTAGTTCATGCCATGTGTCAAATTAAGTAAGAAAACTTAAAATACACCGGTTAAAAATTCAAGGATTTTCATTTTATTGTCTGTTGCAGCAATACACGCAAAAATGGAGTCAATTTTAATCTAGTTATAAAAAGCTGCAAATTCGACAGACATAACAGTTGCAATAATCGGAGGATACGATTGCAATGGATCTACAATCCGACGAGAAAATTTTAGAGATTGTATCATAAGAACAATGTTGGAAAGAGGTGATAACTGGGATACGAGTATTTAAAAAAAAAAACTCGCACACACACACACATATACACTCACAGAGAAACAGAGAAAAAAAGCAGAATGCAAGCGAAAAAACGTTATTTACTGTTATTCGTGACGTGCGCGTTTCTCGGCTATTGTTACTTTGGTGGTTATAGATTAAAAAGTAATAAAATTTATGAAAAGAGAGTATTGCCTCATGAACGATTGCCTTCGTTTATGAGCATGACCGAAGAGTTCTACGACAAGGATCTTAGGACGTCGAATCGTCATGGTACTGTGAGTGATCCGCGTCGTGAATGCAGAATGGAAACTTGTTTCGACTCTACGAGATGCAAACAAGGATTCACCGTATACGTATATCCGGTCGAGGACACGATAAGTCCCCTTTACCAAAAAATCCTAAACGTTATTACGGAATCTCGTTATTATACGAGCGATCCAACAAGGGCGTGTATTTTTGTTTTGGCCCTTGACACCCTCGATCGTGATCCCTTATCAGCAGAGTTCGTCCACAATTTACCCGCGAAATTATCGCGTTTGCAACACTGGAACAACGGAAAAAATCATCTCGTGTTCAATCTCTATTCCGGCACGTGGCCCGATTACGCCGAAGAAGCTTTGGCCTTCGACCTCGGTTACGCCATTCTCGCCAAAGCCAGCATGTCAATATTTCATCTTAGACCCAATTTTGACGTTTCCATTCCTCTTTTCGGTAAACAACATCCCGAACGCGGTGGCGAACCAGGCCAAGCACAGGAAAATACTTTTCCCAACAACAAGAAATACGTCGCCGCTTTTAAAGGCAAACGATACGTTCATGGCATTGGATCCGAAACTCGAAATGCCCTTTATCATTTGCACAATGGCAAGGATCTCGTTTTTGTCACCACTTGCCGCCATGGCAAAGCCTGGAGAGAATTTCAGGACGAACATTGCACTCAGGACAATCAGGAATATGACACGTGAGCTCATCTTTTTTTGTAGATTTATTGTCATTTTTTTTTTCTAACTTCAACAATAATTGTATTTCTTATGATCATAAAGAAACAACGATGTATCAGATTTACTCCAAATTTTCAGTCGATCAATTTTGATTGTAATTTTCAATAGTATTGGCAAAATAAAATAATTAATGTTTGGCCTCGGAATATTGATTTTTTTTTGTAAATGTACTGCAATACTATCGAAAGCTCACGAATTCAAATGAACGAATTAATTCCATTTCGAAAAAGTGGTTTTTTTTTAATGCAAAAACAATTGCATTTTTCATGTGTCATAATTCAAAAAAATCAGATTTACTCAAAATTTATAGTTGACTAAGTTTAATTGTGAAGCTCGAAGGTATTAACGAAATAGAAATAATTAATTTCGGAATATTTATATTTTCAGTGCTCCTCTTATAAATCCTTACAAAATAAATATTTGAGAGTTCGGTCTCTAATTGACTTTTTTTAATTGACGTTTTCTTGGAGTTCAACCGTTAAGACGAAAAGAGTATTCCACATTCAGGACATACATTTTTTTCAAAGCAATTAACCACATTTCTCAACTCTCATATTCGGGCATGTATATTTTTTTTAATACAAAGTAAAAATATATTGTTACCTTGAGTGAGACTGATTTTCTCATGGAATATCGCAATCTGACAGTAATTGGTGTGTGATCAACAACTTTAACAACCATTCACCTTATTACCTTGAAACCTTTTAAAAGATTGTCTGCTCCCGTTCAAAATATTGAAACAAAAACCGTCAAATTGTTTATGTCATCTTTTTCGTAACAATTATTTTCTCTCTTCAAAATAAGTCAATTTTATCGTCAAATTTCAAAAACTTTTTTGTCTCCCAATTCATTAGAGTCTAAAAAATTCGGCAATCGTTAAATTTTGTTCGTTTTTTTTAGTGACTAATTTCAAAATCTTGATTGAATCCAACAAATAATTTATGTAATATAAATTCAGGATCACGCACAAAAAATAATTTTAAAAAATTAATGGTTGGCAAAATTGAAAAAAATTTGACACGTAGAAAAAAAATTCATCGTAACATGACGAGGTCTGGTAGTTTCAACTTTCAGAAATATCGTTGCGTAAGTAAAAATTTGCGGAAGCGTAGACTCACGAGTGCAAAAATACAAAATTAGTGGATGAACGAAAAAAATATGGTATTGGAGTTGGCATTGTTGGAGGCAATGAAAAAAAGTTTTTCATTTAATTATTTTTATTTTATAAATCGTCCAAAATTTTTGCACAGATTTAGTTTTTAGGTCCCAAAAATAATGTCGATTTATTGTGGGCAAAGACTGCATATAAATTCTTGGTTCCATCAAAATTTTTAGAATTTAATTCAGATATTTAATTCCAGTGCATTTTAAGAATAAAAAAAAACACAATAATGCACTTTTGAGGAATGACGAAATATTAATTGAAATAATGTTGGAGGATTTTTGGATTATTCATCGGTCTAAATGAACAATTGTGAAATTTGTAATTTCAGGTACGATTACGAGATACTGCTGATGAATTCGACGTTTTGTCTTGTACCGCGTGGACGAAGATTAGGTAGTTTTAGATTTTTGGAGGCTCTCAGAGCGGGATGTGTTCCAGTAATATTGAGCAACGGATGGGCACTTCCGTTTCACGAAAAAATCGATTGGAAGCAGGCTGTAATATTCACGGACGAGAGGTTGTTGCTGCAGATTCCAGACATCGTGAGATCCGTTTCGAACACGAAGATTCTCAAGCTTCGTCAGCAAACGCAATTTCTTTGGGAGCGTTATTTTTCGTCGATTGAAAAAATTATATTTACGGTTTTCGAGGTAAAAATTTTTATTTACATATTTTCTAAAAACCAAAATGCGTAAATCGTTGAAAATGAAAACAAACGTTTTATTTTTTGTTTAATTGTTGATTTTTTGGCATTTTTATTCATTTTTACAGAACCTGCGAGAGCGTCTTTCGTGGGAAGGAACGAGGGACGGACTTGTTTGGAATATGAGTCCCGGTGCTCTGGCAATTTTGCCACAATTTTCTGACAGCCAACAAGAATTACCATTCACGACTAAAGATCCGGGCAATACGTTTACTGCCATCATTTATTCACAGCTGGGATCGACGGCTGTTCTCTACCGGCTGTTACGCAGCCTCTCCAAAAGCAAATATTTAGACAAGGTTATCATCTGTTTATTTTAACCCTTACCAGGGAATTTGACAAAATATTATTTTAACGAATCCAAACATGGGTATTTTGAGAGCAATAGAAGAAAAATGAGTTTGGAATGTTTCACAACGTCCAAAAGAGACAAAATATGTTTAATTATTTTTTATTTATTCATTCGACTTGAACATCCTGTCAAGAATATTTTTGATCCACGAATAAAAAAAAAAGAAAAAAGAAAAGGATATAAAAAAGACAAGAAGAAAGAAAAAAGAGAATATTTGTAATGAAAAAAATTAAAGAAATTAAATTGTCTGGAATGATGTAATCGATTAAATGAATTTATACTTGTGAAAAAAATAGTCAAACAGGAAAATTATAGTGATTATTAGAGTACGACGCGTGTATGACCTTACGCTCCGATTGACCGAGATGCCATAAATAAACCCCTTTACAGATTATTTTCCCCCTTTGCAGATAATTCTGATGTGGAATTCTGACCTTCCACTGCCGAGAAGACCGCGGTGGCAGGGAATAAAAGCAACTATTCACGTCGTCGCCGTAACAGGAATTTCTCAACGCTTTTATCCACATCCTTTGATCAAAACAAGTGCCATATTGTCTTTGGACGAAGATGCTACTTTAAACACCGACGAAATCGATTTCGCTTTCGTTGTTTGGCGATCTTTTCCCGATCGAATCGTCGGTTATCCCGCCAGATCTCATTACTGGGACGACTCTAAGGTAATTTATGTTTTATTAACGTATTTTTTTTTATATCCTTATTTACTAATAATTTAGTTCCTGTTATAATTTCGATAAAAAAAAACTCAAAACGACCGTTTTATGCATTTATTTCATTAAAAAATATATATATATTACCTTCTGATGACTAGTGATGGTTGTGAAGTTGTGTAAAATTATTATTGACCTTATTTACAATATTTTTATGCAGCAATTATTCAATCATTTATTCAAAAGAAGAAAAATATAAGTTCTAATAATGAATTTTTCATTTATTACCCAAATAGTCATTAAATCGGACATTTCTTTTGAATTTTGCCAACGAACTCACATGATTAATCACATTATTATAAAACAAAATCTAAAATTCTTGAGAATTAGTATTTAATCCCAGATTTTTGATGATTTAATACAAGAAATAACTGGCCTTCATTAATTCTTGATTTCTTGTAATTCATCGTGTGAAAAGCGTTCCTGGGGCTACACGAGCAAATGGACAAACGATTATAGCATAGTTCTCACGGGGGCGGCCTTTTATCATCGTTATTATAATACCTTGTACACGGAATTGTTGAGCTCGACGCTGCACAAGACGGTGGAGCAATCGCAAAATTGCGAGGACATACTGATGAATTTTTTGGTCAGTCACGTGACGCGACGACCACCGATCAAGGTTACGCAGCGTAAACTTTACAAAGAATCCGCGGGGACTGGTATCAGGTATTTATCGTATAAAAAATATTGTAAAAATCAATTATGAGTCGCGTGCGTTGTGAATGTATGCGTGAAGTAGCAATCGGCCCCTCGAGGTATTTTTTTTCAACTCAAAAATTATTCAAATGAGTCCCACTCGAAATACTGATATTCAAGGACAATTGTGATCCGAAAATGATCTATAGAGTGTTGTATCCTTTTTAAATTCGTCCAAAACTATAGCGTCACGCGCGAACTATCCTTCTTACGTTTATTCTCCCAAGCTTAACGAATGCGAGTGGTGTAACGTGACCTTGGTAACTTTCAGATCACCGTGGAACGACCCGGATCACTTTATACAACGGCAAACCTGCATGAACACTTTCGTCGCTGTGTTCGGTTACATGCCACTTCTAAGATCCAACATGAGGCTCGATCCAGTACTCTTCAAAGATTCCGTCAGCAATCTTCGCAAGAAGTATAGGCAAATTGAGTTAGTTAATAATTAGAATTGTATAAAGAGAGAGAATGGGAGAGACAGATAAAAAGAGAGAGAGAGAGAGAGAGAGAGAGAGAGAGGGAAAAAGGAGAAAGAAAGAGAGAAGCAAAATGTAAAGAAATGTCACGCACTCTCGGTTTTTCATCACGTAATAATTTATATACAAACAAACGAAGGCCGAGCATTATCCGGGCTGATCAAGATCGAACTGACAATGTCGAACACGAAATTCACGTGCGATTGAAAAAATGAAAAAAACAAAACAAAGTAAAATCAAAGTCCTATCTTTTTATTGGTGTCTCGTTCTCCACCCTTCCGTTCGCCCACGTAGCCACTTCGTGATATAATTCTAACTATCATTCATAATCATTCCGTGTTCCGATTTACAATCAACGTTTCGTACAAAATCGTTTTTTTTCTTGTATAATTCCTTTTTTTTCTTAGCGATTATTTCGCGCTTATTTTTTTCAGCGACATTTCATTTCGGTCCGCGTCATGCCAATAAATCAACGTTTCTACGTCGCATTACTGTACATAATAATCGTTTCATAGATATTATTAATAAAAAATACAATTATTTAACAGGTCTCGTCTGTTGGATTTCCTTCTCACCCTCGACAAATTCCTACGCCCGAGATCGGCCTTTCTATTTTTCCTTCCGTCGTGCCTTGACCACTCAATCCAGTCCTTTTTCCGGCTACTTTTGCTCCTGGCCCTGGTGAGTTTCTCTTCAATCCTTTAATCTTCCAAATTCAATTTATTCAAATTACAGTGTTCAATTTTTTTCACTAAAAATAATACTGTGTCGAGGATTTCTACTTCAATAATTTCCGACATTCTACTATTTCATTCCTATTTCAAAAAACATAAAAAATTTTTATTTTCATTCGAGGAAATTTTGAGCTATTTTTTGGATATTTATACCACAAATTGAGTTTTCTTTATTTGTAAAATTTTTTATTTTTAATTTAATTTAAATTCATCGGAAATTCATATAAATTCAAGAATATTTGGAGAAGATTAGTTTTAAAAAACCTTTAACTAAATAAAAACTGAGTATTTGAATCGACTACAATTTATCAATTAATTGTTCAATGTCCAAAATATCCAAAGGTTCAAAATTGAAGGTACAAAAATAATAATCGGAATAAGGATTGTGAGGACACTAAAAAATTACCGTTATTGAAGCGGTTAAAAAAATCAATCAAACCAAGAAAAGGAATGATTTTCAGATGATTAGGTCGTTAAATTTTGCCGATTTCAATGATTCTCTCTGCAGATTTGTTTTTATTTTCCGCCAATAAAACTGACGCACGTCTAATGACAAAAAATGGGGCGTTATGCTCCAAAAGTTATTCTGGCATCACGCAATATAAACAAGTTTTGACCTAGCGCCGGAATTATGTAAAAAAAATTGCTATTTAGCCTTGTTCACGCAGCGGCAAAGAAAACAAACAAAAAAATTCAATAATTTTCCCCACACGCGTTCGTAAAAGGAGAATGGTATTATTGAACCATTATTGTGGCCGAGCTCGCCGAAAGTTCCGAAACAAAAAAATACGCTTGCGAGACAGTGTGTAGCTTGAGGTGGACCCGCCTCGTTTCACGTGTGATATGAAAAAGAACAAAAAATTCAAGTCTGTCAGAAATTTACGGCTTTGTGTTTCTTTTTAACATAAGCAAGGTTTTTATTATTTTGATGTTGGCACATAACTTTTTCCCCTTTTTAACGGGGCAAGGTTATTGCCATTGGGTCATTTTGACCCAGGGCAAAACCAAGTGAATTCAAAAATCTCACTTATTTTGAACTTCGAGTGCACTGGAATAAACCTATAATTTAAAAAAATGCATTTCCAAATACGTTACTACCGTGGGTCCTTGGGACCCAGTAACGTGTAGGAATTAAAAAATGGTAGTAACCGAGGGTTAAAGTGGAGTAAAAAAAGAGTTTCGGAAATTCCTTTCGTGTAATTGGACAAAAGTTTTTTGTGATTAAAAATATATACTTTGCGAAACTTTTACAATTTGTTATTCTTTTGTAAAGTGGTACTCAGCGGCGATACAGCGTCGGAAAGAGAAACCACTTTTGAAAAATACGCCTAAACTGGTACCAGAAATATCTCGAAACCCACTCGACCGATTTCCTTCAAATTCTACATGGTGTTTTATGTACAATTATTTCTCTTGGATTGTATACTGAGAAAAAAAATTTGTGCATCGAACTAATTCCATTTTGTTGGACGAAGAATTGGTGGATCCAACAATTTTTTTGTTGAATGGCGAATGATTTATTTTATTCAACTAAATCATGAAAATTTCTTGTAGATGAATCAACTAAATCACCGGAGCTAAATGATTTTGTTCGAACAACTGGTACCATTTATTTGCTTATGCATACTTTTTAGTTGCTTTAATAAAATATTTGTTTGAATCTCAATTACCAAATTGACTAAACGGTAATCGTTGAGACGTATAAATAAATTAGTTTATTTGGATGATATTTTGTTGCATTAACATTAAATTATTTGGCTGCACCAAAGTTTTGTTGGTTCGGCCAATAACTTGCTTCAGCATTCACTGATTATTTTATCTTATTTCAAAAATATTTTGTTATCTGTATCGAACTAAATATTTTGGTTCTTATAAAAGAGAAACTAAATTTGTTTGGGTCAACTAAATTTCATTCTCAGTGTACAATTTTGTTTTTATCTCATACATTTTTTCAATTTTTGGCAAAAAATCAATAAATGTTGCCTTGAGGATCATCATTTCTTTCCAAATGTTTACCACTTTGTCGAAAATCAATCATTTTAAAATTCTATCCAACACCAGAAAGCTATTACTATGAATTTTAATATTCCACTTAATTTTTTTGTTAGTTGAATTTTGACGAAGCCAAAATCATCATCAAAAAATATAATTTTGAGAAGATTTGTCAAGATGTATGTTTTTAACTACGAAAAAATTTCATTTGATTACTCCAATAGAGTTTCTCTAAAAAATTTTTGTTTTAATTACTTTTTTTCAACTTCTCGAATTGTTCTCCGCTACAGTTCTTTTGGCTGATCTTTTTTCTTTGGATATTTTTCTTGCAATTGTATGCAAACAATATATAAAAAAACAGACTTCAAAACCAATAAAAGTTGCTGCATATCAAAATATTTAATTATTTGGTAAGAATACGAATGGTGAATTTACGAAAGATTTAGCCCACGGTTCTCCAGGCCTCCTTAAAAAACTTCATCTGGGGGAAAAAAAACAATTCGACGAATTTTATTCCTAAATGTCTTTTTTACTGATCTTGATATCTTTGAACCGTTATAACAAACTATAAGGGCTTTGCCTATGAGAAAACAGCCTTGGATTTTAGCAAGTATTGCCAGGGGAAATACTAACGAACGGTACTTTTATGTTTTGATGTAAAATCGATTCAGCACGAAAGTAGATATAAAAAAATTAAAAAAACTATATTCAAATGATCGTCGAAGGGTCGTGATCGCCTAAGGACTCGGACGAACGAGAACTCGTGATTTAAACGATATCTTACGACCATCATCTGCTCATGACTCCACCTTTTGTGTATAGAAAGACGAATACGTTATTTGTGCTCGCGGCTTCGTTCGCGTTATTTTTGCTAAGTCTAAACTTTGTAACAATAAAAACCGGGTACAGCTATTCTATAATTACCGAAGAATTATGACCATCTAAAATTTCTGAATTATTGGGTTTCCCGAAAAACTATATAGAAAGGTTTTCGAGGAATTGGCATTTTTCTTTGAGATTCAAAGTATAGTGCCATTTTTCACAAATTGAGATATCTGGACAAACCTTGCGATATTTTAATTGATTTTCAGAAAATTTTACATAAAAATTGTCATCCCACTTGCAGAATGTGATAAAGCTGAAAAGATGTTCAAAAAAGAAGTTTTATTCCTAAAATGACGATGTTAGAAAAAAAAACTGTGATTTTGAGGTTTTTGCTGAAATTACATGAAAAAAGCTATCTAAAAATATTAAAAATCAACTATTTGATATATTGGCCGCTTTACGCAAACGGCTGCAATTTCAAATTTCCACGACTCGTTCTCTTTGATTCATGAATCATTAAATTGGAAAGTGGTTTGTGATTTTTATTTTTCGATTTTTGGTAAATTTTCGAAGCTGAATATCGATTTTTGAACATTTTTTTATAAGTACCTTTTGTTTTTTTTTTGCAGCTACATAATAAACCATATACCGAAATTTGGTCTCGTTTGAATCCTGTTGTGGGTTATAAGGATTCTTTGTACGAAAGATTCATAGAAATCAGTTCAGTAGTTCTGGAGTTATATAACCAGCCAAACGTACAGACAGACAAAAAAACTTCGTTTACTCTTGCAGATTTATAATATACAGATTTATCTATAGTTGTAGTCGAGAAAAAACGGAAGTACGAAAAATGAGAGTAATGGGCAATCGAGAGATTGTAACTCGCGAGTGGCGGTAAAAATCTGTTTGCCGTCACTCGATTTTTCCCACGTTTATCGGCAGACCCAATTTCAAAGGGCGAGGGAAGGCAAAACGAGAGAGAAAATGAGAAAAAAGAGTCGACCCCAATCGCCACCGTAGAAAATGCAATAATAAAATAATAGGCGATAACTTGTGAGGGTGTAAAGTCCGATGAAGGTTGCGATAAACAGCCGGACCTCTCTTCAGGGTCGTCGGCGGACTTTTTTTTCTCTCTATGCTTGCATAAAAGTGCCCAGTTTTTGCACAAAGTCTCGCTCGCTTTATTCTCACGAATAGTTGGGAAACTTACACGAAGTAGAAATTCCAATTATTTTGAGTCAAGAAATTATTGGCGTTGCTCGCGGTGGCATACGACGATTCGACGAGCGCGATTGTTCATCGGATCCGGGATGCTGTACACGGTATTTTCGATTTTTACGAGCTACAGCAAAATCGTATTTAGGATGCTTTCGATTTTATTTCAAAATCCACATTATTTCAATTATTCAAACAAATTTTTGTTACACTGAGAAAAAAATATTGTTAACAATGCCAAATATGTTTTGTTGCCTTAAAATTTTGTTGGTTTGAACACTGCTCAGGTGCGCTAAATAAATCACAGTTATTTCAAATTAACCTATCGGTTAAATCTTATTTATCTGTTCAACATGATAATTTTATCAGAAAAATTACTACCATTTATTTGATTTTTTCTTATTTTTATTTGGTATAACAAAATGTTCATTTGATTATGAAATATCAACTCAATTAAACGATTTTGTCATATTGAAGGAATACTGCATACGTTCAACTGAATGATTTAGGATTATCCGAAAGAACATTTTGTTCAATCACGTAATTGTAATTATGAAATTCATTCGCTCAAAATAACAAAACGTTTTGCCTAAGGACTGTTTTTCTTTGTTCCATCGACTAAAAGTTACTTAAATTTAAACAAGTCGTTTGTTCATATTTAAACCGATTACTTTGTTTCTTGAAAAATAATTTAGTTTAAGCCGTACATTATTTTGTTTCGGTGATAACTATATTTCGCGAAAATGCAACAAAATATTTTGTTGCATTATTTGCCACTGCAAAAAAATGCAGTACTTAAATTATCAAAGTGAAGAGTTCAATTGAACGGTGTATACTTACAACAACAAAATGGTGTGTTGATAAGTGAAAACGTTTTTTTTTTTTAATCAAGAATAGATTCAGTTAATTCGGTATGTTGTGATCACAATGAAACGAGTCATTTTTTTAAATTATATACAAAACTGTTTTAAACAATCGAATAAAAAATTTGAAGAAACAAGAATTTGATTAAGTCGCGTAAAACTCTGTTATTTCAAAAGCTAAAAGATAGTCATTCGAACTAAATATCTTTTTTTTCCAACTAAAATTTACTAAAATCGGTATTGTGTGTACTAAAAACCTTTTTCAGTGGAAAGTCTTGTTTTGTTGTTTAGTCTACATATATTGTTAATGTGAATGAACGTGAGGATACTGCAACGACACATTCCTTCGTTGTAAGCAGATATGAAGCATTGATAACACTATCCCTCGTTCTTAATAAACGAATATGTATGATATCGATCAATCAAATATTATTCGATTTGAATATACAAACGCTTAATTTAAACAAAAGACATTTTTTATTCACACGAAGATAATATATACATTTGAATGTAAATTTTTTAAAATCCTGAATAATTTTTTTACTATTGATTCTGAAATATGTACAAACTTGTTGTTATGGCGCTCTATCAATTGTCCAAGTGCGAGAGAGATAGCTAAAAAGTAGATTCTCATTTTTCTCGGAGACTATGGCTCAGAGAAAAAGACACAATATAAGATCGCCTTATACCCAAAAATATGTATTCATCTGTTTTATTACCGCAATGACTCACATAGTGATACACGTAAGAAAATTTAGTGGTTCTCACGGAACTCTAACCCGTTGTGTTAGTTAAAAATTTCCGCTACCTAATTCTTCATCAGAATCGGTCGGAATGTTGTAATTTTCTCGGCTCCCGCAATTTATGCCCATCCAGCGACCGGCGTATATGTGAGAAACTTGGTGCTCTGCGCCACGCGGTGGCCAGAACGAGAAGCTGCTTTAATGTTGCCATCGTTGCTCCAAGCATTATTTTGTTCGTTTAGCAAATTCTTATACTTTATAGGCAAGGGTTTGACCTTGCCTTTATACCATAAGCCACTGCGCCACTGAGTCGCGTAGCACGTTTTCTTCAGTTTTTCGCGGTTCGCAGACATCGTTCGCACGTGGGGCTTCGACAAAAAAGTCAAAAAATTATATTGTTAAATCAAAAAAACCGTCAGATAAAAGGAACAAAAACATCTTCACAATCTGCATTTTACGAATCAGTTTTTTACTTCTCATACGATATCCTACGATTTATTAATTGTCTTATTTTGAAAGAAACTTTTCCTTACAATAAAATATATATTTTGTTTGACCAAGAAAAGTAAGAAAAAACAACAAAGTATTCTCTTGACGCATACCTTACATCTGAATTATCATCGATTCAAACGAACTATCAATTTTCACTAAATATACACGGAACTCCATCAAAATAAATTTACTTTCGATAATGCGGCGTTTTGTGCCATTGGAAAGGTGAATAGATGGAAGAAACAAAACTATCTTGTCAGGTTAACAAACTAATTCGTGTTTGAAACGATAATTTAGTTGCAATTGTACCAATAAATCCTATGATTCGGCACAATCGTCTTTTGTTAATTCAACATTTTTGTTTAAAATCGACGCGATGTATTCCAACAAATAACCCATACTTCATCCAACTAAATATTTCGTGGATGGCAACGTTAAAGTAGCTTTTCGTTCTGGCCACCGCGTGGCGCAGAGCACCAAGTTTCTCACATACACGCCAGTCTGTGGATGGACATCAATTGCGGGAGCCGAATAGGTTCACTGTAAAAAATTTCCGTATGAAAATTAATACACATGTATAGGAAGGTTTTACGCGGATACCGTACATGAAAATTCAGATACGCTGAGGAAAATTGAGAGACGTGGTATTTTAATGAAACGAGCACTGTTTAGTAAAATTAATATACTTGTGTATTTGAAAAATCATATACATGTAAGAAATGTTGACTGTGCATATTAAAAACACGAAACATCAACTAATATTACTATACAGGTATATTAAAGTTCATGTTACCAGCATAGTAATTTTCAGATTCAAGATTACTAAATTTCAGGCACCGTATAACGTTTTCGCATTACATATGTCTTCGATATTTCTAGAAATGTATCATAAAATTTGGTGATCCTTTTTGAATATTAATATACGAATGAATATTAAATAAATTCGGCTATTATGAGTTTTTACGGGGAATACATTAATTAATGTAATCGTGTTCGATTTTTTCAAGTTGAAGGTCGAAATCATGCAGACAACTCAAGAAATTAATTAGAGTGACTTATCACCACTTGATGCCGTGGCAATCAAGTCGAGCAATTATCACCGTAAAAATTTTTATAATAATCTCAACATCTTGTGTTAAGTTTGGTGTTTACCATTTTCATGTTTTACACAATTTTTTTAGATTCGAGCGACTTGTATATATCCTCGTCTGAAGCACGTGCCTCCTATGAGAAAGTCGACGCTCTGCGCCACGCGGTGGCCAGAGCGCGAAGCACGGTGCCCACAGAGCGTTACAAATTTCCTACACTTGTGTATTAATTTTAATATTGAGATTCTTATAATTAATACATAGGCAAATGAATTTTAATACACGGATATTTTTTTATTCTGCAGGGTATATTAATTTTCATTCCCATTTTTGTACTGTATTTTTAAGAGATAGAGTTATGATGGGAAATAACATGTATCGTATTATTAACATTCATGTGTATCTTATTTTTCAGTCAACTGTCAAGAAAAGTGAAGATCATACTGTAATTTTAATACATTGTTGATAGTAGATGAATTCATATACATTTGTATTAATTATCAATCAAACATATGATTTATTTCAATGCATGTCCACAAAATTTTCAGATTTCATATGAATATTCAATGTTATGCATCTTAAATTCCACATCAGTAACCAAAATTTATGTTCATATTTCAATTTTGGCATACGAGTGCAATAATTTTCATTTCATACACCCGGTTTGTAAATTTCATTTACCGTTGTATTGTAAAAGTACTGTTGTAAATTTCATATATTTTTTAACAGTGTTACGACGTTCCGACTGATTTTGTTGCAGAATTAGGTAGCAAACGTTTGTACCTAATACCACGGGTTACAGTCCCGTGAGAAACAGTAGATGAGTACATTTTTTTACATCTGTGACTTTACAAAGTCACAGGTGTCTTTACATCTCTGTTTTTACAAAGAATATTGTATAAACTGTATATTGGTTTGTTACAAACGGATATGCATGTTAATGTGAAAACTACATATTGATTTATAATGAATGAGGGATGATAGAGTTGTAAGAGCTACGTATTTGTTTTAAATGGACAAATGTGTCGTGTCGCAGTGAACTACATATTCGTTCACAACATTACTATATGTAGACTAGACAACATAACAAGACTTCTACTAACAATAAGATGGGTTTCCGATTCGGACAATATCGGATTTAGTCGGTAATAAAGATATTTAGTTCGATCGACTATGTTTTAGCTTTTGAAATAACTGAATTTTACTCAACTTAACCAAATTTTTATTTTCTCAAATTTGATATGCAGTTGTTTAAATCAGTTTCGGAATCAGAAGAAAATTGACTCGTTTCATTTTAATCACAACTGACAGAATCAATGAATCTATTCTATATTCAAGAAAACGAATGCGCTTATTAACGCACTATTGTGTTGCAATAAGTATACATCGCTGAATTAAACTTTTCATTTTGATGATTCAAGTATTACTTTATTTGGTACGTGAACAAAATATTTGTTGTCTTTTCATGATATATAGTTGAACGTATCAAAACGAAAAAATTAGTTAAGGTAAACAAATTTTAATTATACAAACAAAATTTTTTTCTCAGTATATTAAATTAGTTTTTCAAACTACCAGAGAAATATTGAAATAATTACGATTTTATCAAAGTTGAAAAAACAATTAAACTCCAAAATCAAATTTTATAGTTATTTCTATAAAAACCGATAACAAAATTCATATTTTATATCGTGTACGTAAAATAGTAATTATTATTCATTAATGTACAAAATATTTTATATAAACATAATAATTTTTTTATTTAAACAAATATATACGTTTGTATATCTATTTTTATGTGTGTATGTTAAAAAAAGCCTGAGAATCCGCTCACTGTACTGTTACGATATGCACTGAGGCCCTCACACGCGTCAAGGTAAAAAGAAAGGTTAATATCTTAGGTAACTCTCTCGACCCGGTTATTATTGCTTGTCCGTTTATGTAGCGGGTATGCACGTATGTTTTCTCGAAGCAGCGAGTGAGATATACATCGAAAAAACGTATATCTTAACGTGCTGAAACAATTTACCCCCTCCCGCTTTCTTTGGGTCCGTAATCTCGCGCGTTAACGGACGGACAATAACAATGAAATTTTTGTCCTCTTTAACCGTTATAAATGATCGACCGTGATCTTCTTTATATGATTTTTAATCTCCGACCTTCCGTTGCCAGATAAATTAATTGAGTCAAGTTGCCTATATTATGAGATACGATAATATCTCGAGATGCACGCTCAAAAAAAAAACATTAGTGTTCTGTGATTGGGGCAGTCCCTAACGACCACACTTTATTACATTAATAATAATAATTACAATTAAAATAGTAATAATAACGAATTAATTAATAATATTGATAAATAATCAATTCATTATATCAATGATTAATATAATTGATTGTGAATTTATGAATGTTATTTTATGTTATGGGGCAGGGGAGAGGAATGGTTGAAAAATTTCTCCAAGCATCTGTCACTGCGCGGCTGACAACATTTTTATTTGGTAGTGTCCATTAATTATTGTCGCAATAAGCTTGATCTATAAATTTCGTCACATTCTACTTTCGATATCTGTAATACATGTCTGGGGATTTTGGATTTCATTTTTTTCATTCACAAATATTGAGTAGTATTGCTCAGTGAAAATTTGAGCTATTGTATATTATTTAAAAAGTCCGAAATAGCAACAGAATGTTTTGTTATTGCGAAATTTGTTGAATGTTCCTAATATGAGATAACAACAAATTTTTGAAGCTCGTGAAAAAAAAAAATATCCAATGACATCTGACGAAAGAATGATGAAAAATGAAACAATAAATGCAGAAAAATGTGTGTGTGACCGCGTTGAGCCAAACTTAAGGCAGTGGTCTAGTTTAGAGCGTCAAAAGAAAGGTGATTTTCGGGATTTTTTTTCAAGTGAAAATAATAATTAATCTTTCTGAACTTTTGCACACATTTTATTGCACATTTCAACAACACGTAAAAAAATTATCATCGAAATGCAATAAAGGAATGATATACTTAAAGGTACATGAACAAATCGCCTCGCCCTGGGAGATTCAAATTGGCGAGAACTGTGGAGCCCGTAATTCTTACCTGAAATAAAGAATCAAAAATATTTTTAATTTAGACACTTTTTTATAGTCGATGAAATAAGAAAAATCCAAAAAACAGTGTAAAACAGTAAAAATTTATGGGATGGAACGTAAATGTGATGATTTTGAGCCAAAACTTGATCACTTTTTTGCAATAAATATTGTTTAAAAGAAAGTTTTTATCAATTTTCTTAGTTCATTTAGGATGATTAGCAATATTCTTAAGAATAAGCCTTGTTTTAAGTCGATAGGTCAAATAATTTTCTTGCTATGAGTCTCGCCAAATTGGACAAATCGTAAAAAGGATATTTCAAGAAAACGCGGTTTAAAATTTGCAGCGTTTGTACACACCCGTGCGGCATCTACCTGCTCTCGGTTCTCTAACTTTCCAAATACGTTCCGATAGTCTTTAAAACTTTGGAAACATATTGTTCGACACTTGAACTATCGATTAAAGTAAAAAAAAAATTTGATTCATTTGACCCTCTAAACTAGATCACTGCTGTAAGATATCGCATATTTTCTGTTACGAAGACAATTTTTGACTAATACTGAATTTTGCTATAGGTACTTACTCCGAATTTGAGACTTTATCAATAATCCCGCTGACTTATAAGAGGAATTAGTTTAAAAAAATCAACAATTTCCTATTTTTACTCAAAATCAGAATTTTCTAGAAAACAGGAAAAGAAATAATTGACGACCAAGTATGCGTTCATATACGATCAGTTGGCGTTAAGATTTTGCTGCGTCTTTGAATGTACAATATCAAGAGCCGTAGTAGCGGATTGACGCTAAGTATTACAAAAAAAAAAATTGAAAGAATCAGAAAAACTGGCGCGGGCTCGAGCCGTACTCTTATTTACCCAATACGAGGTTTTTTCGATTATTTTTAATTTTCAAACAGCTTTCACGAACAAACGGCTCGAGTAACATAAATTACAAAATAAAACCTAAAAAAAATTATGATATCCCTACTAATATTATAAATGCGAAAGTGTATTTGTTGGTTTGTCTTTCTTTCACGCAGCAACGAAGCAACGGATTGACGTGATTTTTTGCATAGAGATAGTTTATGGGCCGAAGAGTGACATATACTACTTTTTATCCTGAAAAAATGCACGATTCCTGTGGGATAGATCTGGAGCGTAATTCTATAATTACCTCTTCATGCTAAAACGGCTGAACGAATTTTGATGAAATTTGGTACGAAGGTGTCTTAGGTCTTGGAATAACATACAGGATACTTTTTATTCCGGAAAAGCGCAAGGGCAAACATTGCAGGTAGCAGGGATGCACCTGCTGGAAAACTCATGCTTTTCCCATGGCCAGCTATATGTAGCATGTTCGCGTGTGTCTAATGCCCAAAATTTGCACGTATTAGCGGCAAACGGAAGGACATACAACATTGTATACAGTAGCGTTCTAAAATAATACTCTGTTATTTTTTTCCTCTACTCACTATCCATACTCAAACATCATTTGGTATAGAGATTTCCTAGGTCCTGAAATGACATATAAAATACTTTTTATCCCGGAAAAATGCACAGTTCTTGTGGGATAGTAATTATAACTAACTCTGCAATTGGTAAACCGATCCTGAATAAAATTTGGTTTGTGGATTGGTTTAATGTTGAAATGACCCCTAAGATGTATTTTGTCCCGTCAAAATGCACATTATAGTTCCAGTGGAATTCAAACTTAGCCCAAATTTGTAACGCCTCAACGAATTTTAATCAAATTCCGTGTTTGGTTGTGTGTGTGTGTACTATATCTATAGGTAGGTATGTATAAAATGATGACATCATACATGCTAAATATTAATATTAATTAATACTAAGCTCCGTAACGGTTATCGGATTTGGATGAAATTTCGTTTATAAATTGGTTTTAACATGGATCAACGCACATAAAACTTGTTTTATCCCGGAAACATGTACGTTTCCTGTGTACTATTCAGCACTTATTATTCTTACATATCACACTTACTTAACACTGTAAAAAATTTCCGTATGAAAATTAATACACATGTATAGGAAGTTTTTACGCGGATACCGTACATCAAAATTCAGATACGCTGAGGAAAATTGAGAGACGCGGTATTTTAATGAAACGAGCACTGTTTAGTAAAATTAATATACTTGTGTATTTGAAAAATCATATACATGTAAGAAATGTTGACTTTGTGAATATTAAAAACACGAAACATCAACTAATATTACTGTACAGGTATATTAAAGTTCATGTTACCAGCATAGTAATTTTCAGATTCAAGATTACCAAATTTCAGGCACCGTATAACGTTTTCGCATTACATATGTCTTCGATATTTCTAGAAATGTATCATAAAATTTGGTGATCCTTTTTGAATATTAATATACGAATGAATATCAAATAAATTCGGCTATTATGAGTTTTTACGGGGAATACATTAATTCATGTAATCGTGTTCGATTTTTTCAAGTTGAAGGTCGAAATCATGCAGACAACTCAAGAAATTAATTAGAGTGACTTATCACCACTTGATGCCGTGGCAATCAAGTCGAGCAATTATCACCGTAAAATTTTTTATTACAATCTCAACATCTTGTGTTAAGTTTGGTGTTTACCATTTTCATGTTTTACACAATTGTCTTAGACTGGAGCGACTTGTATATATCCCCGTTCGAAGCACGTGCCTCCTATGAGAAAGTCGATGCTCTGCGCCACACGGTGGCCAGAGCGCGAAGCACGGTGCCCACAGAGCGTTACGAATTTCTTACACTTGTGTATTAATTTTAATATTGAGATTCTTATAATTAATACATAGGCAAATGAATTTTAATACACGGATTTTTTTTTTATACTGCAGGGTATATTAATTTTCATTCCCATTTTTGTACCGTATTTTTAAGAGATAGAGTTATGATGGGAAATAACATGTATCGTATTATTAACATTCATGTGTATCTTATTTTTCAGTCAACTGTCAAGAAAAGTGAAGATCGTACTGTAATTTTAATACATTGTTGATAGTAGATGAATTCATATACATTTGTATTAATTATCAATCAAACATATGATTTATTTCAATGCATGTCCACAAAATTTTCAGATTTCATATAAATATTCAATATTATGCATCTTAAATTCCACATCAGTAACCAAAATTTATGTTCATATTTCAATTTTGGCATACGAGTGCAATAATTTTCATTTCATACACCCGGTTTGTAAATTTCATTTACCGTTGTATTGTAAAAGTATTGTAAATTTCATATATTTTTTAACAGTGAAATACAATGGTCGAAGCTATACTAAGCCGCGAGTAAAAGCTAGGATTTTTATATATATATTAAATATCAAATATAAAAAAATAATTCTTCGAAATACTGAATTGCTATTATTATTATTATTTATTTAAACATTTTTTTTTTTAATTTTCCCCCTGCCTAGAGGCCTTCGCCTATTACAGGGTCGGCCCAGGTTAGTAGCCAGTCCCCCCTGGGGGTCTGGTCCGGATTAGTAACTAGGCCCCCATGCGGTCGCATCCGACTTCCCCCTCCGTAGCGCATTCGCCATGGCACTCCATTCCATGGGCTCAGGGAAACTGCGGAAAACCTGTGCCACTACAGCCGGTGCTGAGTTCGCCTCACAATGCCGGAGCTACGTCACGCCTTGTCACGAGAATGTAAACATGAACTACTTGTATCGATATTTATATGACATGATACGAAAAATACATTATATTTGATTATTCCAAGTTAATGTATTGAAATTTGGCGTGAATCTTCTTGAACAGCATTTAATTATGTGTGAAAAATTTGGAGACGTTTCACCGCCTGGTAATCGAGATATTCATTGTTGAAAATGACAAGTTTAACATGGGCTCTTATGGAAGCTTTGAAAAAATTGCGAACTTCAATAATAAATATCTCAATTTTGAGACGGTAAATCATCGGCATATTCCGCTAGAATTTTAATACTGTCTTAAGCTTTCTATTTACAAAATTTTATTGTGTAAAGTTGGAAAATAATTTTTACATGAGAAACGATAGAACCTCCTTCATTTTCGTAAAAATGCTACGGGATCGGGGTTCGAACCGAGGACCTCCCGATACTCTGGCTTAGAGGCAAGCAGCCATTAGACCAGAGTGGCAGCTATTATTATTATTATTATTATTAAGAACATTATGCAGTAAAAATTTCATTACGCATCGTTATAAACATTTTATTCTTTTTTTTTATAACAACTTTTATTCTTATTATAGCCAAAAAAACAATAATTCAGAGCTTTGAGCGTCATATTTTTGTAACAATTTGGCGAGATAAAAGAAATAAAATAATTAAGATTATGAAAATAATTATTACAGTTAAGGAAATCCTCAAATTCGAAATCTGATTATTTGGGAAAGAGTTCATTCGGTCCGTCGCGAGCCTGGCCATGTTTTATTGCTCAATTTTACTAGCGATCTCACGATATAGTACATAAAGTTATGCAAGAACGTTGTTTGGTGCGTTAAACAAACTCGCGGGCCACGGCACCTATTTTATATACATATATACATTTTTTTACTTTATATATTTGAGTTATTCACAAATAGTGTATAACACTGTACTCGCTAATGATAAATTAGTCGGGTATAGGGCGTGAAGCGTAACAAAATGTTTCTCTCTCGTTTGCGTTCGCGCTCTTGCGCTTTCAGTTTCGCTCTTACACTCGCAACCACGCGTTCATTTTTTTCCTTGGAAAAAAATTAAAAACATACAATTTTCGACCAAAATTACGTGGGCATTCAATAGTTAAAAGAACAAAAAGCTGATATTTTTTTTTTCTGCAAATAAACATATAAAAACCAATCGCACTGTTCGAAAAGATTTTTATTCAAAATTTCGAACACATTAAGACAAATATTCGTTCGATGTTTTGTGAAACGCATCCAAAAATTGGATAAAACTTTAAAAAACGTGCCTCACCTCCCATTTTAATGATTTTGAAATATGCTACTCGATATTTTCTCCAGTAATTTTATGTATATTTTGTATATATATTAGAAGTTGAGTTCAGAGACCATACGTTCGTGGGCCAAGCGAGTATAAACAAACCCAAGCAGAGAAAAATCTGTCAAAAAAGATATTATCAAACGATTCGTCATAAAGAATATTTTAAAGTTGGGTTTGTTTTAGTTTGCTGTTGAACAAAAATGTGAACATCTTGAAAAAAAACAATTACCATAAAGTTGTTTTGCTTTAGTGTTCTATTTTTTGTTTTCTGGTATTTTTGTATTTTGAGGTTTTCAGACCATGCCAAAAATGGAATTTTAGTAGAATTTAGCGAATTGAATTTGATTTTCGCTCGTCGAGAATGAGACAAACAAATGTTCAAATTTGTAAATAGTTTTCGGACTGATTTTGATTTAAGATTTCATTTTCTGAATATTCCAGATGACTAAAGACGGTTGAAATCGATACTTCAAGTATGATGAAAGATATTGACATTTTAGGTAATGCAACGATTAATTAAACTTTATATAGTAATTTTTATGCACTATTGAAAACAAGCCTGACTTAACTGTTGATTATGGTTATTTTTGTAATTCGAACGTTTCTTAATAATACGATAAGTTTACACTTTTGGATTACGACTGGCAGTAATTCGCCAACGAATACTGGTATTTATACACACCAGTCGTAAACTAATAGTTCGCGCTTGCGTACATAATTATCCCATCATCGAATATAGTTAAATGGTTATATACAAATTTAATTTCATTTACAGCGATTTATCGAACTTTTAGCACATTTTTTATTTTCATTTTCATACGATTATAATAATTGTGATATTGCGCTGTCATAAAAATTACTATAGTAAAAATAATGGCACACGTGTATAGGACGTTATTTGTTAAATCGATGTATATTTTTATAAAAATGGATACATTTTTCATTGCAGTTTTCCATTGAAAATTTGATTCGTACGAATTCAATTTTTCATTATTTTGAGCCAAATGTTTGAAGGATAATTAAAAAAAAAATTAAAATATTCGTTAGTTTGGCAATAATTTGATATTAATGGAGGTGGATTTTGCAGTCTATGGTAGAGGCGATCGAAAGAGCGGGGAAAGGAGTTGGAGATGGTAGTGGTGAACGGGAATGTTCATGAGACTAATGGTTGATGGTTGTTGTTGTTGTTGTTGCTGGTGGTGGTGAGTGATGTTGGCGGCGGTGGTAAAATGGGTTGATGGTGGTGGCGATTTAAAGCACGGCCTCCTCCGGACAACTTGTTCCCAACACTCCCTTCTTTGTTGCTGTAAAAGAGTTTTCTCTCTCTCTCTCTCTCTCTCTCTCTCTCTTTTTGTTTCTTGAGGTAGAACTGGGTAGAAAGGTGACTACTATGCGAGGAATACAGAGGAGGTATTGAGCACGTCTCACAAGTATCCAGTCACCTTTCTCTCCTCGTGACCGTAGCACATATGTTTTGCGACCGGTAATGGCGCACTCGCGGCACTGAAAGGCGCTCGACATTAGGCTACAATTTTAATTATTAAAATTCACTACGAAAAGAGAGGAGAATCGAGCTAAAATTCGTATTTTTTCATCAATTTTATTTCTTAACGAATCTTGAAAAAAAAAATAAAAAAAAAATACATGGCGATATGGGAATAAATTGAGGATTAAGGAATCTGCGAAGTTGCAAACAAGTGCACAGTGAAAAATATTGAAAAAAGGGTACATATTGATCTTTTTTTATTTTCCATTTTATTTTTTTTAACTTTATTTACTGTTTTTTTTTTAACGCGAATACACGAATAGACGGCTTATTTCTCCGAGATTTTTCCTGCTCTCCGTCCTCTCGACGGACACACGGTTTCGCGAGTTTCTCCATCTCGTAATTACCGTAAAAAGCGACTCGACCCTACATATATGCGTTAATATAAGTCCGTAATTTCGCGTTTACGCGAGTGTAATCTTCTACGACCAGCGGAAAATCCACCGTGGAAATCGGATTTTTCCTTCTTCTTTCTCCACTTATTTTTTTATTCACAAGTTTTATTTTCATCGGCAAAAGAAATTGATCGAAGTCTGCTGTCACACTGTCAAAGTCAACGATCAGCGACCGAACATGACGCTTTTCACGATCGGTCTTCTCGTCGCACTTGCTGTCACTTCCGGAGTCGGTGAGTCTACAAAATTCATTTCTGCGATCAGAGTTCATTAATTTGAATTATCTAGGCATTAATTTCTTTTTTTTTGTACTATTTTTATTTTTGTCGCCCCTTTTTATTTTTACTGCCTACAAAAATAACTATTTTTATAATTTTGCGCAAGTTATCATAAAGATGAGATTTGATGATTATATATTTTTTTTTTTATAGTTTTTCATTTTTATGCGAAGATGAACAATTTTTTCCGTAATGGAAAAAATATTATTACGCGAGCACTAATAATAACAAGTCATTAATAGCGATTAAATCATTTTTCTTATTAGATTCCTTTAATTATCTTTGATTACACTTTTTTGGTAGTTAAAAAAATGTTTGTTTTCCTTCACCAGTTTTATCAAGTTTTCAGTAAAAAAAATCCTTTTCTCTTACCGTTTTTTCGTTAGCATAACGATTTGTGACAGTTGTGTGATGATTTTTTACACGAGACATAAAAATATAGCGAGTTTCTAACTTTTCTATTTTCATTGTCACTTTTCAAACATCTGTCGCTTCGTTGTAATGAAATAAACGTAATTCATCGTGCGTTTCGTTGTTGATAAGTCTTAATCGTGGCGACGAAAGGGAAGGGAGAAGGTTTGGGGAGGAAAATGTACGGTATACCGCCGCTGGCGTTCAACCACACCGCGATGTTCTTGCTGGCGAAAATGTCGCTTTACGTAATAGTAGAACCACCGAGCTCCGTTGGATAACCGGTATTTTCGCGGAAATCGAATCTTAATTATCCTCCATCACCCTCGGGACGTGCTCGAGGCTTTCCCGGGGGCGTTCTTGCCTGTTTCTTGATCACGCTCCGAACAAACATAAGGGCTTTATTTCCCCACGAATATCACCGATTTCTTGTAATTTCTCGCTGCGAGAAAAACCAACGAAATCATTAAAAAATGAAATTATTGTCGCGCTTAATCGTTAATTCATTGTTAGAGTGCCAACGAATGATTATTTTTTAATTCAACATTAATTTTTGTAGACTCCTTGCAAAATCAGTATTAATAGAAATATAAAAAAATAATAACCATTCCGATGTATAATATGCTGCAAGAATTATATCGTAAATAAGATTTTTTTCGCAATCCTCGTTTAATATTCGTAAAAAACGAGGTGGCTCGGTAATCCAATGAAGAAATCATACACCCTTACGAAACGTACCGTTGGTACATTAGAACACCACTATAAACGTGGATTTAACGTCCCAATCAATCGAGCTACCTGCTCACAATTCCATTTTTTAAGTATCCTTCGTATCACGAAAAAAATGGGAATAATACATGAATTTGGATTAAAACTCACAGTTCCGATCTTCGAATTTATGCGGGGGCGTCTAACGACCCGTCGCTCCGGGCAAAGGTCGCGATATTGCTCGCGCAATCGTTATGTAATTTACTAGGGCATTAGAACGATGTTGGGAACTTGAAAAATTTATGCGGCCGACATAAAAATGAGTATCCTTAAGCAAGCGGTTTATGAATTTTTCGGTTTATTTGCGAAAAACTAAATATGAAATCTAATTAACCCTAATTAGGGAAAGAAATTTAAATGTTCATATTATTACCTATTTTAACACAGTTTATTTTTTCTTATTATTAAAAAATATTAAAAATACCGAATTACGAAAAAAAAGTATAATTAAAACGAGATCGCTCAGCCCTGGAATCATTCGCGGCTTTTCATCGGCACAAACGAGAATGAAAAGGAAAATTGCGTTGCATTTTTTGAGAAAAGATAATCTCTCGGATATTTGACAAGTAAATATTTGTTTTGGCTTTTTTGTTTCGATGTACTTGAATCGGAAGATACTTGTTTTTGCATTGAGTGCTATTCTTCATTCGCTCATTGTGCTGGTGAGAGCAGCAGATTCTTACGAAGTCGCGAGTCGCGATGCACATCGCTATAAAAACGTGTCGAGCTCGCACACGTCTGCGTTTGTTGAACGAGGACGAACTTTCGTTCTCGAACTCTCAAGGCGACTCTACTCACTACGTATTTACTTGTTTATATTTACGTCTATATATATATATATATATATATATATAAGTATGTATTTTTATGTCGGAATCGCGACAGACGAAAAGAAAAATTTATTCGGATATATTTATCATCTCCGGGTCGAGATTCTTGCATTTATTCGTGCAACATACGCATTTCTCATTCTGAGGATTATAAGCTATCTCGTTTCTGGGTATTTCAATTTTTTAAAACGGCCCAATATGTGTCTCGTTGAAAATACGGAATAATATTTTTCATTTTCAAATGTTTATTTATTTTTTGTTTGTTGTTTTACATCCTCGACTATAAAATTATGTTTTTTTTGTAGGATATTGGAAAGTTTTTTAATCCGGAAAATAATTATATTGAAGACCAACTCACGTCGTATCGCAGAAAATTTAGTTGTTTATTTTGGCAAGTTGAGAATTTGTTGCGATTAAAAAATTGGTTGATTCACGGACGCGCCTTGTTTGACGAATTAAATCTGGCGGAAATTTGTATATATTTATAAGCAAATTTTATATTAAGACAATATTTATGATTGAGATTTATAATTCACATGACTTTGTAATCAGCAAAAACAAGAACACAAAGGAATGGATACAGAAGTGGGAAGATTGAGAACGACAAAGAAAAATTCGTGTCTATTTCTAATCTTTAAAAGTGCAACACGTGCGCACTCAGAAAATACACTCCGATATTCACATTCGCCATTTGTAGAGATGCAAGAAATTAAACGATGACGTATAATCGAATGCAGAGACTCGAAGTGTTTTATACGGTGACTGAATATGCCAACCAGTCTTCGTCATGTTTGTATGTTAATGATGCTAGGCAACCACATTTAAGAGACTCGAGTGACTTGTGGCTTCATTTATTAAATGACTTGATAGGTGCTTTGTCGCTTTTACACTTCGTGATTTTTCTTCTCCCTATAAATTTACCATCAATTTATTCAAACCTCGTGGTATCATTCTATCTCGTTCAATTCTTTTGAGATCAAATACATGAATTTTTATTTTATAGTAACTAAAGATGTTTTTGCACCTAAAATGTGCTGCATTACGAAATAATTCTTATCATTTATTATGTTCTATGCATTTAAGGGTTGATAATCTTTTCTGAATATTGTTTCACTTATTAAAAAGAATCTTCATGGATTTGAGGATCAATTGAATGAATAGTGTCAACTAATGTGATTTACGTTTGTAACCAAATGTAAAGATCGATCAAAAAAATCAAACGTGCTCGGGGAAAAATTACCTAGCACAACAATAGTTTCAGGGAAAAAAATCCTTCTTTGTTTTTGCACAATTCACCTCGCGGAGGGTCCGAGTATGCTAAGGGAGAAATATGCGTGGGTGTGCAGTAGGAATACCTTCCAAGTACAAGGATAGATTGCCAATTATTTCGAGCGGTGCTCGTAAATGCGCTTCGTACCTTCATCTATATATTATCCTGATCGTACATGCGTTGTTACGTGTATATGTGGACAAAAACATGCGAGTAAATTACCCACGTATGTGGAGTTCACTACGCGTATTTCTTCTTTTTCTTTATTTTTTTCGTTCCTGCGATTATGGCTTCTTTGGAGCACGTGTAAGCGTCTTTGGCGCATCTTCTGTGTACTCGTCTGTAGATAACTACGGTTGGGAATTACGAGAGAGTGCGGATATGTATATATATGTAGGCTTTAGCGAGCGAAACTCGGCGATTATTCTTCCTGGAGGATCCTAGTCCCAGCGTCTTATTTATAGAAGCCTCTCCGACTGGTCAGTACGTACAATTTGTACATGAGTATATACAGACATACGAATAAGTTTCAGGGGTAAAAAGGGGCGCTTAAGAGACTTGCATGTATCTATAAATCTCTTTGATCACTCGAATCTGGGATGGAGTTTGATTTACTGTTTTTTCTGTCAAGCAAAAAATTCCTGATTGTGTAAAACATATTTTTTGTTTCTATAATTATTTTTTATTTCACCCCTCGTTTGAATTGCATTTTTCTATTCATTTTTCTATCGTTCTCGTCGTTTGAGAAATTCGAAAGTAGCCCCGGGTTTTTCCGAATGAGAGAAAATGAAATAAATAAATGCTACGTCAGAAAGTATATTTTTTTGCCCACGTTCGACGATTCTGGATTAGTGGGATAGAGAGATTTACAGTCTCCATATTGTGACTTTATCCCGAAGATAAGTATTCGCTCAAGTTATTGATGTTGACTCGCACTATGTGGTTATGGAGTATATATGGTAAAGTCGTATCGACCATATGGTGTATTCGTGCATTATGATCAGCTCTGGTATATATGTGCATAGTCTACATCGTTACACATTGTTTGCATAGTTCAGTAAGATAAATAATTCTTCGAGCCTTCCCCGATGTATTTTGCCATTGGCATAATGGCACAAATGAATAAAGACAGCTGACAAAGAATATTATTGTACATTTTTTTATCGCCGTTCTCGGCTCTCTATTTTTATGACTTTTTTCCCTGTTCTCCGCACTGTGCAATTTGCATTGTTGCAACTTTCGTTCGCCTTCATCGCATCTTTCACTTTTTTCCCATTTAGTTTCAATAACATTTATTGTTTGCTTTCAAATTTTGATCCCTGACATTTGATGAGTCACCTATTCTCCGGAATTGTTGAATGTGATTGCAGTTTTGATGATGTTGATTAAATCATCGCGGTGGTTCAACTGCGATAATTTTTTGTTGCAAGTTTGAAGAACTCTTGAAATAATCATTTTGAACTTGGCCTTTTTTGGAGAAGCACTTGGCCATGAATAAAAATGCGAGAAACTTCAGTTTCTTCATTGATGCATAAATTTTCATTGATTTATTCTGCTGAATTTATATATACACATACTTGTGGGTATAGCCATCGAGAAAACACCCACGTTTTATATCTTTTCGTAATGCTCTCTGCGATATAAGGTTTCAAGTCGTCCACTCGTTTCTTCGCGATGAGATTAACGGAGCTATGAAAAATCCTTTTTCGCTCTTCCTTGCTCCTTTTTCTGGGCATTCGCTAGTACAAAACTCATAAAATGTCGAACCGAGGGTGGACTTCTTGATTCTGTATGTGCTATCGATATCCTTGTGCTTACAACTCTATAGAGACGTATTTGTGAAGTAGGCACATACATGTTTCGCTTGCCATTTTACATCCAACTGGTTATTTGCCATTTCTCGTTCCTTACGAGCGTAGGTACAATATTTGAATCTACAGGGCTTACTAAAATCAACGTACTTCATCAATAATCAAGCTTATTGTTTATTATTTATTAATTTATTAGTTAATTATTCAATTATTGGACAATTTATACTGTTATTTAAAACCGATTGTAGCCCAAATATAGGCGCAACCCATGATCGGTATTTTGTATATGATAAATCAAGAGACGCGGTAGCGGCTCGACGCCAAGTATTAAAAGAAAAGCTTGCGCGAGCCCTGCCGCACTCTCTTATACTCGAATATGACGGTTTTCGGTCTTTTTTTATGGAATATACACTATTACTTTTGGCAATTATTATAGGGACTTCGAACTCGTCAAATCCCGGCTCTCTAAAGGTTAATGTACGCGAGTTTTTGAATTTTTCTTTAGGCCATTTTCGGGGCAATGAAATAATTGCAACCCATCTGTTAAACAACTTTTCTCTTTTAACAATCGTATACTAAAAAGATTTTGTAGTTTTATTATAAGTTTTTGATTGAACCTGTACAATATGCATAATCGTGAAATTTCCTCCTCGCTTTCCTTCTCTTTCTCAGTCTTTCGTTGCGCGATTACTTCACGGATGATTCGCCACGCTGGGGAATATTGGACGTCGATCGTTTCCATTTTATGTATATACATAGGAGTATGTAATACATACGTACGTAGTACATAAACGAGCTTGAAATCTCGTCTCGCGTCTGGGCACCGTTAAAAGGCGTAGGTCAGGAGTTTACTTTTTTTTTACTTCGTTTTTTTTCTCAGCGAATCCTTATCGCCCACGTGACCGAGAACGCAAGAGAAATCGTCGTAATGGCGAGGATCAATCAGGTCAAACCGTAATGACATAACGCACCTGGTAAAAGCTCACGAGTGATGTCTGCAAATTGTATATACGAATTCACTTCCACAAAGACCGCAAGATTAACGGTTCACAACCTATAAACAACAACGAAACCAACAATTTTCTTGGATGCAAATCATTATGAAGTAATCAGTAAATAGACAACATTCGTATTTACTCATTTCGATCAAATTTCATATCAATTTTGTAATTGCACAGTCTCTGATCCTTTTGGCTATTGTGTGTATCCCGTAATTACATTATGACGTACCTATTTACGATTTTTTATACACACAAAAAAAAATGATCTGTAAAAATTAATAGTCGATATTTAAAAATTACTGAAACTAAAACAAAATGTACAGTTCAAAACTGTAAATTACTCGTTTTACAGTGAGTTCCATTATAAATTAAGGCGAGCAACCACTTTAGATTCTTCAAAAAATCAATTTTTTTTTTTATTTCATAAATCGTTAGCAAAATATCTTAAGAATACACCCTGAAAATTTCAAAACGATATTCGGTACATACCTTCTAATGGTATATATATATAAATGATAAAGACTCTCCGCTCGACTCCCAAGCGCGCTCAAACTTTAAACTTGTTTTTCTCGAAACGACATTTTTTCAATTTGCGGGAATCATAACTCAAAAACTAATTGATGGCTCATCTTCAAATTTGGAACACGATTACATAATATAATTTATTAAAACATGAACCTAAAGTTGGAAAGATTAGATTATTTGAAACATATTTATTATTGCAAAATGCCGGGACAAAAATGTTAAAAATCAATCATTTTGTTTCAAACACGTTCCAACATTCAATTCTCGATTTTTTTTTCAAAATTTAGGTTCATGTTCTTAAAAAAGATCTCAAGAATATATAAAAATTTGTTGGACTATTTCACATGCGAATTGGGAGCTGCACAATTCCCGCAAATCGACAACGACGATGAGGACACGCCAAGGGACACAGCGGATTATACCTTAATTAATGCATGAAATAATTTGAAAAAATTACCAGAGATGTACGAAAATGTGAATAAATTATTGTCAGAGTTGCGGAAATTTCCGTTTTTTTTTCACAATAAAAAAAAATAAAAAAAATCATCTAATTTTCAGTCTCCTATAGTGGTTGCTTACCTTAATGGATTTAATGTATTTTTTACTCTCTGATCAGTTATTAATGCTGATCTAAACTGTAAAAAACTCAATGTCCACAACAAAAAAATGACGTAGCTAAAATTATAAATAAAAACGAGGAATCCCACTGTATATAAAATGTAACATTTACAGTGTCCCCAGTAAAATATTCAATATGCATAGGAAAATAAACTGTAAACCAATACTAGTTACTGATATTGAAAATTGTTAAAAATGTTAAACGGCATTCATGAGAAATTGTAATTAGAAAATATAAAAATTGTGTATTTCCTATTGAGAAAATTACCGTCGACATAAATTAGAAATTGCAGTGTGCCCAGTAAAAATTCGAAAACGTACTGCAAAATTTGGTATGTTATTTTCAATTTTTACAGTGTACACTGTAATTTCTTCAAACACGTGAGCCAGGAAATTTCAAGGTGAAACACATATTGAAGACTGTTGCTGTATTTGTTTATTACAGCTCAAACAATGGGGAGGGGGGGGGGGCAATTTTCAACTACACGGAAGCATTACGGACATGATACATTGTAATATATGAAAATTCGATATTTTTTATATTTCAAATTTTTCTTGCTTTCAAAAGACTTATCTCATAGATTATTTATTGACGTTACTGATTATATCCCGGATTGGATATGTACGTATTATTTTTTTTACCAATAATTACCAAGTAGATAGTGCTGTAATAGGTAGCAACCGTGCGCGTTAGATCGTAGATCGAATCCCAGTGTAGGTAGAAAAATTTTTCGGTACAAATTTATGTGGGAAGTGAATGATGTAAGAAAGTATGATTGAAAATGCATTTATAATTAAAGAATTTTTTAAATTTTTATGTATTTTGAACAATTTTATGGTTATGTTTAGGTAATTCTAATGAGGATAAGTTCAGTTTATTATTTCGTGTACTTTTTACGGTTTCTCACTGTAAAAATTCGTTTGATGGACATGCGATATGTGATTTACAGGATTACTGTTTTCCACCATAGGGACTTGCAGATTTTGTGTTCAGTTTCATGCAAAAATTGATGTTTACGCGTCCGGAAGGCGCTACTAATATGGAAAACTGTAAAGTTTCATGGAAATCCCAGTAAAAACTACGGTTCATTTTTTTTGTGTATGTACTAGCAAAAATCTTGATCTAAGCTTATAGATTATTAAATTCAAAAGAGAACAATTTTGAACCATTTTTCTCTGCAGTTTATTGTTAATGATTTAGCGAAATCCAAATACCGTCCACTGATAAGAAGATGGTATTAAGTGGGAAATCTTGCTCCACCTCTTCTTTATTAATGAGCCGGATTGGCCGTTATTGTTCAATTATCATCTCGTCTAAGGTAAACAAAAGAAAAAAAATGGTAGATGACTGTTCTTTTTTTTCGTTTTTCGCAATCCCGTTTACATATTTGTGTGTTATTTTCATGCTATAATGATATATTTCCTAACGATAGGTTGGGTGGGACAAATCGTTTGTTTTTCAATCAATCTAAAATGGTGATTAAGTTATAATGACCCAAAGTTTTCCAATTAGCATGTTTGGTTGGTGTTGTTTATTATTTACAAGCTGTCAATAAGGTTTTTGGTGTTTCACACCTCAAAGACAGTCATTTGTGCATTTATTATAAAAATACATGTTTAAACGATCAATTTATACACGGGGTTCATCCTCCTTATACCCAAAGGGTATTTCGTCACGATCATCGTCTCATCTCGCAAGTTCATCGATCCGAAGCTACTCTTAAAATTATACGGCCTCGTTAGTTTTTCGTCTGCCTTACCACTCTCCAGCTGTCCTTCATTTGGCCTATTAATCAGCTGTTTCTTGCTCCTACACACACAAACGTAAAGATCGACTACAAAATTAATCACCGGACTGAATTTCCGCGTTTACTGATCCTGACATTGGAATTTTCGTACGTTTTATCGAGGGTCAAAAATCTCCTAACATTTATTTAATCCTGTTTTTTATTTCGATCCTTTTTTTTATTTTCGATCAACGAAGGTCTGAATTCTTTCAACTTTTTTTTTAATCCTAATTTTATCGTTATTATTAATTTTTCTTTAAGTTGCTCGTGCTACCGGATTCAAACCTGAATTTCCGTGTGCACGCACACTTTCTTCGGAATATATATTTACGATTTCTTCGTGGCTTTCATTACCTAGGCCATCTAGCCGTGACTACTTAACTCAACTGTCTTGTTTCGTTAATTCTTGTAGTCGCATCGATTTGCTTTCTCAAAAGAAATTTCGTCAGACTGCACAAAGGTTTTGAAATGGTCTTTTTTTGTAGAATTACGTGAATGCTACACGGGGTAGTAAACGATTCACTCAACATTTTTTGAACCGGTAAATTATAAAAATAATTTTCGAGTCCCGCATGGGGTCGATCGTTTATATTGCGCTGTAAAAAATGTCTTTCTTTTTGCTTTTTACGAAAAAAATACCGTTTTAAGTCGATTAATTCTTGTCTCGGATTCTCCTCAATATAAACGTATATATTTGTATAAGTTCAGACTCCTGTGAGTGGGTAATGATCGGTTTGTCCGAGGCTTGACTCCTTGTGCCCTATTGCGTCACGCTCATCAGGAGAGAAATTTCGTCGGGCGCGGTAAGAAATCGTGGTAAAAAAAGGCGAGGTTTTCAAGGAACGGGGGTGGAGGAGGGAATGAAGAAAGATACGGTCGAAATGAAGAAAGAAAGAAACGATGAAAGAATGGGCAATGGAGGCAAGCTCGAAGATAATTATAGCGAAGTGGTTAAGGAGTATCGTTTGATGTTGCAGCGATTCATGCAGTCATGTCGTCGCTGGTAATTCACTTTTTTTTCTGACCCCTTTTGATTTCACTTAGTGTCTCCTTATCGTTTTTGCAATCGCCCACTTTTTCTCTCTTCGCTCGTGAATCGATTTGAATAGAAATTTTTCGAAGTGGGAGAATGGCCAAATTCACCATTTTGAGAGCTGATTTAATTTTGCACACAACTTTCGATTTAAAAGATGGAAAAAAATCGTGAGTCCATAATGAATGGGTCGTTTATGATCGTTCCCAGCCACAATAATTTGCGCGTGACGTCGTGAGCCATTGCCGAATTCGGAATAGAAATGACAGCAGCGTGGTTGAAAAATTTGACGCTTTCACCGCTTCGAGCACTCGAATTATTTTGTCGGCGTTCTAATCTTCTTAAACGGAGATCAAATATCTCCTCGAAAACAAAAATAATTGTGTAATCGATCGTTATAACTATAATTATTATTCTTCAATCGATAAGACAACCAAATTATTTCGACAAAAAAAGTGGTACTTCTTGAAAGAATTTTCGAGAGCTAAAAAATACAAAATCGCAGCTTTTTCGATATGTTTATAATATTGGATTATATTACGATTCAAAATGACCAATTTTATTTTAAATCTTTTATGCGTCGTATTACATTTAAAAGATTTTATATATTATACCACAAATAATATATTTATTCGCCACGAATAATTGGTGGAAAAATTTGCTTCATGTGTCCATGAGAATCGATATGAAGTATAAATGAAGCCTTTCACTTCAAATTATTTACTAAAAAGTATTGTATAGAAGGGCGGTTCTGGAATATTGTTGCGGAGAGAAAATATTCCGGGTGTATCGAGTATCGAATATCGAGTGTCGACCTTGTTGAGTGATCTGGACCAAATGACTTGGCAGCTTCCCAGTTTTGTGGGTGTTATTGAACGAGTCCTTGAAGGACCTCGAGACTTTCAGAGCCAAGAAACTCGACGTCATATAGGTCCGGGTTCAGTTTACATTACACCAGATCCTTAATGTATATATCTAGTTTATAAATCTGGAACCAACTGTGTGGCACGCGACCTTACGAAGGCTGCTGACCACTGCAAGTGGAAAATAAAGAACGGATATAGAAAGGACGGCGACCGTAACCTTGCGACTTCTCTCTCTCTCTCTCTCTCTCTCTCTCTCTCTCTCTCTCTCTCTCTCTCTCTCTCTCTCTCTCTCTCTCTCTCTCTCAGGCCTTCATTCGAAATTCACCAAATCGTTTAAAAAATTAAAGTATAATTATTCCCACAGCCTTAAAACTGAAAGGTATATTTCGCATAAATTTCAAGGCTCATTTGAATTCATCTTTTTTTCTCGTGGAGCATAATTTAACCATCTGAAATGGTACATAAACGTAAAAGCCCAAATTTCACGGTACTTTTTCACACTTGAAAATCCAACTTACAGTTGAGGACAGTTTCTTTTACTAGTAGTAATTTTAATTAAATTGTATTATCCTTATTGAATGTGATCGAATTTCTTACAATATTTGAAACGTCCAATTTATTCTTCTTTTTATTTCGATTGAATTTTCGCGCTAGGGCTGTACGAGCGAAATGTTCTAAGATCGTAAAAGTCGTTGCGAAATCTATGCATGTATATCAACTTTTTGTTTTGCTTGCAAAGTCTCAAGGATTATTATCCTCAAAGATACAAATTCCTTAGATTCCCTTTCTTCTGTATATATTTCTTTTTTTTTTAGCTTGTCTCTTTGCTATCGAGCTATTAAACCAAGTTCATACGATTTATTTTTTCGTCGACGCCATCGACGTGCGTTGGATTTGGATAGGGATTCCAGTTTTACCAAAAACCGGTGAAACCGGATGCACCTTTCACATTCCACCATTTTTTTTTGCTTAGTGCATCGTTTGGTGCTTTTATTCGCGTATTATTTTAGTGGGTGTGCATAGCAATCAAAGTGGGCGGACAAATGGTATCGAGAATTTCAATTGATCTCAAGAGGTTCTCAAATCCAAAATGAATTAGGCATTTGCAGTTACCGTTTAAAAAATTACGACCAGACTCAGAATAAGGAAATTCTAGGAATAATCAATGAACAACTGATTTAAACGATTTAAATAAATGAATATTTTTATTTTTATGATTTGCATATGTTCACGCACATATCAAAAGTAATATTACATGTGTATATATTAATGTACACTTTTTCACACCAATTTTGCTTGATAATATAGTTGAACAAATCCTATTTTTAGTGTGTTGAAAGTTTAAAAGTGATACAAGCGACGAAGAACGTCCAAGGCATGGTCGATTAAAGTAATTTGATCTCGTGAGATCATTGTTACGTTTTCATCCATAAGATTCTTTGTAGTCTATGTGCATTTTATGTGGAATGCTATGTACATACTTGTATATATTTAAGCGTATATATTTGAGATGAGATGCAACAATAATCTATTATGCGATGAAGAGGTTCGTCGGCCGCACCTGATTACGCGTTCCGAGCTCCAATTCTTCGTGTGTGTGTGTGTGTGTGCAGGTATATTTTCGCATAGAGATGCGATTATTATAAAGCCGCTCAGTACACTTGCTTCATTAACGGGACATTTTAAATACGGTGGGCTTTATTACCGAGAAATTAATTGGACAGGCGTGGGAGTTTATCGTTGGTGAATTAACGTATGCTCAACATTTTTCTCTTCTCTCTACTTCGTCTTATTCCATTATCTTTCAACACGAGACTAATTTTTGCTCAATTATACAAAATTACATTTAAGTGGATGGGGCTGATTTCAGTTGTTTGTAAAACTCGACGGTTGTTCTTTTAACGTAATTTTGTCAAAAAAACATATCATTCATTAAAATTACATATTAACAAAAATTTTACGAATTTTTTCATGTGCAACGCAGGGTACTGGAGGCGAAAGTTTATAAATGCTTAATAAATAGAATAAAATAATTGCAACGATTATCTACTGTTCTATAAATTTATAAATCTTATAATAAAACACTAATGATATGTGAGCATTAATTTTTTTACTCAATACAACATACAGTCGGCTACTTTGAAAGCGACATTGCTCTGGCTTAGATAGGGCACAACAGGCACACGGCCATTTTATATTTTCTATTCGTATCGTGTTTGCGCGTTTGGGAAATAATTGCACGTGTCTGAGTCATACGAAAGTAAGAAAAAAGGGCTTGTACAGCTAGGATCAATGTATGATAGAGACCAGGGGGATTTTGTTGGAGCGGCAATACGCGTCAACACGAGAGACCACTTGTAACGAGTCGCCCCCCCGCGCAAGATTTGCGGGAGTGAAAAACCTTGATCGATCCGTGGGATCGATCACCCTCCCACGGCAGCTTCGATTCAAACTTATACAGACATCCAATGCTCGTATACACACGCACTCGCGACTCACCGTTGCCTTGTTAAACAGTAATATACACGATCTTGTTAAACTCGCTTCGATCCTTCGCGAACAAAAGGGCTTAACTCGGATCAATTTTGCAGGGAATTTCCACCGCTTGAGGTTCTTTATTACTTAAGCATTTCACATTTATGGATTTTCACATTAAATTTGTTCACTTATGTCTGCGTATGTAACATTTTTTCTTCTGATTACTGCTCGGGGCTCCGTAACCTGTGATTATTGATCTTGGCGGCCAGCTCCCATTTTATATATTCTTTTGATCTATTATTGAAGGAATCGCGTGGGTATCGATTGTTTCTGGGTCATTTCTAAACGCCCCGAAGTTAGGTTCAGTTTTAAAAGTGTTTTTATGAGCGTGCTCAAAACAAGTGGTCCAAAATTGATTTTCTCGATCTAATGCTTAAAAAAAATAGGATATCTTTTCAAAAAATATGATGAATAAATTATAAAAAAAAAAAATAATAATAAATGTTGTGTTTTTTCATCGCTCACCAAGAGCTGTCCTTCTCTACCATTACAACAATCTCGCTTACTTTCGATCTGGAGATCGTACGATAAGTACGCACACGCGCTTCGACATGGCAATTTGCTACGGCTAAAAGTCCCAGACTCAAATTTACACCGAGCTGCTTGCTATATATTGCTTTGGGAATAATGAAATTATGAATATTTTGCACAAGTGCCTTATTGCAGCGACGGTGAAAGTAGATCATGGGAAGACGTCGTCAAAACTCCTTATTCCATTATTACAACTAACCATAATATTTACGGAACATGGTACATAAGTCAGTGGTACATACATGTGAAATATAATCTACGTGTGTAAATTAATTCAATTATTATTCGAAATGGAAGCCATTCTGACGTATGGCTGAAGTTCCAGTAATCTTATCACTTAATAACGTTGGATAATTTGTTTTTACTAACTGCAATTTGTCGTTTAGAACTGTGGCTTCAAAAAGGGAGCTTTGTGAGGCTCAATTTAACCCTAAAAATTTAACCTCTGCACTAACGTTGAACCAGTTTCGAGAACGAACTTTACCGAGGCCAAAGTTGACCTTAAATCTTAGACAAGATGCGCGCAATTTATCTTTACCGTTTCTTGTGCTCGACTCTTAAATTTCCAAGGAATCACGCTGTCAAGCAGGCCCTCATAAAACACGCCATAAGACTGTAGTTTGTAAAGAAAAAAAAGGCTTCGAGTCAATTCAAACCTGGCGATCTCAACGTTAACTTAAGACTCCATAGTTCATTACATGGGCTGTATCCTGTACTTCACACATTCTCGTAAAAAGGAGCATGTATTATGGTTAGAAATGTACTTACGGATCTGGGCGATAAGTGCAAAAGGGAGGCATAACTTAATGCCATACATGATACGGATATACGAGATACTGTTTCTAACATATAGGCCTGTATCCCACCGGATCAACTTTTACAAACAGCCACAGAGACAAGGTCTCTACAATTACACTTATTTCTGTACACGTATACGTGCTCGTGTGTATATATGCATTTATACATACGTAGCGTGTTTTATTTGCAATCACAGCCGCGGTTTCCGTAGGCGCGCGTTGTCGCTTTTATTTCGTAGTCGAGAAATGTATCCCACGTGTGAGTCCATGTATTGCTGCACAATCTCAAGGCATATAAACCAATGCCTACCGCGCGTTATCCATGCGAACTTTCCGCAAAGAGCAATCGCAGGCGTCCGGCTACGCTCGACAACTCCCTTGATTTTACCTGGCTGTATAATACTTTCGTATACACACCTATTTTTGTATCATTGAGTATGTGTTTTGCGTACATATGTACAAGGAATCGCAAAAGTCGTGGCCAAGCTTCGAAGGATTGATAGATTACGGGATTCTGAAGATATAAGTCCTTAGCCATTGTTCAATTCGACTTGTCGTTGACGAAAAATTCATGAATTATTAGTCATGCCCAATCCTTACTTCTCTCGCATTATAACAAACTCCAGATCGGTCATCATTGGATTAGTGTTATTTGATCAACGGTGCATCCGAAGTAAAAAAGAGTACAAAGACTCTTTGGAATGTTGGGGTTTACTCATCCTATGAACTTTAAGTCTAACTTCAGCGACACCCTGAACGTGGCGTTTAACAGTGCATAGATATATAGTTTCGCATGTCACGTTACAGCCTTGACTCGTTTACCGCACCTAACGCACCTTTCTCTGCAACCCAAGAACGAAACACCGTAATGCTATCGGATTTCTTCGAAGGACCTCGTGTTATTACGATTGTTCTAATGCTTTGTAGTGAACAGACCAGAGATTAACGTGTGTCTAAATAATTGGTGGTCTTCAAGCTCAAATCTGGTTACACTCGTCAATCAATATCGACGAAATATAATTTGTGCTTGATGATTTTGATAATGAGGCGACCTCAGCGTCAAGGATAATTATTGTTTGGAAACTTTAATTAATCAGCTTTTGCCTATAGATTTTTTAATATCAAATGGACAATCACGTGATTACAATTCGCTGATTTTTGATTCAACGCTTACAAAAATATTTCAGCATCTTATTTTTGGTGTTAATTATCGTAATGATTCCACTCAATCGAATCGAATTGATCAAATCCATCGGCATTGGTGGGAGAAAACCTGGGTGAGCCTCCCATTGGTGGCCTCGAAATGTAGAAAAATTCATTACGATCGCGGAGAAAGTTGGACGGAAATGAAAGACCTCGGACCTAGAACGTTATGATATTAAGGCGAACTTAATTGTTATGTAACGAGGACCTTGCAAACATTTAAGAATTGAGTGACAGGTTTCACTAGTTTTCAATAATGATCGTGTTAAAATTTTCGAAATTCATTAAAAACATGGTGATACCGTTTCATTATTAAACTTTCGGAAATTTTGTTCATCACCGTAGTTACGGTCAATTTTAGAGCATTGGCAGAAAACGAATTATAATTTCTTTACAACTATTTTTCTTTGAGTTTTCCGAAATTCGTTGCTGGAGAGGTTTGAAGAAAGGAGATGATTTTTCTTCGATATTCAAACAGTTCGAAATTTTCGAAAAATTTACATTTATCGGTGTAAATTAATTGAATATTTTGTGTCTCAGAATAAACTCTTTGAAGAATTAATAGAAATCAAATTTTTCTACAGAAACTCAAGCTAAACTGAGAAAAGAAATTTGCTGAATCAACAAATTGTGGCGAACAAAATGAAATTCGTTAACTCAAGAAAACTTTGGTTAATTCAACCACTTAATTTGCTGGTTCCAAAATAAATATTGCTCACTACGACAAAAATTTTGATAAAATAAGAAATTTCTTTTTTCAGTCTAGAATAAAATCGTGCTGTGAAAGAATGTTATTTTTTAACGCAGAGAGAGACATTTTCGGACTCTAATAATATATAATATATCAAAGATTTCGAGATGAGCGTGATGATGTGTCACTTTTTTTTCATACACAATAAAGATTTATCAGTGCGGCTGTGAACGCCCGTTTGACTTTCTAGAGCGTGACCAAAGACTCGGTGTACACGTACTTTTGATGAAAATACGTCCGAAACGAAAGTTAATTATTCCCCGATATACCGATAGGCGCGAGATTCCACTTGTGGGATTTTATCTTGAATATCTTTGATTTCTCATCCTCCTTCGTATTTTGACTATATATGAAAAAATGCCAATAGGTGATTTAGAATAAAAATGATCGAGAGCTGGCTTGTAGTCTTGTTTATTTTTAATATTTATCGATTTTTCGTTCCCATTGATTCAACAAATTACGATAGTCGTTTCAATCTCCCCTTCTCTTGTGCTATTCACAGGTGTAGATATACATAATCTGGTTAATCCGGTATTGAAAACGAGATATATATCTCGTTTATCTTTTTATATATTTTTAAATTTATTTAGATATTTAGAAATTAGATATTTAGAGATATATCATATATATATCGAGAGAAAACGAGGTATATAAAACAATTTCAATTCTATTTATTTATGCTTTTGAACAGTTCAAAATTGATAAAAGAAACGTTTCGTATTTGTCACTTATGTCGTTTTTTCGGAACGATATGAAAAAAATTAACTCGAACGGCTTGAGAGAATTTTGCGAATGCGCAAAAAATACGAGCGGTTTGATCTTGAGCCAAAAGTTGTCTCTCAAAGATTTGTCTCACCCCCTGTCATTGTCATGGCCTCCAAGATAATTTCCCTTAAATATAATCAGGCCATGATACAACCTGTCAAACCAGGGGCTTGCCAAATTAATCATAACAAAATGTACCCGAATCTGGGTGATCTCGATTATAGATCGTGATCGATATATTTGAGATTGATTGGCTGGTAATAATCATAAGAGCAAATGTTTATTAATGAGTCGAAATATCCCATGATCATCTAATTGAAAAGGACCTTGAACGAGTCGAGATTTCGAAAGAATCCGAATAACCTTCTCAAGTAGGCGAGAGTTCCGCGAGTAAAAATTCTGCGATATCGTATACTTTTGGAAAGGCAGTGAGCAATCTTGTCTGCACGTGTATAAAATAAAATACTTTTTTTCATTTTAAATAAAGTAAAAAATGAACGCGCAAGTATTAAAAAATCGCGACCTTAGTTATAAAACGACCATTATACATACAATTTTCTTGTTGAACGAGAAAGAGAGAGCGCGCGCTATTCGATCAGTAGACTGGGCGACTGCAGGGTAGACAAATGTCTACCAGTCTCGCAAAGGACGTATGTTCAAATGTAAACAAATGTTTCTTACGTCTTTACGACTCCAAAGGACAGAAGTTCCCCAAACTTTTGATTTCAAGGGGCCAGTTCACTTTGGAGCCACGAAAAAAGGCTATTTTCACGATTTTTTTTTGAGGATTTTATAAAAGATATGAATATAAAAGTTGTTGGGCTTGATAAATAAAGTCTTGAAATACATAAAAAAAAATTTTTAATTCATTATTATTCATTTTTAAGTACAAAAACTATAGTTTAACGTAACGCCTCAAAAATAGGTGGGCTAGGTAGCTCCATCACAACTCGGCAACGGCTTGTCTGAAACAAAAATATCAAAGTCCATTAGATTCAGTATGACACCAGCTACAAAATGACCCTCAGGTATAAAGTTTTATCAAAAAATAAAAAAATGGGAGATGAAAAACGAAAAAAATATAAAAAAATGCATTTTTTTCGCAGTTTTCCACAAAAAAAAAGAATAAAAATCAAAATTTTAAAACCATCGAGGGTCATCTTGTTGCGAATCATGTTTACAATGTATGGTTCGAATTTCAAGAGAATCGGTTTATTAGTTTTAGAGATACGCTGGAGCTAGATTTTGAAAACGTTGTTTCGAGAAAAACGCGTTTCAAGTTTATACGCTCAGGTAAACGAAATGAGGTCCTGACGTTCAGGTAAAAAATAAAAATACTTAGAGAGCTCGGATTTTCATAAAATTTTGACACAATATTTCTGAATGTATGTACTTTCGAAAAGAGTAAAAAAAATCGATGTTTTGAAATTTTCAAAGTGGACTGGCCCCTTAAATCACAAAATTATCATATTTCGAGATTGGGTGGACGGATCAACTTACAACAAAGACCAATGGAAAGAGAAAAATCGAAAAAAAATCGTCCCCTACATTCAAATTTTTTACTCAAACCGTTCCGTCGTGAGAGCAGTCTGAAAAATATGACAAGCCCGAAAATCGTCATATTCGCGTATATAAGAGTGCGACAGCGCTCGCGCAAGCTTTCTTTTTTAATACTTGGCGTCGAGCCGCTACCGCGCCTCTTGATCAGAACAGAACGCGTTATCCAGTCTGTAACTTTGCAAGTTATACCGTTCTTACATACAAGATGTTTTAAAAGTAGTTCCGGCTTTATGAGACCGTCACTTCGATAAACTCTGGAAAGAAAAATCAGCCAGCACTTTTTCCGATTCATGATTCTTTTGATATTAAAATTAATTAGTGATACCCAATGCGGTGCAGTGTAGAAACGATGTCGAAGATGCGCGAGCCCCGCCCACTTATTAATTAAGATTTATGAAACCGTGCATCGCAGGGAACAATGCCTAAAGAGTTTTCTCTTTAAATTTTCGTTATTTATCCACCCCCTAAAGATCATCAGAAACTTTTGGAAAATCCTGTATGTACGTGGTCACTTTCGATTTTGCGGAATTATATTGGACTCCAGACCACGGTTGCTACACTACGGCTGCAACACTTCGCTTATATTTTGCTTTAGTATTATAAATAAGAACGATATAGCATGTATAGAAAGTAATCTCGCAGCACTGCGAATATGGAACAGCTCAATGTCGCTCTTCTACATAAATTTATGCAGACATATATAGCACTTTAATGGACTCGGCACACTCGGAGAGTGTGAGATGCCTTATGATGACAAGTTGTTCCTTCACAAATTTGGGACTTTCTCAATCGATTTCTACATTTACGTTGTGTGTTGCGAGGTAGAATTTTGAAATCGGTTTAATCTGAGAATGAAAAGATCCGTTTAGCAACATTTTGCTATAGAAGTGTGAATATTTTATAAATTATTCACCTCTTATACAAAGAAATTCGCAAATTACATGTGAAAAATTATAGAAATTCTTGATTTTGCATGTCAAAACAGTTCGCATTGTTCATTAAAATTTTTTTCGTCCGTCTCACTTTTTTTTTTGCGATTTTGACAGACTGAAAAGACAAACTCTCGTACGTTTCGCGTGATCGTACACCGTGAAACTTGGAGTTCAGGTTCGTCGAACCGCGTGGCTGCTCCATTAACTAGAGCGAGACTTTGAAAACTCAAAGTGGCGGAAATAAAATGACTTCTGTGGAAAACTTGAGGGCTTATGTGTTCAAGCGTTTATCTACCTGTTTTCTGCATCGTCTTCCTGCATATGTCACTCGCCAATGAATTCGAAATTTTATTTAAATCCCGGAAACCGGGATGTTCGTATTTTCTTGCATCATTTTCTTTTTGACGTTTTTTTCATTATATTGTTTTATAAGTATTGTGAAAAATGAAAAAGGTGTAGAAAAGTTTCAATTATGTAACAAGAAAGAATGATTCATTGGTCCTTTTATAATTATTATTTTCTTCGAAATAATAGTTATTGACAATTATTATATCAAACAAAATATTTTTTAGTAATCAATGGTAATATACATTTTTTTATCATATGAAAAAAAAGTAAAAAAACTAGATAATAAGCATGAAAAATAGATACGATTGCTCATAGTTGAGATTTTTTATCCTTTCGGAACGAAAGTTTACTTCATTTCCGTACGTCTCTAAACCGTTAATGACTTTACAATACATCTGCATGTATTCCATTTATTCTGTGATCGAATCGCTCCATTATAGTACGCTTAATTATCCCTATGAGAAATCAAATCGAAGGTTACATTGATTATGTCGATTGAGGAGATTGGATATCGAGCACCGCTCTTTCCTGACTTCCTAATTCAGGATTGAAAATTCGATTGTAATTACTTTCAAGGAAGAAGCTTCGTCACGATTTTTATTTGAAAAAACACATCATTATCTACACGATATTAATTACTTATGTCCTATTTGAAACGGATTTTGTTTGAATTGAAATAAATACATCGAAAGAAATCATTTTCCTCCACGAAAAAAAATATATATGACGGTATATATCCAAGAATATATGCAACCATATACGTACATTTAAATGTTAGATAGCTGCAACTTAGCTGAGGCATAACAGTGGCATATATATAAATTCTAAAAATTTGCCCACTGGATATATGTTTGCATATATGATTTAACGGGAGAAACCAGTTTAGGAGGCCAAAATTTTGGTGTTTTTCGTGAATTTTTTTTAACAAGGAAGGAATAATCAGAATTTGTTTAAACTTGGAAGATATTTTATTTATGTTTTGAAGTACACTTTGTAATTGTTTCAAGTCATTTCCGCCGGAAATAGTGGAGTTAGAAGCTGCTGTCCATGAACGACTTTTTTCAACTGGTGGGCATTCTAGCTCAAAGAGTTATTGACCAATCGTTCTGAAAATTTGTGTGAATATTCTTTATTCAATTACAATCTATATGAACCTAACTCTGGGATGATATTATTATTAAAAATATTTTTTTTTAATGCAAAAAAGGTGGAAAAACATGGCATAAAAATATGACATCGTGTTCAAACACCTCAAAAACGTGTAATTTTAAACTTTTTTGATCATAATTAGGTTCATATTCTTCAGAAATATGTTATTAACGAAAAAAGAAAATTGTAATGATTACTGATAAAAATTGTGACTTCAGGAATGCCCACCAGCAAAAAACTCAGATGGCGATCGTCCATGGACAGCAGCTTCTAACTCCACTATTTCTGACGGAAAACACTTGAAAAAATTACAAAGTGTACTTCAAAACATGAATAAAATATCCTCCAAGTTTAAACAAATTCCTATTATTCCTTCCCTGTTAAGAAAATTTACGAAAAACACCAAAATTTCGGCCTCCTGTAAACTGGTTTCTCCCGTTAACAAATATGTCAAATCATATATGCAAACATATATCCAGTGGGCAAATTTTTTAAAATTTATATATATGCCACTGTTATGCCTCAGTTATGTTGCAGCCATCTAACATTTATATGAATGTATATGTTTGCATATATTCTTGGATATATACCGTCATATATATTTTTTTCGTGGGGGTTCAATTATCGTTCGATCAATTTAGCTCACTGTTTCGATATTTTTTCACAGTTTGAATAAAACAATTGTTTAAGGGCTAAAACCACTGTAACGGCCTCAAAAAATGTCTTTTTTCGACAGTTTTTTTCGGGTGGAAGAAAAGGTAATAGAATAATAATATTCGGGCGAGTTATTAACGGGACAGACCTAGTTGGAACGTCAAAAAAAAGGCCTTTTTTCCGATTTTTTTTTGGTCAAACGATAAAATAATTCACAACAAAAGTTCTTCCGTTTAAAAGATACATATGTAATGTATATGTTGCAATTTTTTCAACGCAATACATATCGAAATAAGCTGGTGACCGTCAATTGCCGAGGACGCTGCAAAAAAAAACACGGTTTGCGGTGATCAAGCTCACGCTGCAACGGCTCATCTGAAACAAAAAAAACGGAGGGGATTTTTAGTTAATGATATAATGCTCCAGTTGAACGAAGGGTTTTGAAAAATTTCCATTTTTCACAAAATGGCGGCCGTTAAAAGTCAAAAGTGTTTTTTTGACCAAAATATCAGTTCCATTTTTTGCTATTAAAAATAAAAATAATTATCCAAAAAAAAAATCCTTCGTTCATATGGAGGACTACCATGTATAGAAGAAGTGATATAAATTTCAACCCGATCGGTAAAGCCGTTCTCGAGCTACAGTGATCACCGACTTCAAAAACATGGTTTCGAGAAAAACGCACTTGAAGTCCGCTACCTGCTTACCTATGGCTCAGACACGACGTGCTACAAAGTCTTGTATTTCGGCGAATAATGGTCCGATTTACATTTATCTGGGCGGAAAATGTTCGTAAGAGATTCTACTTTTTGAAAATGAAATAAAAAAAAAATCGATTTTTCGAAAATTCTAACTAGGTCTGTCCCGTTAAGCATATATTTAACTGTACAACAAAAAATTATGATTAAAAAACATTTAAAAATGGCGACACCAGAGCCATTCCCGCGAGGCTTGTTGAATTCGAGGCGCTCTGCAACACGCAGTGTAATTGGTGCAATTGTTGATCTGGAATTAAAAAAAAAACCTTAATCTAGACACTCATAGCTAGTGAAGTACGTAGGGGATTTTGAAAATATTCATTTTTGTATTATTGGTGTGTGTTTGAATGAAGAGGTTTCATTTTCGACAGAAAAAAGTATTAATTATTTGTTGATAAAAAATGTTTAAATGAACTTATCGAAAAATCCGTACGTATTTCACTTTGAAATGTTATGTTTAAGATATTGTCAAAAATTCAAATGAAAAGAATGAAAATTGTTGGAGTTATGCTGCGTGCCATTTTGAAAAATCGTGTTTCGAGAAAAACGCGTTTAAAGTTTTAAAATGTGGTACTGAAATGACCGACGCGCTCGGGGAAGAGCCCGAAATTTCAATGAAATTTTTTTTTTTCAGGTATAAACCTTTTTGCCTCATATTCAAGAGGGTTCAAAGTATATTTTAAGCCAATAAAAAAAATCGATTTTTCGAAAATTCTACAGTGGTTTTACCCGTTAAATAAGCGTTCCAATCGATATTAGGAGTGGACATGTATAAATAATATTTGACTAATTATTTTAATCAATATTTAAAGCAATTTGAAAATAAAGAAAAAAACTAATCGAATTTTTGATTAAAAAAGGTCATTTAAATTCCACCAATAAAATCGCAGAAGAATAAAAACCCAGACAAAACAATTCCCCGACAATAATTCTCGACTAATCGCTACATCACGTTTTTCCTTTCGTTTATGTGATCACAGATCGCGCGATATTAGGTTTAAATAATGGAGCGAACATAAGATCGATTTTATTCTACACTGTATACATATTCTATGGTCCAGTGTGAGGATAAAAAGGCTTGAGAAGTCAATTTCGCGGTTGTTGCGTTATACAAATCAATAATAAAATATTTACATTCCTCGGAATGGAAGACATAAGATACATTCTCTAGTTAGAAACTGGGGAGTACACGAATATTATCTTTCGATGAAAATACATAGGAATATATCAGTAACGATTATGTGATAGAAGCGGAGGGCGAGAACGCCTCGCAACTCCTCCCACACCAACAATTCTCTTGGTTTCATCTCGTGACGAAGATAGCAAAGGTTAGATACGAAGGGGATTGGCACACCTCAACATAAACTTTTTATAGACACATGTATATTTATATACATTATTAGATGTAGTTTAGTTGCATAGTAGAATGCACCAGTTGGCAACAGTTGTAAAATACAAAAGAGTAAGAACTTGAGTAAGACCTTCGCTTCGCGGTCCGTTTCCCATTCCCACCGTTTTCAACTGGACTTTTCCTGCGACTGAATCGACCCGCAGGAATTATTTAGAAGGGATATGTTTCACACCACGTTAAATATAATTATATATATATATATATATATATATATATATATATATTATACATCCGAAGTGGATAATATTACTGGATTATTCATGTCCTTTTATGTATTTATTTTTTATTTTTATTGTTCCCGCGTATACCCTTGTGGGTTTTTGCGAGCCCATCTCATCACTTTAACCCCACTTTTTCCCTACTTCACTAATTTCTAATTTCCTAAGAGGGCCAAGGGAATATATTTTTATCTATATTTTTACTGAGTTTCAATTGATTAGCACCATCAGAAACTCAGAAAAACTGTCTCCCGCTCAACGATTGATGCGCGAGCCGGTGCATGGCTAAGCGGTCACCCAACCGAGTATTGGCCTCGCCCGAGGCTGCTTAACTTTGGAGATCGCCGGAGCCACACGCACCGACCGCACACCTAATCCTTTTATATATTTATTTTTTAATTTATTTGTTGTTGTAGATAGTTGAAAAATTGCGATATCGTCCATACCTTTTTCTCGGCCCATAAGGATTTTTATTCGTTCGACATTCTTAACGCGTATTTTATCGAATTTTATGATTTCGTAAGTACTCTTAGAAATCATGAAATATTTCTGTGCCTGCGTTGATGCAAAGGGGCGAAAAGTGAAAAAAAATTGTCGTCCACCCTCAGGCTAACAATTTTTATGTCCAACAATGGCAATCACGTTCCCGTTTATAGCTTCGTTATAATTCTTTCAACCGCTATCAATTAAACGAGCAATAATGGTTTATTTTTCAGCGTTTATCGTAGATTCGAATAAAAATTTGCACAGTTTTTATATACATTTGTCCAATAGTTCTATTCAAGAATCTTACTTTCTGTGCGTACATTTATTTTTTTATGGTCATGTTTGCAGGAATAATTAGTCAGCTAATTAGTAGGAATTTGTTTGTTTATTTTTCAGGCATTTAAAGTCGATCGACTAGATATTCAGTGATGCTAAACATTTCTTCATTTCTATTGAAAACGAACATAATAATTTCCGATTCATTTTCTTAATCATCGTTTTTGACTAATACATTTCACATAATTATTTTGTTCACATTCTTCGGATTATTATTTTTGGAAAACAAATTCGGCACAAATAGGGAACGTTTTTTTTGTATACAGTCACAGGAATAATGTATAAATAACCAGGAAATCAGGAAAGCTGTGAGAAGAATACATTTAAAAAAAATATATACTCGATATAATGCGTCGTTCTACTAGGGGTGGAAGATCGTGAAGAGGTGCATCGACTCATCCACTATACGTTTATATACATATACAAACGTATACGTATATAAATATATATATTGTATATTCTCCCCTATTTTCCACTTCCCTTATTTTTGTTTCTCTCTTCTCCAGGCTGCATCCAGCATCTCTCTCTTGCTTCTCCCTTCGCCAACCTTAGGCTTCTTACGGCCTCTTACACGTTCACACTGACGTAAGTGTATTTCTGGCAGAACGTCGCGTATAGTTGAGTTTTTCCGCATGTGTATGGAACACTCATAAGGAAAAAGCGCTTTCTCTTTTTTATTTCCTGATAAAAGAAGCTTTGTTTTTCCCTCTTCTTTCGCTTCCTCGCGAACGGTTCTTGGCAATGACAATTTTTTTCTTTCTTTATCACATTAAAACAATTTGAGGTTGTATAGAAAAAATATTTAATAATCCTGAAAATTAGCCAAATTTGCTTAATTTTTTTTAAATTTATACGATAAAAAACGATGTTTTTACATCAAGATACTTGTCCTATTAATAATTTAGAAACATTCGATTATAATTACGTTCTATTAATAATTTACCAGGATTGGTTTTTAATTTAAACGAATAAATTAATAAAAAAATCATTAGGGGAGTAAAATACTTTTTTTTTAATGAACCAAATTATGGCTTTGCTGAATTTAAAGAAACTCTTGAATGTATTTCACACAGACCGTGTACGTATAAGGACTAAATCATATTTTATCTTGTATAGCGTTATAAAAATCTCACAACTTCTCGTGCACGTAATAGATCAACGTATCTACGGACGATATATCGTATGCGATTATCGAGCGTTGTTTCTCATAAGAATTCTTTCGTCAAGTATAGGGTATCGATATGTGTGAGAGACGCGTGTGTAATTTACGTTAGTCGATAATCTTTTGCTCGGTTATTACTTGCGTCAACGCTTTCAATTGGCAGTTTTTATTTTCCATGGCGCGAAATTTGTATCTCACATCAGTCAGAGTGAGGATGAATTATTTTGATATCGTAGGAAGACGCGGACGTGAAGAGCACGTCCACACGGCCATTTCACTTCTAGACATTTGATATTTCTATACCAAGTTGGAGATCGTGACTAAACGGGGAAGATCGTGGGATCGAAAGAGTGCAGTCTCGAATGCCAGCGAGGTCGTATTCCGACTATTCTTCGTTTTTTTATTAGCAGCTCTTCTTCGCTAAATTCACGTCAGTAGCTATGAACATTCTCTCAGTTGCATTGTATAACAGACTGAAAAATGAACATTGTGAGGTCGATCGTGAGTGGGTGTTCCCAGATGTAAAATGCGTTCGTGAAAGGGGTGAACGCCCAATCTCAGCTGAGATAACTTTGCGCACCGAGAAAAAGAATTTGTTTATCGAACTAATTCCATTTTGTTAGACGAAAAATTGGTGGATCCAACAATTTTTTTGTTGAATGGCAAATGATTTAGTTTGTTCATGAATAAATCATGAAAATTTCTTGTAGATGAATCAACTAAATCACCAGAGCCAAATGATTTTGGTTGAACAACTGCTACCATTTATTTGCTTACCCATACTTTTTAGTTCTGTAATAAAATATTTGTTTGAATCTCAATTACCAAATTGACTAAACGGCAATCGTTGGGACGAATAAATAAATTAGTTTATTTGGATGATATTTTGTTGCATTAACATTAAATTATTTGGCTGCACCAAAGTTTTGTTGGTTTGGCCAATAACTTGCTTCAGCATTCATTAATTACTTTGTCTTATTTCAAAAATATCTTGTTGTCTGTATCGAACTAAATATTTTGGTTGAGAGAAACGAAATTTGTTTCGGTCAACAAAATTTTTTTCTCAGTACGCCTGATGAAGAATCGGAGGATTAAAATTCTCAAAATTTTCGGAGAATCGGGAATTTTACTTTGTCGAATTCACACAGTAATTTTCAATACTCCGTACATTCAATTTTTCATTAATTTAAACGCAAATTCATGTCTCAATAAAAGAATCTTAAAATTATGTACATTTTTTAAAAAACGACCTACGAGTACGGAAAATAAATGATTTTTTTTTAATATCACAACGAGCTGTCAACGTAATTTCTCAAATATATTATTATTATGAGAAATAATAAATAAAATTTCCCACTTCATAATTACCCAAATGTTTTTCTGTCAAATGTCATTTATTTTGAGATGTATCAATTTTCGTGTTCATTCTCATGTATATTCTATTGATCAACTTTCAAAAATCGAGTTTTTATGTAGATGTACTTGGGATAGAAAGAAATCGCACTAACCATGGTTCGTGGGATTGTAAGTAACGCGTGTGTATGTGTGGGGTGCAGGGGAAAGAGTTCGTAGACGGGCGTGTCTCGCCTTTCGTCTCGTCCTAGTAGAAATATACCCTGTTAAGTCAGACATTTTTACCGTAAACATCTATATATGTGTATACATGTCATATTCTTGAATATACTTTTTACTGACTTATATATTTGATTGTATGTATGTGTGTGTGTGTGTGTGTGTGTGTGTGTGAAAGAGAGAGTGTGTTTGAGCCGGATCAGAATGAAACGTAAGACGAAAGTAGCCTATATTGCTATAGCAAATATCTGTGTAATCGTGACGGGTTCTCGACGACGCCCCAGGCACGCCATTCGCCTCTTATGAATTTATTGTCTTGTTCCAAGCCTCAAAGTGAAGGTGTATAATACACATTACATTTAACTCGAACTTTAATATACCGTATTAAATGCATTAATAATACTCAATCATTATGACAACTCGGATGCCTGATAAATAATTTGTTACGTTTCATTCGCGACATCGATTAAGTTTATTGATAATCCGACGGGTTGTTTATGCAAATACCGATTATATCCCGATCGACACTCGAGCGAACTATTGATTTTCCTATTAGGACTTGTATATTATTTGAACAAAACAATTAGTAGAGTGATACAGAAGGACAGATTTTTTTCTTTTTTTTTTGTTCAATATTTTATTACTTTGTTAAGATATTTTTTATGAATATTATTTCATGGAGCTTCGTATTTTTAGAATTTTGTAAAATATATAAAATTTTATATTAATGTAGCCCGAAATAATAAGTTTCAATAGCAAAAAAATGATTAAAATACATTTATTGTAAAATCGAGGATCACTCGACTCAGGACCGGCTTGAGATTTGTATCTACAAATATTCCAAACTCCGTTTGTATAATCAAGCGAAACTGGTAACGTTTCGAAGTTCGAAAAAACCGAAATTTCGCAATTGATTTATATTTGAGAGGGTGTCCAGTTGATTTATAGCTATTGAATTAATCGGAATATGAAATTTAAATAGTGAATTTTTGGACGTTGATTCACTTATATTTATTGGGAATTTATGGTGCGATGGATTTTCACTTTTGATTTTTTTTTATGTACACGAGTCAAAAAAAAATGTATTTCATAGTTCTATTTCTAAAGATCTTTGCTGTGATTGGGAAAAAAGCTTTTTAAATATATGGACGAATTACGTGGGCGACGGACCTGTTTAACGACCTTGATTTGCTTCGTGAATAAACGATTCATTCGAATTTCAAATACGCTACTTTAATCTCATATGTTTCTCAATAATCATGTCGTTTTTATGACCTTGGTGACGTAACAGCTTCGATCTTTCCACTGTTACTTCACACCAATTCCAATTTTTTTCTCATTTCGTCTATAAAGTTAGGGAATTATCATGGAACTTTTGTTCAGGTGTCGTGGCTATTTTTTGATAGCTTTCTCAGTTTTTTTTATCGCACAGTAAAATAAATCAATCTTTGTCTCCTCAAGGATCTTCCATTACGCGGGCAAATCAAGATTAACATTTTTTAATATATTTTTTATTTCGCAGTTTGTTTTTCAAGAATCAAACAGATAAAATCTCTCCCAATGTTTTCGAGATACTTCATAATGATTGTTTTCTTTTGAATTAACCTTCGTGCTTTATCATAATATAAGTATATTGTTTTGATGAGTCATGGTTCGTCAAGGAAATTTCAAAACCTTTTTTCTAACACGAAAAAATTTACGTAGATCGAGCGAAGGTTGTGATTTTAGGGAGAGATTCGGGCAGATTGGGATTTCAAGTTTTAATTCCTTCAACAATTTTTTTTTCGTATTATTTTTCATCAAAAAATATCTTTATATGTAGTTCATTTGAAACGTGTATCAGATTTACGAATACCGTAAAAATTTTAATTAAATGTTAATTGGAAAGCCATATTGTAGCTCGATAGGAATCAAGGTTTATTTTAGTGTAGAATATGAGGTTTACCTAATACACTCGTTGGAAAATTGTGCATCATGCTGACTGGCGAGATGAAGAGATTCTCTTCGAAAAGTATTTTTCAACGCTTGGAATCTCGACGAGACTCGTGATAGACGGAAATTGGGACGCGTTGGGAAATATACATATGGTACATAGAAGAAAAGAGAAGATTTTAATCGACGTTACGCTAGGTCGTGACTCTCGAGAAAAATTTCGTTAGAATATAACGCGCACCTTTGAGATTGACTCGTTAACGTATATATACTTCGACTGTCGTTCTGCAGATGTTTTTGTCCACGGTGACCTTCGGATTTGTTTCGGTCTTTGCACCCTTAGATTTGCTAGATTGAGATTAATTTATTATATTTATCATGTTTTGTTGATTCACTGAAATTCAATGACTAAAAATTGTAGTTTACAAATTTATACATCTGCAATTGAATCATCAAAAAAATGTGTTTCATTAATGTGTTGACACAATGTCAACACATTAATATAATTGAATAATTTTAACCTTTTGAATAAGCATCAAAAGTGGAAGGATGAATCAATCGCATGTCAATCGTGACTTCTTTAAATCGTGATTTTCTCAAGTGGGATCTTTCCAAACGTGTCTATGTTATTCAGTATGATTGCATTCTGTACATGTAACACTTCAAGTGTTTTTTTTTCTCTGCAAAGTGTCAAGGTCGTTTGCGTAATATATTCAAACGAGAAATAATTAAACAATTAAAGCAAGAATTATCATGGTCACGAGAGGATAATCGAAAATGAATTTAACTAAACTGTTGTAATTGAATTTCACTTAATAAGCGAACAGCGGAATTGAAGAAACACTTTTTTGTTTTTCATTCATTCTGTGTTTTAATCCTAAAAAGAACGACGAATTCAAAGAGAATATCTCGAAAGCTATCTTATTATTTATAAAATTGAATCTGCGTGAATTATATCAATGGACATCTCGAGTGAAAGGGAAATTGTAAGCAATCTGTCCATTTGACCTTGCGAGGCATGTCATAAGTCTGACGTAAAAATATCTTTATATTAATTTCCGCTATTAAAGGAAATCCAAGATAAATATCTAAATGTAATATTCATCGTTGATAGAGTTGCCTTACGATTTATACGCGATTAATAAACAGAGATTTATTAAGTCGTTTGAAATATATGTGAATTAACCTCCGCCATTGAGGTATTTTTATTTATCTCTGTCACTGCCCTCGCTTCAAAATTTCTAGAAATTTATCAGAAAAAGAAATTTCGCGACTTCAAAAGTCACAGAACGTAAAATCAATATTTCTAAATTAATTATATTAACCCTTACGATACAGACCTATATATTTCAAACGTTCCGTACATATGGGGTCACGGACGACCCCAATTGTTTTTTCAGCTATAATTATAAAAAGAAATAGTTTTGTTGATTTGAATCATACATGAATCGAAAGTGTAGACTCTGAGCAAAACGTTTATGAAAAATGTATTCATTTAGGAGGTACAGTTTGCACTCAAATAGACTGAAAGTAAAAAGTGCAGTACAACACCAAAATATGCAATTTGACTCTTATAAATTGTTTCATGCACACTGAAATAAGTTATAGTGCTGAGAACGGAGGCTCAACTACGCTCTGAGGTCGGATACGGCGAAACCAATGGCGTAGTTGACGCAACCTCCGCACATAGTTGAAGATATTTTGTTGAGCCAACTACGCCCGCAATTTGAGGTAAAACATTAAATATTCAAAAGAACCAAAACATTTTTTGAATAAAATACAATAAATATTTGAAATAGTATCGTGGCACTGCTCGAGAAATGCAGCGAAAAGTATTTCCGTCAATTGTATCAATCGTATTTGGATTAAATAAATTGCATTGTGTAATTAAAACGTACAATGATTGTGTGAACAATTGTAATTTTGATAGGACTGTAAAAATATTTGATTTTTTGTTTTATATATATATTTTTTGGAATATTTTTTATTTGATATTTTTGATTTTATATTTTGCGACTTTCAATAGTAAATACGATTAAGAGTATGGATCAGTGACCTAACCTCACCTCGAATTTTCAAAAATTGAAATTCTTCGACACGGTTTGACCGAATACAAAAAAAGCTCTGTCAGCGGACGCGGGACGATGGCAAAAATCCGCTGACAGGGCCTTTTTGTAATCGGTCAAACCGTGTTGAAGAATTTCACTTTGAAATTTGCAGCTCTCTCTCTCTCTCTCTCTCTTGCACTCACGGTGGCGAGATACCGACTGACCCATACTCTTAATCGATTTTTTACTCTCTCGTACTCGTAAAGCGCCCTATTCTGACATATTTAGATGGCAAAACCTATTTATATCAGCGTACTTTAATTGTACGATAGGCCTTAAACCTCTTTACCGCGTAAAACAAGGGTTCGGGTTTTCTCGATTCTCGACGACCATCGGTCGAAGTGATCATTATTTAACGATTCAATGTCGGAGCTTTATGGGCACATGGGCGGTGCGACGTTCACGCGAGAGCGCTCCGCCCGTGGCCCTCTAGCGGATTTCTGCCACATCAGAAATCCAGCCAGGGAATAAAGCTGTCCGATTACAATACATATAATTCGTATTAAGGGGCCAGTCCACTTTGGAGCCACGAAAAAAAGGCTATTTTCGCGATTTTTTTTGAGGATTTTATAAAAGATATGAATATAAAAGTTGTTGGGCTTGATAAATAAAGTCTTGAAATACATAAAAAAAAATTTTTTAATTCATTATTATTCATTGTTAAGTACAAAAACTATAGTTTAACGTAACGCCTCAAAAATAGGTGGGCTAGGTAGCTCCATCACAACTCGGCAACGGCTTGTCTGAAACAAAAAAATCAAAGTCCATTAGATTCAGTATGACACCAGCTACAAAATGACCTTCGGATATAAAGTTTGATCAAACAATTAAAAAATGGCAGATGAGAAACGAAAAAAGTAAAAAAAACGCGTTTTTTTCGCAGTTTTTTACAAAAAAAAAGAGTAAAAATCAAAATTTTAAAACCATCGAGGGTCATCTTGTTGCGAATCATGTTTACAATATGTGGTTGAAATTTCAAGAGAATCGGTTTATTAGTTTTAGAGATACGATGGAGCTAGATTTTGAAAACGTTGTTTCGAGAAAAACGTGTTTGAGCGCGCTACACGCTCAGGTAGACGAAATGAGGTCCTGACGTTCAGGTAAAAAAAAAATACTTAAAGAGCTCGGATTCTCATAAAATTTTGACACAATATTTCTGAATGTATGTACTTTCGAAAACAGTAAAAAAAATCGATTTTTTGAAATTTTCAAAGTAGACTGGCCCCTTAAGCAAAACTTATTGTTTGCGCAAAGAAATTTTAATAGATTTAGCAAAAGCTATTAAATTGTTTAATAGCTTTATATTATTAAATAATTTAATTTATTATTAAAAAATTATTATTATTAAATTATTATTATTATTATTAAAAAATAGTTATTAAAGTGTCTGTAGCAAAAGCTATTTATTTGTTTGAATAGTAACAAAAGATTTCATCCAAATTACTACTAGGTAAAATTAGCTTAATCACAAATTATATTCCGTTGATCTATAGTGTCATTGAATTCAATTCTCCCAGAGAAGTTTATTCGATGCTATTATTTTATCAAGTCACGGACAAACCGTATAGAACTGAACCTCCGTGTGATTATTTCAAATTCAATCGATTTTGTGTCTCAAGTTTTTTTTTTTTTTCAATGTAACCATTTATTGCAGTTGTATCACATGAAATAGACTCAACTCAAATAAATTAAAATTTAGCGATAAAATCGTGGCGTAGTTGTGTCAACGACATAACTTTCAATGGATCAACCACCAGGTGATTAACTAAACGTAACATGATTATTGGCGCAACGAAATTCGTCCAACCTCATCACGTAGTTGGCAATACTTTCATTTTTTTCAGTGCAGTACAAGCCATTTTAATGTGAAAAATCGGGTTTTTTCTCAAGATAGAATTTAAATGCAATACAAAAAATAATGCCTCCCTGCATTGCAAAAACTTGAAAAATTTCATTCATGGATGATCCTAAAATAAATTTTTAAAAAGGATTGGCCTAGTAACCACAGTCTCACCAACTACGGGAAATGTAAAATCTTATCGGTATATCGGTAAAGATTTTTCCCACTAGGCAAAGAAAAGTCAAAATGCTCCTCTTACGAGCTCACAACGCAAAATAATAAAGGCTGGGGTCACCAGTGACCCCAGTGTAAATCTTAAGGGTTAATACGACTCGAACAAATACGGCATGTAAGAGATAAATTTTCCTCTTGCATATAGAAAATCAAAATTTAGCAATATATTTACAATATTTTGACTTTGTCTAATAGAGTTTCCGAATTGTTATGGCCAAAGTAACGATTACAATTCATACGTAATCCAAGTATAAGCTCATGCGTGTATACTTTTTGCAGCGATGCACGAAGTTAAATTTAAATACAACGCGTGTTCATTGCCCGAGGCAAAATATCGCTAATTATGTAAATATATATTATATATAGTACATATGAGTATGTGAAGATACGTGTGAATAGAACGGCCATATATATTCACAGACACAACAGACAAATCGTTGTTAAGATAAGATCATAGACAAACGAAATTAAGCAACATGCAGTGGAAGGGAGAGAGACAGATAGTGATTCGCATCTCCAACTCTCGTATGTTGCACTATACTCTTTCGTGTATTTGGTAACAGAGTAGTAATCCCGTGTTATTGCTCTTTTTTCTACAGCGGCATCCTGGCTTCGTGATAAGAAACTTGAAATTATCACACATCGTGAATTTGTGTCAGTCTTGTTGCGCCATAGGACAGTAGAAAAAAAAATCGATGATTTGGACAGACAGTAAACGATAGAAAAAAATGTGTGACTAAAATTTTTTGATACCGATGATAAAATGACATTTTGTTTTATCTGGTAGTGTTTATTTCGTAGAATTTGGCTGATTTTTTGAAAAATATTTTCTACTCATTCTATTTTCGCTTTTAAGAGAAGCCATTTGTGAATATAAGCATTACATATTCATTTTTTTTGGTTATACATCGTATATAAACGTCGTAGTTCATTATTTATCCGGTGAGTTTCTATTCATCTATTTTCCAAACCCCCTCTTACTCTGTCTATATATAGAGACACCGTTTATGACCTCCATTGAGAAAAAACTTCTTGACGTTATCATTACTCGATCTTGAGAATCGAGAATATGCAAATAATGGATGAACGCTCAAGAGGATGCGTTCAATGCGAGTTGGTTTTGTTTGTATGGAAAAAAGTGACGCCTGGATGCATTACGAAGAACAGTAACCGAGTGTCCTGGAAAATTTCTTTTCACCTCATTGTGTCGGAAGTACCATCAGATTGCCGCAAATCTCTTTCTCCCTTTTTTCTCTTTCATGTTCACAGGCGTTTTCTAGCAGTTAGTCTTTAAAAAACGTAGTAAATCTATAAAAAAGAGAAAACAGCAAAATATTTTCAAATTTATTCCAAAAGTATTGCATTTATTAAGTAAAATTGGCTTCTTCCTTTATTTTAACTTGAGGGAACCGGAAAAAATAAGAAACGTTTATTTATATGTACACAAAGTCCGTGAGGAGAACATAAGTTGCGAAATATTTGATTATCGTGTAACCAGCGCGGTAATTAAAAACATGAGTCTGCCATGTAATCGGTCTAGTAATAAAGTCACGACAAATCAAGACATCTGCGCATATTTGCTACGTATTTGAATCGTAGAACGAAACATTGCGAGTCATTTGTTTGTGGAGAAAAGCTCGTAAAATGGCTGTTTTGATTACATCTTGGTAAAGTATTAATGAAGTGGACTTTACAAATAGTGGTCTAAAACCGTTTATTTAACTTAATATATATGTATGTATATATATATATATAATTACACATAACAATTACACTTAACAATTTTCTGGTTAGTTGAAAAAAAAAAACCAATAATAAGTGCATCCTGAATGTGTTAACCCACCCAAATTAAAAAATATCAATTTTCATAGAAATATTTCTCAGTAATTAACAAAAATGACTGATAAAAATTCTAAAGCCACAAAACCATCGCACTTTCTCCAAAATTTCTCTAATTAAATATATTCAAACTTTTATTTCTGCAGATCTTAAAGTTAGTTCGTAATTTTTTAATTCAATTATAATAACAATACTTCATAATTTATGACAGACTTCTTCAATTAAATGGAATTTTAACACAAATTTTTAACAGACAAAAAGAGAAAAATAATCTTACGTGAAAAAGTTTGCCTGTTTATTACAAGGCACACGCATTTGAAAAGACATTTCCTGAGGCAATGCTCTACGAGCACTTCCGGAAATTCCGTCGCGATACACGTAGCTTGTTATTATCTGATATATTAAAATTATACTCGTATATCTAGATATTTATATTTTTGCAAGCGTAATTTCGTTGTAATGAAATAGAAATAATCGTATAGTATTAGAATGTCTGTATTTTCTACCTTATTGGCTCTCAGATTAATATTGTCGACAGACAACAGATTATACAACATTTTGATTCGTTTATTACGCTGGAGATTTGTTTTCACATGACTGTTTTGAATAATTAATTAATCTCGGTAACTGAACTAATTATTGTTTTCTTTTCGAAGTGGACATTCTTTTATTTTCTTTTTATGGAGGAATTTATAAAATGTTTTATGAATTCGAAACTAACATTTGAATTGATGTTTTTATTAAACGTGCAAAGTCACTACTGAAAATATTCACTGTGATTCGTTTTTCACTCTCGTTACGCTGCGAGCATGAAGAAATAAATTCGCTTTCGTGGCGAGAGTTTCGATTCTTAATGGTCGAGTATTTACCACTTTAACAAGTGTCCTGTAAGCTCATTATTCACAGCTGTCGAGAAAAAAAAAATCCTACGAAAGATGAGACGAAAAAAATGAGAAATTTTACTCTCCCAATTCCTTGGAAAAACAAAATTATTACTGCTCATAAGTTTCGATGGAAGTCTGAAGAAATTTCGGTATTTTTTTTTGACAAAGGTTGCTGAATTACAGTCAATTCATGGGGCGGATGAATTCGGCTGGATCTATGAGAAAATATTGAATAAGAAAAGTGTCGAATTTCTAAATTACACCTAAATGTTTCGTTTTTTCTCGTTTTGGCCTAGATTCACACAACGAAACGTAAAGAAAACATACATAAGAGCCAGAAGAATAAAACGCGAACGGTAAATGAAAATCTACGCTCAAGGCATTGTGCGACTCGTTTTTTTCACATCGTCATGTTTTCGTATCCATAGGAGGTCGATTATAATTACGAAAAAAAGGAGGACGTCTCACAAATTGCCTTAAAAGAATAAATAAATATTTGATTTGCCATGTCTAGAGTATATTTATAATTATAATCGCGTAAATCATCATAATATATAATGACCTTTATAATTTTTAATGATTAATTCTGCAAATTAAGGATATCATTACCTCAAACATTTTGATAAAAAGAAATTGCTATTTTTTAAATATCAACAATTTTCATAAATCAAGAGAATCAAATAAAAAACAAATCCTATTTGATATTATCATTAATTATAAATCAGAATGATTTTTTTTCTTTTCCATTGCACTTTCCGCTCGATAATGCGAGTACAAAATGTTGAAATACGCGTGATAAATCGATCAAAAGAAATACATCAAAACTGATCGTGGGTGTTGTGAAAGATATCGGACGTTTTATAAGTCTACTATATTACTGTTATTATGTAACTAACGTTTTATTGTTGCGGATATATTCGTTGTATAAATCAATCTTCAGAAGATTATTTTATAGGGCACATTATTGTCGTTCTGGTTGGCGCCAGCCTTATAACTTTCCTTTGTATATAAATTTATATACATCTATAAACCAGCATACATTGAATTTTTTTCAGCTAATAAATCTATTATTTATCCTACGCTCATTGTTACAATCAAATAGTATCAATTTTCTCGAGACTCTAATACGAATCGTGGGCTAAGAAAATTATTTTAATCGCAACTTCTCCATACATTTTCATGTATTTCCAATGTTTCTTTTTCACTATAATTATAATTAATCGAGAAATTGTCCTCGCTGGTAAATTTTTCGAAAATGAAGACAAAAAATCATGATTCCGCAAGCTGCATTTTGGTTTCCTGTACATTAAAATCGTATACACACATAGTTCCATATAAACATGTATAATGAGTAAATGGAGTATGTGCCGATTGGTTAGTACATGCATATATATATACAAAACGCGGAACGCCTGAAACCGTTCGAACTGTCCGACATTATGCAAGCCATGCTCCAGTTTCAAAGCCCCTGCTTCGGTATTCCGCGACTCACTTTCACTCATTCACTCCAAGGAGAAGCGGGGAATGGGAGAGAGCTCGTACTGTTTTATCCCGGGGCCTTATATCGCCCCTTCTCGCTCTCTCATTCGCATGACTTTCACTTCCACCAAGCCCGCGAGACTTCTCAAGTATCCTTGCTTCCTTTTTTCCTTGGTCACACCCTCCCCCGCGTCCGTGGACGCGCGTGCTCCAGAGACTTCATGTTATCTGCACATGCACGGTCCCCGACCCGCCCCGATCGCGCCTACATACGCGAAAACCCTTTTTCTCTTTGAGCATCTCTCAATAATGTACGCAGAGAAAGGATCGAAATGGCCGGACTTGACATGTTGGTAAACGCCCGAGAACATCAAAATGGCGACCGATAACATGGCACTTCCGGGAAGTTATTTCTTATTAAAAAAATAATTACAATTATTCAACATTTCAATTGAAATTTAATTGAAATGATGTATTCAATTATAGTTATATATTTATTGCTCAATTGTTTTGATATTTATAACTATTAACTATATTAATTTGTGAATTTTAAAGAAATTGAACAACTTTCGACGAGTACTAATTGCTTCAGTCTGATTAATATGCACAAAAATTGATGAATTCGGAAGTTAAAATCGTTGGTGCAAGGCACGCGCGTACAATTCCGCTGTCCATGTAAAGCTGATTGAGTTGGGATTACCAATCTGGGAAAATAATCAAGGTATGCCTGAAGCAACGGATTGTTGCAGCGTGTAGATTCGATTCTCGCGAGCCCAAATAACACACATCTGATGTTGATTGAATAGTAGAAATCGATTAAAACCCCTAACGTAATAACGTAGTCGTACTTCTAGATCTTGGTGTAATCGTAACACTACTCAAGATCCCTTCTTTTATCTCCATCGAGAAACTTAGTGTAGTATTGAATAAGAGGAGAAGAAAAAATGTAACCAAAAAAAAAACAGATCCATCAAGAAATCACGTTACCAATTACTGCGAGACTCGCGGAACTGGTCTTTAGGAATTTATCAGTCTGCTGTCGATCTTGCGCTACGAGTGTGAACGAAACTTTTGGAGGCCGTTTCGATAATTAAGAGCAAGAGAGAAAGAGAAGGGAAAACATGAATATTGAAACGAAGCGAATCGAACGAAATTTCATGGAAGATAAGAGTACGATGAGAGAAATGTCAATAAAAATGTACAGAAGAAAGTGTTAACCTTAGACGTAGTTTTCGATATTGGAATAATTTCGAAATGATACTGAGGGACGAGTAAACATTGTATGATTTTGGCTCATCGTCTTCTGAACTCGCCGGTTTTTCAGTGACTCCGAATTACCAATAAAACACTCATTTTACTTCCTAGGAACGTTTATATCACCGAAAATCGTTGTATAAGTTAATGAATATTCAATATAGACGTCAATTTTAATTTACAGCACTTCATAATCACTCTTTTCGTAGTATGAGCCCAGTTTTCGACCTTCGTCAATTTAGGAGGAACGAACAAATTCTCAGGAATGATTGATCGATCCATGAGAGATTTCGTCTGTGAGTTATGATTTAGTGACACAGAATTCCTTTCACATTGAGGTGAAAGGAAAATCGCGTCAAGTGTCTTTGAATATTTGACGTTAGTGAAGATCATCACCATGATTTCTGATGTACATCAGGAAGAAAAATATCACGCCCCTTGTTACATCCATGTCTGGCATAATTCATAACTCATTCGTAAGTTCGGTTACTTCGAGGCGTAGATTTAAATGCGAACACTTTTTTTTAACGGGAGAAACCAGTTTAGGAGGCCAAAATTTTGGTGTTTTTCGTGAATTTTTTTAACAGGGAAGGAATAATCAGAATTTGTTTTAACTTGGAGGATATTTTATTCATGTTTTGAAGTACACTTTGTAATTTTTTCAAGTCATTTTCGCCGGAAATAGTGGAGTTAGAAGCTGCTGTCCATGGACGATCGCCATCCGAGTTTTTTGCTGGTGGGCATTCCTGAAGTCCCAATTTTTACCTGTAATCATTACAATTTTCTTTTTTCGTTAACAACATATTTCCTAAGAATATGAACCTAATTGTGATCAAAAAAGTTGAAAATTGCATGTTTTTGAGGTGTTTGAACACAATGTCATGTTTTTATATCATGTTTTTCACGTTTTTTGCATTAAAAAAAATATTTTTAATAACAATATCATCCCAGAGTTAGGTTCATATAGATTGTAATTGAATAAAGAATATTCACACAAATTTTCAGAACGATTGGTCAATAACTTTTTGTGCTAGAATGCCCGCCAGTTGAAAAAAGTCGTCCATGGACAGCAGCTTCTAACTTCACTATTTCCGGCGGAAATGGCTTGAAAAAATTACAAAGTGTACTTCAAAACATGAATAAAATATCCTCCAAGTTTAAACAAATTCTGATTATTCCTTCCCTGTTAAAAAAAATTCACGAAAAACACCAAAATTTCGGCCTCCTAAACTGGTTTCTCCCGTTAATGCTCTGTTATATAATAAGACTTTATAGTCACTGTTACATTTGCAACTTGAGACGTGTACTGCTACTTTTTCATTTCTTGGGTCACATAATTTATATTTTTTTTTTCTACATCTCCATATTAACCTTTTAAGGACGGGAGTGGTCGATATGTCGACCACCTCTAAGCTTGGCGACTCCACATAAGCTATTCAGTACATATATAGCTAAATTTCGCATGAAAAAAAGTCAATTTCAATGGAAAATTCCCCGTTCTTAAAAGGTTAATGACGTTGTATTAAGTTATTGATTTTTAATGTGCCTCAATTCCATCATTTCCATGGTTATACTTTAATGACAAATAATCAATCCAATGAATCATTAAAAAGTCAAAATTTTGGCATCACTAACTGCAGCTTGTGACATCTTGAAATAGAAGTTTGAGTGTCCAACATAAGGGACCAATTTCCATTTTTTCCAGTATAAAAATGGCACTCTTCTGGGTTCAACGTAATAATTTTGAGGTTCCTTCTAATATCTCCAAAAGTATTGAACCAAAAAACGAAAAATCATGCGAAATGACGTACTTATTATTATAATCAATGCATATTGTAAGCATCAATGAAGATGATCGTAATATATTGAGAAGGTCGATTAAAAATTACTTAAATACAATAATAATATATCCTATACGTAAGAAATTTCTGTGTTTTATGTAGCATATTATAAATAAAATACATATATAAATACTAATTTTAATTTTTTTTTCACCACGATATAAGGCAACATATCGCACGTGTGGCGGAGAGGCGTTCCGCAAATATCTCCATTGAAATTGTGAATAGATATTTTTTATCAAGATCTTTACACAAGTTTGATTGCTTAACATTGTAATAAAATAATTCGTCTACGATTTACGACTTTAAGGGAACCCTATTCTGCAAATTCAATTAATAAATCATGTGTCTTTTTGATCGTATACATAACGGTGAACATAAAACAGTTGGCACAAAATAGTGTAAAATTAACACATTAAAAGCGTCTATAACAAACATTCGGTGTTATTTCAACTTCTAAAATTGGAAAAAGGAACAACGAGATGATGTAAAAATGACACCTAAAGAACGATAGGCAAGTACCATGTAATTGTATACCGTAAATTTTACCAATTTATCCGGAAAAGTGTTATCTCATTATTTTGACACTACATGGTGTTGAAACAGGAAATAACACGAGGTCAGTTTTTTTACCAAACGACCGGTGTTATTTTTACTTCAGAAATTAACATCGTTTTTTTTTAACCACTCACACAATTTCAGTTCACATCCCAAATTTTTTACAGTGTATTGAAGACATAATGGAAGAAAGAGAGTACAACAATTCACATTAATTCCCATCAAATCTAATGGATTCAAATCCATTAGATTCATTGTTAGTCGACCGGATATAGTTAACGATAATTACCGGAGTATTGTATCGAGCTCTATGTCGAATACGTATCCCGTTTCTACGACTCTCATACATTTTGCCCATTGAGAACAACTTGCATGTAGCTGCGATTAAGAAAATCAGAGAATTTATACAACTGAGTTCTCTTCTTTTTTGTATCAATTCGAGCCTAATATATAGTTCATCCGTTTATAAATTATCTAAAAATAAAAAAATAACACAACTGGATATAAAATAAAAAGAATATATATGAAAAATCAAAATTAAATTAAAAATACAATAAAAATTAACAACAGTATCGATTTATCCGAGTCGATCGCATCGTGCAAATTTTCCATCCCAAAATTGTAGTCTCGATTTCCTGAAGCTGTTTTTTCCTACCACGTATACTTATAAGTATTGCTGCTGTTTAATGTATTAATCACATACGGATTCGGGAGAGCGGTTGGTCCGGTGGATGGGGGCTCGGACTCGCACGTCGCGGGTTCCGGGTTCGAATCCCGGCCAAAACACCAATGAAAAATTTGAAAATTTTTTTCAAGTGTTTCTGCTGCAATCCCGGGTGGTTCGGATTCCACCTTCATAAATCCATGGCCAAACACCTCTCTGCGATGCATGAGCGGTCGGTGTACGGCTTTGGTGGCCTCCCGTGGACGGTTCTCATCGTGCGGATGGTGGTCCTCTAGCCGTGCACTGGCTGGCTCATTGCATCACAGCAGCTGAGGAGGTGCCTGCTTGAACGCCTCTGGTGGCCATGCTTGAGCGTGCTCGTATTGCCACCCGCGGAGATTAGTCGGGCACCCGCTGTATCGGCAAGGTTTTCTACAGTTTCCCTTCGCCCTCGGTAAATACGATACAGCGCGGGAATAAGTCGGCTGCAGCCGCATATGTGGGAGAATGGATGGAAGAGTAGAGGAATAGTTGGAAAGAGTGGGGAGGCTAAGAGGGAAGGACCCTGGGCCGTGGAAGTAACAATCGCGGGGGCGATTGGTTACAAAACCCCAATAAAATAAAAATAAATTAAAAAAAATACATACGGATTCATATACATGTGGGTTTCAATCGGATCGACGCGAGATTATAACGGGCATCGCCTTCTCGTTAACTCCGGAGCAGTAATTATTATTTTTTTTACTTTCCTCATTGCTTTGACCTTTACAGTATTCTTGCAAGAACGCTCATTGCAGAACTTTACACTGTACCGTAGCTAATCTGTAATTCATCGGAAACACTTATATATATATATATATGAGGACGGGTTGAAATTCCGAACTTTAAAGAATAGAACGCTGAAAATTCCGAATTTATTTATCTAGAACACAATACTCCTGGAAATTTACAATTCCAAAATTTTGTAAACAGAATTATTGTATAACCGAAAATAAAATTCCACTACGAGATTAAATGAGAATAATCATGGATCCGTCCGACAAAATGTCAACATGAAAACATAGCACGTAAAACATGTATCAACTTCTCATAATCAGAGTCCATAGTTCCAAAAACATGTAGAGTTATATATTCAATATCCTGAATGGCGAAAGTTTCTACAGAGAAAAGTTCCGAAAATAGGAATATCCGTTAAGTGTAAACATCCTCATATTATATGTTTACAATAGAACGTAAAAGATGATCAATACTCAGAAAAAATTCTACCGAAAAAGATCAAAATTCCGAAAGAATACTACTCTGAAAGATCAAAACTCCGAAAAAATTTTCCCTGAAGACCGAAACTCCGAAAATCCATGCGATAGAGCAGTGGTGCTGCCATCTAAACGCGTCAGGCTTACATGCTATCTGCTTTATGTATGAGTTTTCAGAATTTTGATTATTCTGAACGTTCTATATCGGAATCTTACACTATCTAAACTTGAGCTTTCGCAAACTGGATGATCGAAAATATGATTTTTGGATTCCAAAACTTTCGGGAACCTGACGAATCTCTTATTAGCTTTTATTATATTTAAACTTTCTGATATAGTTCGTTTTCTAGAATAAAAATTTCGGTAATTTGTGGCGTGTTTAATATTACATATCCGGAGTTTTGTGAGTCGAATTACTGGCCATTCAAATAAAGCGTTGATCTCAATCATACGATTTCTGAAAATTACCTTGTATAAGAAATCACATTTGTATCCTTTTTCTATCGCTACTCATACCGTTCTACATCATTTACAGTCAATTGCGTAGACTTTCGCTGGCATGATCCTTACGAAGCTTTCAGTTTCGGAACATTAAAATTAGGAATTTTAAACCGTCGGAGCATTTAAAGTTCGGAATTTCAAACCGGCCCCATATGTGTGTGTGTGCGCGCGCGCGCGCGCGTGTGTGTGCGTGTGTGTGTGTTTGAAGTGATCTTTAAGAGGCGCGTATATGATTTTTGACCATGTGCCTCCATAGATTGGTTTCCTAACGACAAAATGAAAACGTGTGCAAAAAAACCGGCTCCCAATTTCTACTGGAAATGGTGCCTCCGTAAGCACGATTTGATTCCTATTTGAACAACACTTGGAGTTTTATTCTTAGTAATAATTTCTTTTTTAGTCGACTATGAGAGTCAAAAAAATGATTTAATCATGAAAGTTTGCTCTATGCGAGTGTTACTAATTGTGAAAAATGGTTATACTTTCCTTCCGAATGTTTATACACTGTAACAAAAATCGGAGGCCCAACACTTTTTTTTTCACGAGCTGCTTTCTTTTTTCGAAAAAAACCTCTGATGCGCCTAATTTCCAACGTACTAACACGCGTAGCCGTTAATTTGTTCCTCCATTCATATTAGCAAATAGAGAGTGAAACGACGTAAAGAGTCCATTCAAATAATGGGACACGTGCTCTAACAAACACTGCTTCGTGCGTAGGCGTATGTTTCTCTAATAATATATTTTTAACACATCATATATTCGTTAGAGGTACAATACCGAACCCTCGTCACGTTTTCCTCACACGTTTCTCGACACTCGTCGATCGAGCCTCTACCTCGTGTCCCACTGACCCGGACTATGGGCAAAAAACGAATCTTGCAACCATTGTTGCTTATGGTGTTGACCACAATCATCAAAACGGTCGTCTATGATATTCAAAAAACTTTACAGCCTATTATTTTTACATATTTGTAAAATCGTAATTACGAAAAAAAAAGTAAAACGAAATAACAATAATAATTGAAACCAATATCTAAGAGAACATTGCATCGAATATTAAAAATCAACAGTAATTAATTAATCCAAACAGACTTCAAAACCGGAAATTAAATTTCACTCTGTACATCAATTTTCGTTTCAATTTGTACAAAACCGTTACATTTTTACTAATGAAAATGGTTCGAATTCTCGTTAAATTGGTCGTGGTCCCTCATGTATTATTTATATATAGTAATGTTGTACAAATTTATGCGTATTTACGTCGCCGCGTCGAAAGTGGTCTTTACCAATGATAGATGCGAGTATGCCAATAGCCATTTTATTTACACTCGTACACTCGTACACACGCACACACGCACACACACACACACACACAAATATAAGTGTTTGCATATATGTCGATAGAAGAAAAAAAATATATATATATACATGTCGATCGGTAGCGCACATATGTTCGCAAGGTCGACCAAAAATCCGGTTACTTTTCTACGACATTGCACAACTGGCTGCATAATTTGTCTTTGCGTATGTATGTATGCATGCGCGCGAGAAAACCGCTATGTAGAACTGAAAGGGACAGTTATGCATATACATGGAGAGAAATGTTTTAGAATATTTGTATAAGAAATTTCGGCAAAAATTGTCGTGTTTTCCAATGATGTGTGTGCCATTGTTAGGCACAATAAAACATATGAACAGTGCGTATAAATGTCACCAAAAAGCAAAATTAAAATCAATGGTGTCAGTACGATCAAAAGTAGTGTCCTGGCACTGTAAAATTTCATGTGACGATTGTCAATTTTTGCTTGCTTGAACATGAATTTCAATATTGCTAATTTTTTAGTTTTATTCCTCATAATAATAATAATAATAATAATAATAATAATAATAATAATAATAATAATTAGGATTATTATAATTATAATACTAATAAGTTAATTAATTAAAGATTATTCATCAATTGATAAATAATCGATTCATTAAATAAATTATCTATTTATTGAATAAAGAAATCATGAATGAGATCAAACGTTTTAAATTTTCTTTAGTTCGTCTTCAAATCAGGGTTTCAAATTGAATATATGTACGTATCAGAACACGGCTGCGATAGGAAGAATTATGTTGGATTGGCAATTTGAAGTTGAAGAAGAACATCACACAATTCGTTGCTTCTTTTCCTCCCAAGAATTCTTTTTTCCTTTTCAGTATAAAAAAAAATTGTCGAAGGTTAAAGACCATGTCATGTCACATGACACATCGGAATAAAAATAATAAAAGGAGACGACAGGCTCTGGCCTGGTCGTCTTATACAATAACAAAAGACGAAGTTTGAACCAAAAATACCAAACAACACGGTAAAAATTGTCTCGCACCGTATTAAAATTTCTAACCCATCTGAGACTTAGTTGCGGTACAGCCATTAATTTTTCGTCCATGGAGAATTAAAAAGCAGCAATTTTGTTTGTAACGATACGTTCTATGATGCTTTTTCCAAAATTCATTGAAATGGAAATATTCATTGGAATCTCTATTTTTTTTTTTTCGATAAATCGTTCCAAAAAAATCTTTCCCACCCAACTCGTAATGCAGAGTACGGTAATTTTTGTGATATTTTTCTCTCCGTGTGTATATCTAAGTTTTGCCATCGATCGTTCCGTCTCGTAGCTCGGGCGTTTATTTATTCTACTCCATGGGTCTTGCGTTTGCCTACGATTTGGCCAATCAAGTTAATATAACCGTTTTTCCTGGTATCCGAAAATATTTTAAAAAATGTGTAATAAAAATAGTTCTGCGAATTGAAAATTGCTATAGTATAGGTTCACGATATCAAAATAAGCGAATGTCAAAGTGATAAGGGTAAAATAATCTAGGAATGGATAAATAATAATAATAAAAAAAAGTAATGCAATTAAGTGGGGTTAAAAAAGTACTCGAAATTTATAAAAATTCTTAGAAATTGTTCTGAATTAATTGGAATTCAATTTTTTAATTAATTTAACCAATTACAAATTAATATTATTTTTATAATAATAACAATGATAAAACCACCGTAGCTTCTAAAATGTTAATAAAAGTAACGATATAAATAATAATAAATATCAGAAAAATCGTAAATTTTCACATTTTTTCGATGAAACGTACTTTTATCATGTCAAATTACTTTTTCCTTCCGGCAAAATAAATTCAATAGAAGACTGCGTCTAAGCTATCGTTACGATAATGAGAGTCCTTGATATTTACGCGTGCAAATTACATCATGCATACTGTTACTCTTGATCGATTACGACAATTCTCTTCGAATCAAATTAATTCAATTGGCCGGATTGGATTTTTAAAAATTTATTCTAAAAACTATTCGTAATTTGAGATAACGTTTCGTACTCGTGACTCTGATACATATAAATATATACATACGTGTTACACATTTATAACTGCATACCGATTTTTAAATGCCACTGGATAAAAGTCTATTGATATTTAAGCTAATGCAGACATGATCGGCTTCTAATATTTCAATGTGGACTAGCCGTTTTTTGCTTGTATTGCAATATACATATAAATATATTTATTTATATCTGTACGCATAAATATTACAGAAAGTGTGGGAGTCGATCGATTTGAAAAGAAACATTTTACTTAATTTCTAAATAAAAAAAGTTCGATTGATCATTAAGAATGGAAATTAGAAATGTTTCAATGAAAGAATTCTTGTTTATCAAATACATTAAGTTCTTGAACGATTTGTATTATGATGAAAATAATAGTTGATGTACAAAATTCAATTTGGGATTATTAATGATGTCATATATATGGGAAAAAATTGAATAATGAATTTTGTAAATGAATTTATATATTGCGAGAGGTAAGTCGTGGAGAGACACAAATGAAAAGTGAAAGGACGTTTTGTATCTTGCTGGTCAGTAAACTTTGCCCTTCTTACTGGACAATTCTCTGATATCGAAAGTCACTAACGTTTGATCGGGAACACTGATCTTGCAACGATCTGCAATTCTTGTTCACAGGAACGAAACAAAAAATTGTAAATATTCATAATAAATATTTATTTCATTTATGTACCTATGAACATCAAGAGACTCGCTAGAGTCTCGGGACAAGTACATTTGCAGCTCTGTTTTTATTTCTCTCGAAGAGAATAAAATTTCTTATGCGACAAATCGTTGGTCGTATATCACGCGCTTTGCGAAATAAGAATTGATGAAAAATTGGAACGGAGGAACGTGTGTAAAAAGGCGAGAAAAAAAATCTAAGTATTGTGGCGTCGATCGTGGCGTGGGCGGGGGAGAATGCGAAATTTTTGCATGGATATTGCCGAGGCACGTACGTCGATTTTCTCTTATTCCAGGTTAATTGTTCTTATCGCATCGTCCGTGCAATTTGCATCCAAAGTTGAGTAAAAAAATACAGAAAGAAAAAAAAGGTGGATGCCCACGCGTAAAGGTACACGGTCTTCAGTTTCGAGATATAATCGAGGAGCGAATGGCAAATAGCATGAGTAATTAATACGTGATCTAAGAACGGATGAGCGAACTGACTCTGATCGCGGGGAGTGCATGAACCAAACTCGCTTGTGCTGGGCTTCTCGCCAATTAAACATTCGCTAAATTAGCCTTCGTGCATGGATAACGTAAGAGCCAACAGTCAATTATCTCCCTGCCACACTGCTGTACAAACGTCTCTTCTCTGTACGCCTAGAAGTCTCGCATTTGTCAATTCGAAGCTTTACTCCATATCTCACTCTTGCGATGTTTATGCTTCAATCTTTAACATTTATTTCATTTAATATAAAAAATGATTTTAGCGCATTCTCGAGAGATTTAACATATTCTAAAGTTTATGTACAAACCAAAACGTGAAAGGTGTTAAAATTTAATAATTATCCGTATGAAAGGACGATTTAATTTGAATTACATCCCTAGAAAGCTCATACTTGTCAATTAGAAGCTCTACTCTATATCTCATTATTGCGATGTTTATATTTCAATATTTAACATTTGGATAATTTAATATCAAGCAAGATGTCGCTACGATTCGAGAGATTTAGCATATCCTAAAATTTATGAGCAAAGGAAAACGTGAAAGGTCTTAAAATTTAATAATTATCCGTATAAAAGGATGATATATAATTTGAATTATTATCATCGTAAATATAGATATGGATAATCGTATTTTTTAGACTCCAAAAAATATTTACACTCTTATTAAAATATAACTTCGTTATCTCGTTGCAGATTGTGTTCGAAATACTCCCAGAAGTGCGCGCGCAAGCAGAAATGAAGGATTTCTCGAGTTCGAGTGTCCTGAAGAATTTGGCTATTATCCTCATCCCCGTGATTGCACGCAGTACTATGTCTGCGTTTTTGGTGGTGCGTTATTGGAGTCATGCACTGGCGGTCTCATGTACAGGTACGTTCAAAAAGTTTATAAAAAAAAATCTAAACAAACTATCGTTATTGAAGAATTAATTCTCAATAAGTCATTTAAGGTAGATCGGTGAATTTGAGCCATCCAAGATGAAGGGCTGACAATTTTTGTAGTTACACATAAATATGGGATGAATTAATATTTTCAATTTGAACGCTATTTACCATTTAGTTTGGTAGTAATTAATTCGTAAACATCGACTGTTTCCAGACACTTATCCCTACGAGGATAAAAAAATCGTATGCAAGTCAAGACTTATTGAATTTTTACATTTGGTATTTCCAAGATTTCGTAATAAAAAATTGATCGCTGTATTCCGCGAATATTCCTGAATATAATAGTGCTTGAGTTTTTGGATGTTACCGTTAAAAATCGACTGAAAAAATAAAAAAATTATTCGTTGTAAAATGATTGAGATTTCCACAAGAATGATACGGGAAAGAGCGCGAGAGCGCTTAGCAACTCTGTATTCGGCGTCTGCTAGCACATGCCTTCAGACGTGACAGTTTGCCAATTTGACTGTTTTGCTTTCCTGTTCTCGAATGTTTTTACCGTATTTGATAAATATCGATAGAATTAACGGTGATAGGTAAACTGGAAAATCTCTGCCGTTGCGTAATTTCTTTGTGTAAATACACTATATAGGTTGTAAACAAACCTGACAGTTTCGGCAGACGACAGTAAAGGCCATGACACGTTTTACAATCCACTGCGTTCGTCAAATTTCAATTATTAAACATTTATTGAACAATAAAATCATATAAAAATATCCATTCTCCGCTGTTTACATTTAGAAAATAATAAAATCATAATTTCAAAGTCAATTTTGCATTTGCAAATTTTGGTCTACAATAGATACTGCAAAGATCACGTATAGTCGTCACCGATCTACCTTAATCGTTGACTATGATAAATGTTCTCAATATTCATTGAAAACATTCAATTAAATTCGAAAAAGTGTCATGCAATCAAATCTTCGGCAATGAGAAAGTAAATACAGTAAAAAAGTTGCAAAAATTTTATTCGTTTCGTACACATTGAAATATATTTATCTCAATGTCTACGAAACGAATAAAGTTTTTGCAAATTTTTTACTATGTTTACTTTCTCGTTACCGAAGATTTGATTGCATGACAATTTTTTTGCAGACCTCGCTATTATTATACCGAAGTCTGCAAACGAGCTCGTGTTTTTCTAGCGAGAAATCGAACAGCAGGTATATAAAGCGTGGAAAATCGAAAGTAAAGGATATGCCGCGGTATCCTGTCTACGATATATCGCATATCTCAGTACACAGATACGTAAACATGTTTATATATTATATACATTTATGAACGAGGAGTAAAATGTATACAGATATTTTCGCGGAGGGTTGGCATGTATAAAAAAGTGGAGGCTTAGCCTGCGTACGTAAACACGACTCACTTGTCTCGCTTTTACGGAGTCAGCCGGCATTTTCAGAGAGCTTCGAGATCGCGCAGGTTCCCAGGTATTGTTTGCATTACGCGATATAAAAGATTCGTGAGATTTGTCTACCAAAGCTATACATATGTGTGTGTATCGAGGCTTGCGCATAAAGTGTTTGATTTGCTGCGAGAGAGCTCGATCCTACCAAACATGGCGAAGGGAAGAGACATCAACGCGTGCGAACAATCCTTTTATTCTCACCTCTCGCTTTGCTTGTTCTCCCTTTTTCTCTGCACATTATTGCTGCTCATGCCATTTTCCGAACTCGTTCTCTTCGTCATTATTTTCTCTTCCCCTTCCCTCCTTCTTCCTTCGTCTGTTTTATGATTCCAATCCACGGAAAATACAATTAAATTTTTTCACCGTATGAGCTTTGACGTGACAGCATTATTCTAAAAGGCGAATGATCCAAAACTTTCTGAATTATCGTGCCCGAGTTCCAAATACGTACCAGGTATTTCATAGAAACAAATGTGTTTCCGTATTTATTGAATATTTATTTAAAACCCGTTTTTTTACTTACTTTCATACGCATCTTTAAACATTAAGACTCGAGATTTGAAATGCAGCCTTGCTAAGTTTTCGAATTCTCTTTTAGCGACAGATTTTGTCATCATTTTTCGGCTCGATTCAATTTAGCACAGAGTACAATTTTTATTATTCAATAATGAGCAACAAATGTATACCATTTTCAATCCGGGAGATAAATAAATACTTCGACCACACCCAACTCGTAACAAATATGTGATAACTCTTTACAGTCTGCGAACGAAGTGAAGTGTATGTATATATAAACTTGAATCACAATTACGTGGCACAGTACTTAGACACATTAATAGGGAGAATTGCATACTCGTGCATACAACGTTTTGCAGTGTTCAGCGGCAATATTCTTAATGGTAAATACCAACCAATTAAGGATAAGGCTTGTGACACTAGTCCAGACTACAACACCAAATGAGACAGATCGATGTATGCATCAAACAATCGCATTTTTTACTCATATTTTTCATCGAAATTTGGCCTTTTTTTCATACATTTTAATAGTTCAACGATTTTTCAAAATCTTCATGTTGATACGAAGAGAATATCGCAATATTCGACTGAATATGTCAATTATTAAATAAAATGAAAGAACGTTGAATGGAGAAGAAAATCGCTCCTTCCTCCGTGACTCCTCTAGATTCGATTTCCAAAAATACCGAAATTTTAAATCGTCATCACGTATGGTGTTAAATAATGATTGAAAAATTTAATCGAGACGTTTTCAACTTTTCAAATTTGCCAAATATTTAAAAATTAAGTCGAATACATAAATCGAGTTTCAAATATGAAAAGAGTCAGAAGTTACTAGGGTTTCAACTCGCAATGGAAAAAAGTTATGGTTATTTTTGTAAAGGGGTAAAAAAATTGGAAAATTGTTTTTTCAACATTTCTTATAAGAGTCTATGTAAAAATGTATTTTCATTAAAAAGAATCAAAAAGATCGGTAATTTATTTTTTTTAACGCACTTTTGAGAAAAAACTCAAAGACCCATTTTTTTCGCTACTTTTTCTATTTTATCATAATGATCGATTGGAAAATTACATTTCTTATTATGAATTCTGTGAAAAGTTTATCGAAAAAAGGAGAAAATCGAGCGATTTATTTCGGTATGTCAATTTCTGAAAAAAATGGCGCTACTGTGAATGTCGATTTTGTCGAAAAAAAATTCTTTTCATCCCTCTGGCTATGGATAATTTTGGTAGACTACAAAAAAGAGGGCTGGGCTTTGCAAAAAGATTGAATTTGCATATTATGCTAAAACACAATAATTACGTTGTATGAACAGGGTGAAGAAAAAATATTACGATTATGACAGTGAGTTAGATTGACCGTCAAAAGGCTCGTAATCTTTACGTAAATATGGTGATTTCTCTCGTTCGTATTACTATTTGATGTAAAAGCCTGGAGGCGAAAATCTCGCTCGACGAAGATAGCTCAGGGCTATTAGAAAACCGCTTAGACTTGATATTCCTTTTCCATCGAGTCATTCTCCAATATGTGCGTTGATTCAGAAATGTTCAAACGAAAGGCCAAGCTGATTTTGCGATCGAATATCGATTAAATATGCAAACTGTTATTTTATCGATAAAGAGATTTCGGTTTGAGGACTGAATTCTATTAACAAAAAAAGCAAATATTCAATCGAAAGTGACAAATGAAAATTAGATTAAGTTCTAACAATATAATAAAAAATAATATTAAAAAACTAAACAAATTAAGAATCGATCGAAATTAGGAGGAACATTTTGTACAGATTTTGAAGCTCTCAATAGTTAGCAATAATTGATCGAACATTTGTTAAATATAAAAATGCATAAAAAATTATTTTTTAATATACTAAAGTCGTTTTTCTTTCTCCCTTTCTCTCCGATAGCCATGAACTGCAGACTTGTGATTGGCCACGTAACGTTGGATGCCTTAATGGTGGCAGCATCGCCAAAGAGACCGAGGAAGAAGATGCCCTGTTGGAAAGGTGAGATAAACAATGGATAATTACACTGCTATTAGATAATGTGCTCGAAGCGTGAGACTTTACCTGGCTAGTAAACCTGATTATATCATGTGCCACGGGAATCCCAAAATTAACAAATTATATTACGCATCATTAATTAGAAATGGAAGAAATTCATCATGGGGCATAGTAGGTGAATTTTTTTTTCTTACTTTGCCTCGTAATAAAATTGCATAAATTGTGCTATTCTCATCTTCGCATTGTTACCCATCAGTAAACATATAATATCAATTAAATTTATATACATAGCTCATGTTACAATATGGTAAATGGCACAATAATCTGAATACTTTAGCAGTGAAAAAGCGTAGCAATTAGGCGATCCAATTAAATTATATAATTAGTACCCATTGAACCATATAAGTGAGGCAATAAAGTCTGCAATTAAAAAACATACAAATCATTCGTTTAAGGCGTGTAATCACTTTAGGAGACCGAAAATTAGATGATTTTTTGTATTTTTTTTTTATTGTGAAAAAAACGGAAATTTCCGCAACTCTGACAATAATTTATTCATATTTTTATACATCTCTGGTAATTTTTTCAAGTTATTTCATGCATTAATTTAGGTGTAATCCGCTGTGTCCCTTGGCGTGTCCTCATCGTCGTTGTCGATTTGCGGGAATTGTGCAGCTCCCAATTCGCATGTGAAATAGTCCAACAAATTTTTATACATTCTTGAGATCTTTTTTAAGAACATGAACCTAAATTTTGAAAAAAAAATCAAGAATTGAACGTTGGAACGTGTTTGAAAAAAAATGATCGATTTTTAGCATTTTTTTCCCGGCTTTTTGCAATAATAAATATGTTTTAAACAATCGAATCTTTCTAACTTGAGGTTCATGTTTTAATAAATTATATTATGTAAACGTGTTCCAAATTTGAAGATGATCCATCAATTTGTTTTTGAGTTATGATTCCCGCCAATTGAAAAAATGTCGTTTCGAGAAAAACACGTTTAAAGTTTGAGCGCACTTGGGAGTCGAGCGGAGAGTTTTTATCATTTATATACATACCGTTAGAAGGAATCCGAATATCGTTTTGAAATTTTCAGGGTGTATTCTTAAGATATTTTGCTAACGATTTATGAAATAAAAAAAAAATTGATTTTTTGAAGCATCTAAAGTGGTTGCTCGCCTTAATCAGTGAAATAAAATGTGAAATCTGGCAGCTGTTTATTTTCAAATGAGCAAATTTGGTTTTCTGATTTTCTTCAGTTTTATGTTGAAATAGTTATAAAAATAAATAAATAAGGGAATAACTGAATAATTGCAACTGAAAAAAGCAATAAAAATAATAATCATTTAAAAATATTCATGAAATCATAATAATTACGCCAAAAAATTATTTGTTCATCGCCCATTGAAATTACTCAATCTCACTCGTGACTCGGAGCTACCGAATGAAAATATAAAATGCACGTATATATATATTCAGTCTCGCCGCATTATCCATTATTTTCCCAGCGTCAACGACGCCACTGGGCTATGCAGCCCCCCCCCCCAATTGTTCGGTATACTCGAGAGACACCGATGTAAATTGAAAGTCCTACGAAATATTTCTCTACGGTGCAGTGATTATAATATACAGTTATTTCTATTGCGGGATCGGCAACAATTATCCCCTTTATTGAGATATTCGGAGGCATGCATTCCGAATGATAAAACTTTCCTTTTGTTATTTACTTCCGATAGCGCACGAGTTTCAGGTGCCGATAGAAAAAAAATCATAAATCAATTGGACGCACGTAAAGAGAATGCGAAAATTGTAGTTATTAAAAATAAATTTATATTTATTTCATAGAGTTCAACTTACTGCAATAACTTAAATCAATAAAATTGTCGAATTAATCCTCTTATTTTGAATTAATTTCTGTTCATTCAATTTTCTAGTAATCATTTTATGGGGTTCAAATATTTATTTACATGTCCCGATTTAAAAATGATATTTTACAATTTTTTAATTTTACAAAAAGTCCCTAGATCGAAATGGAAATAACTAGAAAGGGCAAATTTTAAATCTAAAATTATTTTCCACACCCGAATGCTCTTTCGTTATGATTTTAATTCGATAAAACAAAAAAGAACGGGTGCCGAATGAAGTATTTATAATTACATGGGAGTGTGAAAATCGTGAGAGGTTTCGATCGATTTCGTAGTTTGGTAGATTTCGTATCTTAAGATTTATTTTATATATCACGAGTTCTGGAATGAGGTTCTTTCTCTTTGCCGGCGTGACACAATACCGAATCGGGCAAGGTGGGTCCGGATCAAGAGCGAAAGAGAGCGATGCTGAGTCCCGTTGTGCAAGTCCCCTCCACCCTGTAACTGGGCCTGTTGCACCGGTAGTTAAGTAAGCAGGCCCGCTCTCGAGTACTCATTACAACGTTCATTGTATACGATCACATTCATGTATAGTAGATATTGTAACACTTTCCCAACGAACTCCTCACCCGCCTTTCAAACTACCAGGCTAGAAGACAAAAAATTAATAAATAATAAACTTCATAAATTAGCTTTGGATGTAGCCAATTAATAGGCATACTCAACAGACCTGTACAGGTCTCGAATTATATCGACCATGGCCTACTTAACCGACGAATTAATCATAATTAAAATTGGCCAAAAAAACTTCCAACAGGCATCTCGAATACAAAAGAAAAAGATTACAAAGTCGTAGAATTCTGTTTTTTTTTCTTTTTTTTTTTATTCTCAAGTCCAATTAAGTTGTTAGTTTAATTATGGCATAAAAATCGTAGGATTTTCAGATAACGCTAAAAAATAAATTCACAAACAGTCAAAACTAACAGTGACTTACGTCAACTCTTTCATGCACGGTCTCACGTACATGTGACACCTTTTTCCTGACAGTTTTTCAGCTCTAAAATCTCATTCTCTAGATATTTTTGCGTAAGATAATTTTTCATGTGACCCTCGAACATGGAACTAACAATATGTAATTCCTGGAAATCGTTTATTGTACACGTCTTTGTGTTGTAAACAAAAAAATGCTATTTTTTCGGAAAAAAAATTGTGCACGAAAGGGTTAACGCTAACGCATCGAGAGCTGAAGAAATTAGAGACCTTTATTTAGTAAAAACTGTAAAATCAACGAAGTTGCAGAATTTTTGGGACCGAAACACTGGTATGTTTGATTGAACAATGTCACGAGTAATTTGTCGTTATTTTGTTACATTGTTTACGACAGATCCGCAAAGGCTGAATCGGTAGAACTGCACCATCAGCAGCAACATCACCAGAGCAGACATCATCAGCGTCAACCGATTCAGAGACAACAGTCTCAAGTAACGGTGACGTCATCGTCGCCCCCGGTATCTCAGATAACGGAGAGGCAGCAATCACGACAGAGACAGCATCAGCAGAGGAGGTACGAGGAGGTGGATGAGTACGAGCCAGCGACGGAGATCGAGAGTGATCGTCAGCAGCGTGTCTATCGCGGTCAACCGTCGACGATCGGCCAAGTTCAGCGTGATCGTGACGGCCTTAGGCGTAATATTATTTCAGTAAGTCATCCACCAACATCGTCATCATCATCATCATCGTCGTCGACTTTGTTGTTGTTGTCATCGTCGTTGTCGTCGTCGTCGTCATTGGTCTCAGTGACGCCACGACAAGACGCCGTTTCTTCGAACGATTATAATATCAATGAGGCTGCGATGAGACGCGATCGCGTTGACAAGAGATCTCAAGCTCCTGCGATCGAACAAAAATCGTTGAAAGTTCCTCAACAGGTTGTTTCGTTATCGAAGGAAAATAGGGAGCTGGATGGCGCACGGGAGGATGGAACTTTGACGAATAACGTTAGTTCTAACTTGGCGAGTACGACTGCAACAACGACAATCCCTCAACAAGGAGCCAAGGATAATTTAGACGGGATCAAAGCCACCCAAAGGCACAAATTTGTTGGGCAATCTTCTCCAACTTTTCCATCAACGCTGAATCTACAGTCTTTTGGTTCCGACGCGGCTCACACGAAGTCCGGCGAATTAGCCGTTACGACAAGCTCATCTCGGTCCATCCTGCAACAGCCACGTTCGCGGACTGAGGAAGTTTCATTCACTTCGCCAACTTCAATAGCCTCGCAATGGCAACGCTCCACCGAGGAATTCGAGAGGAACGAGATTTCCGTCACCCCGTCATCGTCCCGTCAACGAACAACCAATTCTTCACAACTTTCTCAAAGGCCTGACGATTCTATGGAAAAATATGAGTTTTCGGCTAGAAACTCGAGAAACTCGAATCAGCAACGCTCCAGCACTGATATTTATCAATCTTCGTCTCCCTCCTGGTTAAGATCGACCGAAGAACTGGAGAAAAACGAAATATCCGTGAGTCCTGGTCCAGCCGGACGTGGCTTTATGATCAAACGTTTGCGCTCTGATCGTCAAGACTTAGAGTCCGATGACAAAGAGATTTCCGGGGTGACGACCGCTTATTCGAGTCCAAGTTCCAGTTCCGATGTCGAAGTCATCCAACACGAAAGAGGCGAGTCAAGGAACTTGGAGGTATCCGTGAATCCATCGCGTCAACGAACGAGGGAAAACATAATTCCATCAGGTTTTCAGCCACGAGTGACAGAAAAATCGACCTCAATTTCGGAGAATCGATTTTTCACATTCGACGCATTGTCCGGACGGAAGGCGTCTTACGAAGATCCAGAAAATCGTAAATACTACGCGGTCACGATACCGCAACGCTATTCGACCGAAAGCCCAGAAATAACGGGATCACAGCGCGCTAATTACCTCAAAACTCGAAAAGTTCCGGTCAATCCAGTTCCACTGAATTCCACCAAGGGCAACCAGCAAGAGAAGAAATATTACATTCCATCCGTGCAGCAGCAGCAGCAGCAGCAGCAGCAGCAGCAGCAGCAGCAGCAGCAGCAACAGCAGCAGCAGCAACGAGGACATTCCTTCGGTTCCGAAACCTCCAGATTATTCGGGCAACCGGAAATACGGCGTAACGAGCCCGTCCAGGATCAGAAAATCTTCCAAAAGCCGGAAGTCCTCAATTTGTACTCATCGAATTCGAAAGGGCAGGAAATTTCCGATGGCAACGAAGCAGGAAAAGTTTCATCTACGGCGGACAAGGATCTTAACAGCGTGAAAACAACGACAACGATGGTCACGACGACAACAACAACGAGCATCAGCACGAGCAGCGCTAATTCCAAAGATCCGACGAAAAATGAAGTTGGATCGGTGCAACGCCCGTCCGGACAACGCGCAGAATTCTTCTCGTCTTCGGCTGGCGTTGATACGAACGAGACCGAAGGAAATGAAATACCAAGCTCGAATCGTGGCTCGATCGGCGCTCGAGGTCGTCAACGTTCGTTCGTCAGAGGACAATCGCGGTACAAGACGAAGGAGGAAATCGGAAGAACCTCGAGACCCGTAAGTCCTCAACTATCAAGCAACTGTGCGACCTGTCTTGGTAAACATCGGCCCCGACTTTCCCCGACGTCACTGGAAAAAAAAATGAAAAAAAAAATAAAATAAAAAAATTTTTAAAAATATACAAAATGCCTAAAAATCACGATTTATACCACTATACACAATAAATACTTGATATACGGAGCCACGTTTGCGTATATGTATTTATGTATATTTATACCGTCCGAGGAATTGGCATAAGCGACTCAGGTCGTTGAAAACATCGATAGAAAAAGTCGATGAAACGAGAAGAACTCTCCACAGGTTTTTGTTTGCCTGAGCCAATATCACGAGTATCCTGTGGATGTTAAAAAAAAATATATATATATATTTTGAATAATGACGCGATATACGGAAGACAAAAAAATATTTAATGCCGCAAAAGACAGAAAATCGAGGCGAAGAAAAGGCCGAGACAGAGTGACAATGAATGACATTATGGCGATCTGTGAACTCGCTCGTCCCAGAGAGAAAGACAACGAGAGCCTTGGCTAATTCTGACTCGCATTCCTATCGGTGCTCTCTCACTTTCTTTTTATCTCTCTGTATTGCTTCCATCCTCTACTACGAAAACTCGTCTCTTTAAAAAAAAAATAACTATCGAAATGCGTTAACGCGGTAGTGTGGTATAAAGTTGCCATGTGCGCAAATCGAGACTAATTACGTGATCCAGTGATGCTGTTGGTGATACGAAAATTCGTTCATCCCGTGTGACGAAAAAAAAAGAAACAAAAAAGACAAAAGAATGAAAAAATAAAATAAAAAAAAAATAAACAGAACAGTACTGAAAATACCTTTGAAAAGACACGAAACGGTCTTGAACGCCTGGGCCGATTATGTTGATTTGAGCTTCATTAGTTTTTCTCATACCCTGTTACCCTTTAAACTACAACTTTCGTTAATACCTTTACCTATTCTTACGTAATACTATTTGTTGATCTGTTACTCTGTATTTATCACGCTACCTAATGCTTGCACTCTCTTCTATTACTTTCGTAGATCTGTGTGTATCTTTCTTTTTAGACCATAAAGCCTTTTAACTTTATGGATAACTTTCAGCATCGAATTTCATGCGATAATCATTGTTCGATCGATTCGTTTTGCAGGAACGTGAAAAAGATAGTCTGGTCAACTCACGGGGACAGACCGAGAGTCATTACAGGTAAAAGCTCTCAAAATTTCTTTACTTTTATTTTTATATGTTTATTCTTAAAGCAGTTGCTAAAATGTACGTTATTTTTGGTCGATTTTTTAATCAATCGACAGGGCCATCTCGTCGGAATCGCCCAGAACTGCCAAAACTACCGTATCCACTTCAGCACCCATATCAAAATCTTACTACAGCGATCCCGATCAGAGTTATCCTTATTACACGATTTACGACGATGACGTAATTTACAAGGACGATGGTGAGTCGACAAATCAAAATTCTCGATTCTTATCAATTCCATTTTCGTAACGACGAAAACAAGTCGTTCCGTCCTGAGAAATTTTTTATTTTAACCATCCAAAATCTTTGACGACCATTTTATTCGAAGAAAAACACAATTTTTGGTTCATAGATTATGCACAATACACGGTGAATCGAACTGTTCAAATTCAACAACAACCACAAGTTCACCACCATCAACATCAACAACAAAACGTTCGAATCGCTGAAGTAACACCGAATTCGAATCAGTACAGCCAAAAACCGAAAAAGGTGACGGTCAACGATGCCGATAAATATAATCTCAATCAAGACGTGACAGTCTCCGACTACGATATCTATGACAACCAGGTATAATCCTTTCTTCTGAGATGAGACATTTTTCATTAAGATTTATTTATTGCCTGATGTCAACGAATACCTGATTTTATTTTTTTTCTCCCTTTCGTGCGATACTTCACATTATTATTTATTTTTGTAGCCTTTGAAGAACAAATTCCGAATTTCTGATGGACAACAATCGTTGAGGTAAGTTATTTGAACGTTAATCGAGACAAACCAACTTATTTTAATAATGAAATTCGTTTTTTTTCCGATTGAAACTCAATTTATTTAATATTTATTCATTCAATTGGAAATGATACTGCCTCGATCATTCTTTCGAATCGACTTTTCATTGAAATGTTTGTTTTTTCTCTCTAATAATTATTACGACACAGAACAAACGGGCTCAGTCATCCAGTGGTTCACGTGACGACTCCCAACGCAATTATCGACACTTATGTCCCATTGACGACGACAACTCAGCCACCACCCACAACCACCATTCGTCCTTACACTGTAACCGTTCAAAAGTCAGTAAATCACCAAACGAATATCTTATTTCTCATAAAATATAATTAACCCTAGAACCCAAAATCGATTTTTCTGAACGTAAACCCTACAACGGGCTCGAAAATGACCCCAATCTTCTCTTTAGCATAAAATGTTCCTCGTATACGATAAAAACGGATAATTATACGAACAAATCGCATGTAGTGAATATTTAATGGTGAAAACTCTATCGAACGAGAAAAAGTTTCGAAAAAATGCAAAAAAGAAGGTTTTTTTTACTAAAAAAATTAGAGTAGTTTTCGTTGTAGGGATCTAAGGTTGAATGAATTTCGTTGAAATGAATGAAAATAATTCTCACTCAAAAGTGCCACATTTCGGACGTTCGATCTGGGCAATAAAAAAAAATGTAATCGAGGATCATGGGAGTTACGATTTTGCAAGAACCACATTGCCTATTTTGCAATATGTAAGAATATCGGATCTTGTGCTCGAGTTTTAATGTACTCGATAGACCATACGGAATTGGCGAAGCTCTCGCGCTTTTTTATTTATATTTGCCAGCTTTCACTTGCTCTGGAAAAACATTAAAACATACGCGTACGTTCGCTTTCGTTCGATACAGACGGAAGCGATTTGTGCTCGCCCCTAAAACCGAGAATTATTTTATCCCATATGTATACATATATAATTATATGATTAGATTTTTAATTTCACTTTTTTTTATTTATATTTTTCTATAGCCGAGGCCGGCCGCAAGTTAACCGTGGCACTGCACCACCGTAAGTTACATATATCATCACATATACTTGTGTGCATGTGTAAAGTAATATTATTAAGTAAAATCGCAAATGTCCAGAAATCATACAGTGTGCATGTGCCGAAGTGGTCATTAATCCTCTTATTTTCCAATCGGCACAACGTTCTTTCGTGTTTTAGCTTTGTTCGACAACGTGTGGTAGAGATTTATTATCCCACGTCAACGTTTATTACGACGTTGAGATCATAAATGTATTCTCGTGCTTTAATTGTCTCTTTTTCTTCCCATAAATATAGATTTATACGCGCAAATCTATATTTAAGCAAAAGAGTCTGCAAATTTGTACAGGATGGAGAATTTCGAAATTTGGCTTCGTTAGGACCCAATTACTATCCCAATGCAGAGATTTTAGTTGTTTGGCTCTTTTTTTTTGCAGTGAAAATGCCACTGATATTCTTTTCGGATTCGAGAGAAATTTATTTGAAAATGAAGTCTGCGTATTGTGATCGATAAAATTTTTTCAAAATCTTTAACTTGTCGGGAAATCCCTGTTAATAATCACTTATTATTATCGTTTTTTGAGTAACAGCAATCACTAATTTCATTTTTTTTTCGACATCCTTTACTATTTCATTCTGTCTATTATTATACTGACATTATTCATTCATTATTAGTGTATGTTTTTTTTTCTTTTATTACGTGTACTTATACACGATTTACGTTTTCCATGATTCAGACGATTGCGTCCAACGCTCAAGCCATCAACGGCAATCGTATCCAAAGCCCAAGAATACGTAGACATATACAGATATCCACCTGTCAGACCTGGACCAATTTATCCAACTCCAACTGTCGACAAACCTGCAGCCAAGTGTCGCAAGGACGTTTGTCTACTTCCGGATTGCAATTGCGGCGGCAGCGATATTCCCGGTAAGATATTCCTTCAATAATCACAAAAAACAACCATTTTTACTAATCCAGCCGCGAGTATTAGTTCTCATAATTTGTTATTAACGAAAACCCTCGATTTTGCTTTGATTGAATAATTTTGGGCAAAAGATAATTCACATTATTTATTTATAAATATGAAAAATAGGTAGATGCCAAAATTTATTGAAAAACATAAAATGAAGTGTTTAAAAAAAACTCCTAGGCTAAAAAAATGCTTGTGAAAAATTTGGTAAATAGTTGATCAGGCCAAAATGCGAAACTGAATGAAAAAATATAGAATATATAAACCATAAAAAAGCGAAAAATCGTCAAAGGCCCGCACGCGTCGAAATCTTGACAGGAGGTTTTTTTTACGATCGGTGTCGTAATGTTTGCGTCAATGGGCGAAACACACGCGCACAAACGGGCTGATATAAATTCAATGGTCCGATGTTTATCTCAAGCAGTAAAAGGAAGTTCCGAACTAGATTGTTACAAAATACCCGGCTTATAATGTTCGATGTCGATATATGTATATTTATATTCGCACTTATTTTTCGAGAGTCGGAAATTTGAAACCGCAGAAATTCCCATTGAATCGTGACGTCACGCTTCGACGACAATTCTCTGGGTCTCTCATTCCTGCCAATATTTTTATTAATATTTTCCTCATATTTCTCATGACGATAATTATCGATGATTTTTTAGACTACAGATCGATTTCTTATTTTTACTTCATGATTTTTTTTGTTTTTGCCCGTTTGCATATTCGTTTAAAATCGGCGAAAAGTTTGACCTCAAATATCGCGCGGTTTACGCGTCGTTTACAGACCGGCGAATATCGTGATGCAATGTGATCAAATGGGGGGTTCCCGAATGTTGATTTTAAACGATCGAATTTATCAACCGAATCGAACTCGGTCAGAATATAAGGCTCGCAACGTTCTGAGAGATATACTTTCACCGATTCTAACGTTACATACGCATTACGCTCGACGGGCGTTCGAAAGTGAAACAGATCCGCGTTTCGCCCGGTCAGCGAGATCGTACCTCTGCCAACGGAGACCAAACGCTCATTTCGATGCACGACGCGGGTTTTTTTTAGCGCGTATATACACGTATTTATAGCGGATGTCCCAAAAGTTATGTCCGGTTTTCAGAGGTGGAACAGATTGCGAAAATCTGAAGAGAAACTTCCTCAATTTTTCGACGCACCGTTAGAGAGTTATTCAAATTTATAAATCGAAGCCAATCTGACGTTTGGATAGAAACGCGCCTTTTTCAGCGTTCCATCGCAGGAAAAATGTTCAAAAAGTTTTTTGTTCGCAAAAGTGCGCAATGTTTACGCGTGGCCAACATTTGGGACACCTTGTACCTCAATTATGCGTTTCGAGTGTTAGGCACGTGTGTTTGATGTTTATAGTTTCAAATCACGTGCATCTACAATTAAGAACGAAAGCAAACGTTCCAAGATCAATCGGAAGTTCAATTCCCATCAATCGAACAGTATTATACTGATCCAAAATAAAAAAAAAGAAATAACAGACACGAGGATGGTACAAAATTTGAATATTTTTACAAAATACATAATTGCCATACTAACGACGGTAAATTTTTAGCATCGCGAGACAATGTTCGAGCTCGGACAATTACAACTGATTACGTATACTGTACATACAGTAACGAGGCGATTTACGAGAGTTTAAACTGTTGACTTTAAAAACTGTTCGCAGCGATTCGGAAATCGAACGTTAATGATCGATTAAATTTTTTATTGCTTCTCGCTCAAGCTAGCTCGTTTTCTTGTCTCAAATAGTATAATAGAGGATTTCACTGCGAGATCGTAACGATTTTATTACTCGTTATATCTCTTGACAATATTTTAATATAATTTTTTAATTTAATCGCCAAGATTTGTATTTTGGATAGCTTCGGAATGAGTCAGAATTTCGTAAGAGGAACATTGACCCCATAACACTCACGTTTTTTCGTATGAAAAAAAGTAATTTATAATTTTGGTCTTTCATTTTGATTATTGAACTATTTTCTTGCGAAATATAGAAAAAATAATAAACAAGGGAAAATTTGAGAACAATATAAAAAAATAAAATAACTCGATCATTCAAAATTGCACGTACCGATTTTTAGACAATTTTTCATAACGCATGATCGATACCTAACGAAGTATAATTAAAATAAAAAGACATGTCGATGCCACAAAATCTCAGGTGGAATACCGGTGGAAAAAACACCTCAAATAGTGCTACTGACGTTCGACGATGCCGTAAACGATCTTAACAAACAGCTGTACGAGGATTTGTTCGAAAGAGGTAGAAAAAATCCAAACGGTTGTCCTATCAGTTCTACTTTCTATGTGTCACACGAATGGACCGATTATAGTCAGGTACAGAATTTGTACGCCGATGGACACGAGCTCGCGTCTCACACAGTCTCGTAAGTCGATCTCAATACGTTCAAACTATGGAGATCGATACAGCGAGAGTTTGAGCACCTTTATGCGCAATAATTCGGTCCAATCCATCATCGTAATTCGTTTTCTATCATTGCAAACATGGTTGATATGCAGGGATAATATTTTGAGCTCTGTGCAATTTTTCCTCTTTATTTTCGTCGCTCTTTTTTTATTATAAAAAAATCGTTGCCAGTTTGATTTGTCGTGGAACAGCCTTTACATCACATATCACTAATGCTGAGTACTAACATGATTTTTGTTTTTTTTTCTCTCTCTCATTTTCTCCTTTTCTCTCTTTCTCTACATCTCGTTCTTTCTCATTCTATCCTGTGCACACAAAATACATGTAATTTTGCAATACGTCGTCTCACCTCATCGCCCATTCTAATCGCGTTGGACGATCACGAAACACTCGAAATTTTTACACATCAATCGCCAAATCACGAACGATCGAAACACTCAAACTAAAATGAACAAAACAAAACCCTACACACGATGGGGTACAAAAATACACCGAGATCAAAATTCCTCTGCCTTCACTCGTCCTTTGAATAATCTTGAATCTTCCTCTCCTCGTCCACCAAAAATAGGTGATTATTTACCGGAGGAGATCCCGCAAATCGTTCTCTTAACGTTCGACGATTCCGTAAACGATCTGAACAAGGGCCTGTACGCCGATCTCTTTGAGAAGGGACGTAAAAACCCGAACGGCTGTCCCATCTCTGCGACGTTCTACGTGTCCCACGAATGGACCGATTACAGCCAAGTACAAAATCTCTATGCAACCGGTCACGAAATTGCCTCCCACACGGTTTCGTAAGTACCCACGAGTCCCCGAATTTTATCTGTTTTTTTTTACACTCCCAAATCTCTTTCAATCTACCAGGACAATGATCGATACATTGTTTAAATCGGTGTTGCAAAAAAAGCAGTTCGAAGATTTTCTGCGATCGTACTTTTTTTTTTGAAAATCTTATAGACATTCAATCAATCGTTTTCACGCATACTCTTAAGCTTAAGTACGTATTTATATAAAATTTTCTCATTTACGCAGAAACTAATTTATTCATTGCTTTTCTCTATCAAACATTTCTATCGTTCTTTCTCGACTCATTGTCTGCTTCATCGAGTTTATTTTTATATGCTTCGTGCTCGCTCTTTAAGATCTCGTTTGAAAGTTTCTATTGTAATTTAAATTTTCAACGATTGAACTTTGACAGGTCTGTTGTGGTTGAAAAGTATGTGTTCTCGGATTCTTTGATTGATGATGAGAAAATTTGATTTTCGAGTTCAATCGTTGAAAATAAATGATGGAAGTTTCGGGACTAATGGTTCGTTTGAAAAAAAAAAAAAAAAAATCAGTCACAGTTTTGGTGAACAATTCTCCGCGAGAAAATGGGCTCGTGAAATTGCTGGACAACGCGAGATTTTGGCTGCTTACGGAGGCGTCAAATTGGAAGATGTGAGAGGAATGAGAGCGCCTTTCCTCTCAGTCGGTGGTAACAATATGTTCAAAATGCTCTGGGACACGAATTTCACTTACGATTCGTCCATGCCGATCTATGAAAATCGTCCACCAAGCTGGCCGTACACGCTGGATTACAAATTGTTTCACGATTGCATGATTCCTCCATGTCCGACGAGATCTTATCCAGGACTCTGGGAAGTTCCGATGGTCATGTGGCAGGACCTCAACGGGGGCAGATGTTCCATGGGCGATGCTTGCAGCAATCCACCGACCTCCGATGGCGTCTATAAAATGTTGATCAAAAACTTCGAAAGGCACTACACCACCAACAGGTCGGTAATTCATTCATTATTCTCTTATTTATTAATCATCCTAAATATTACACGGAGAATATGTTCAATTTATGTTATTTAGTAAAAATATCTATAAAAATTACATCGGGCGTTATGTCAGGTGTACCATTTTTGTTTACAGAAAATACAGCAACAATTAAAACCGTAAAATTTATCATTTAAACGGCCGATTACACTCTCTGGCACGACAATTTACTAAAGAAATTATTTTGTACTCATATAAATGAATTATATTTTATTTGTACACTGACGAAAAATTACTGTGTTCATCTGTAAATTTCAAACAAAATAGTAACATGATGATTTTTTTTTGGTTGTTCCGAAAACTTGCCATTTTGAATGCCACAAGTCCCATTCGGAAGCTGAGAAAATTAGCAACAAACCACGTTTTTTGTCTTTTTGAAATCGGTCAGAGTTTTGTAGCACCGAATTTTTAAAGCAGTCAAAAATGCTGATTTTGTTCCACTTTTTTTGGAAAATTTAATAACCTTTCTAACACACTGTAATATTTACTATTCCTAAATTTTCGTCCGTCCATCATGAGAAATTACTGTGACTATCTTCGAAAAATATGACAACATACTCATTTTTTTGTTCTGTTTGAAATAATCCCACGAAAGTGTGTTATAAATTCTCCGTGTAATAATTACAATTAATTAATTAAGATATTATTTATACTAATTAGTGAAAAAGCCTAAATGAGCAAACTGATAGATTTGCTTGAATTCCGGACTTGAAGTGTTCCACATTTGAAAAAATATAATTGTGAGCAATAATAAGTAAACTTTCAATTCTTGTACCGAAAAATTATTGAACTCTTCGTAAAGATTTTTTATTTCACGATACTGTAATATTCCATGTGAGTGTAAATAAGTGGTACAACATTTTTTTTCCTACAGAGCACCATTCGGTCTTTTCTACCATGCGGCTTGGTTTACCCAACCTCATCACAAAGAAGGTTTTATATCTTTCTTGGACACGATCGTAGCCATGGATGATGTTTGGGTCGTCACCAATTGGCAAGCACTCCAATGGGTCAGGAATCCAACCCCTATCGAGCTTCTCAACAGATTTGAGCCTTTCGGATGCAATTACCCCGTGAGCTCATTATTTTATATAATTTATAAACATACTCAATATTCTTGCATTACGAAAAGGGCCAAAAAATATTTCAAGTTTCAACCAATTCAGTGCCATTATAAAAATGACGCTAATTCGGAAACTCTATCACAAATGTTTTGAGCCCAGATTAGAATAAATAATTTTATATTATTTTTTTAATTAAAAGAACCCCAACTGCATTTCCAGCATCCAAAATAATAGTAATTTTTCAAATCGTCGATATAACGCATAAAAATATTGTTGTATTTTATTTAATTCCGAAATTTCATTGCTGAATTGGGCTAACTCGGGGGGTTTTTTTTTTATTACAGGACAGACCGAAAAAATGTAACAACGCAAAAGTGTGCAATTTATGGCACAAAAGTGGAGTGAGATACATGAAGACGTGCCAGCCTTGTCCGGACATATATCCATGGACGGGAAAAACGGGTATCCGTAGCAGTCGTATTGACAACGAGATTGAAAATTGAGATCGAGTTTCAGGCGGATTATCCAAAATCCGGACGAGATAAATATCAGAAACGAACAAAAAATCATAAATACATGAAAAACCCACCAGGAATTTTAATTAAATATGATCCTTATGATCCGAATTAGAAACTATTTTCTGCCTTCTATTCATATGTATCTATGTACGTTTTTTTAGTCGCTCGTCAGTTGCGGTCACTATTAAAAAAAATATATAGCGAAAGATTGAGAAAAAAAGAAAAAGAACTGGTATGAACCGAAAACAAGATACGAAAAAGTAGGATATTTTTTTTATTGTTTCCTGTTTCCAGTTCGTACTCGTGGCTCGCAATTGTAAGTACTTAAATGCGACTTTAAGAGGAAGTTTTAAACTCTTGAAAAATCAGAAAAAAAAAGAAAAATTAAATCCCAAGCAAAATTCTAAAAGAACGACATTGTAAAGGATTCAAACGCTAAAATTGTACATAAAATTCCATGCCTTTTTATACAAAAAAAAGTATTAAAAAAAAAACAAATTACAATGTGGCTGCCAATTTTTTACGACCATATATTAACTTATTTTATTCAACGAGACCAACATTTTGAAAAATCACTCGTTTCCGATTTCCAACAGGATTTATTGTTTTGCCCATTGTATAGGAATAAAACGACCTTTTTTTTAGTTTTCGAGCGCACTCGAAACTAACTTTTAGTTTCGAACTAAACTCGAAATAAATATAACGTTGGTCCTTAACTTGTGTTGGGCAGAGTTTGAAAAGTTAAATATCTGTGCAATCTACGAGTTTTAAATTATGAAGAAAAAAAAAAGACGAAAATACTAGAAAATTTGTAAATTATGCATTGATTAACTGTAAAAATAAATGTATCTTATTACTTATAAAAAAAACGAACGTTCATCCTCGAGCGGGCAATTAGGCTCGTGATTTACCTCACCAACAATTAACGAACTTCGTCACGATGGGTTATTACACAAAATCGCAGAGCCAAAGGCCCAAAATCGATCAATATCGATCTTTCGAAGTGAGAGCTATGTGTTTTTTTATTGTTGGAAATGAATTACGCGTGGTACGATTATACGAGAAATAGTTTTAATCACATATTAGATGCCTTTAATTTAATGCCTTTAATAAAATATTTTGAATTTTTCGCTATAACTCATGTGCATGATTTATTTGGAAAATATATTCTCGTCTTCATTTACGTTAATTATTTATTTGTGATAAATATGCGATTGTCAATAACGTCAAAACTTAGGACATTTTTTTTCATTTTGAATCTTTCATTAGAAAAAAGGGGACTATTTATTTTTAATACGCAGAGTGCATACTATATTTACTCCCTTATCGCGTATCACTGATTTTACTGGACGGGTTTAAGTATCTAAGTTTTCCGATGGAAGAGGATTCGAATTAGGGATACTCAACTTTTTTTACCCCGCACCTATACCCTTGCACTTTGTACCATCAAGAAATACCACGTTCTTTTTCGACGGGAGGGTCCCAAGTCTACACCGGGCAATTGCCCAGCGTAGAGGTTCCCAAGTCGACATCGGGCAACCGCTTAGTACATGTCTAAAGAAATACTCTCCAAAAGTTCCAATTGCGTCTTTGACCAAATATCCAACCGTAGCAACTGCTCAGTGTGTCAACTCTCACACGTAGCAACTTTACCGTCTCCCGCCGGAAGGATATCCCAAGTCAACATCGAGCAACTGCTGAGCGTATGGACTACTTGGTGCATCTGCCTTAATAGCAATTCTTCAAAAGTCCCAACTGCCTCTTTGACCAAATATCCAACCGTAGGATCTGCCCAGTGTGCCAACTTTCACACGTAGCAGCTCTATGTTTTCCCAACAGAATAAAAACCCAAGTCGACATCGGGCAACTGCCCAGCGTAGCTATTGCTTAGTACAAAATGTCTAAAGAAATACTCTCCAAAAGTCCCAATTGTCTCTTTGACCAAATATCCAACCGTAGCAACTGCTCAGGGTGTCAATTCTCACACGTAGCAACTCTACTGTCTCCCGCCGGAAGGATATCCCAAATCAACATCGAGCAACTGCTCAGCGTATGGACTACTTGGTGCATCTGCCTTAATAGCAACTCTCCAAAAGTCCCGATTACCTCTTTGACCAAATATCCAACCGTAGCATCTGCCCAGTGTGTCAACTTTCACACGTAGCAGCTCTATGCTTTCCCAACAGAATAAAAACCCAAGTCGACATCGGGCAATTGCCCAGCGTAGCTACTGCTTAGTACAACATGTCTAAAGAAATACTCTCCAAAAGTCCCAATTGCCTTTTTGACCAAATATCCAACCGTAGCAACTGCTCAGTGTGTCAACTCTCACACGTAGCAACTCTATCGTTTCCCGCCGGAAGGATATCCCAAGTCAACATCGAGCAACTGCTCAGCGTATGGACTACTTGGTGCATCTGCCTTAATAGCAACTCTCCAAAAGTCCCAACTGCCTCTTTGACCAAATATCCAACCGTAGCATCTGCCCACTGTGTCAACTTTCACACGTAGCAGCTCTATGTTTTCCCAATAGAATAAAAACCCAAGTTGACATCGGGCAATTGCCCAGTGTGCAAACTCTCGCATGTACCAAGGATACGTTTTCTTGATGCTCATCGGTTGAACATTTCGAATAGAATCGCTTCTACTGTCATCCCATATTTGACTGAGATGGTTGGCACACTGGGCAGTTGCTACGGTTGGATATTTGGTCAAAGAGGCAATTGGGACATTTGGACAGTAATGCTTTAGACATGTTGTACTAAGCAGTAGCTACGCTGGGCAGTTGCCCGGTGTCGATTTGGGACCCTCCCCTTTTAGATCGTTGAGATCTTTTGAGGCAGTGTGCACTTTGAGGGTTAAATTCAATTTCTTTCGGAGTTTCTCGGATCAATAAATCTAATTTATTGCTCATGAGTTCATTTCGTTTGTGCGGATACTTGTAAAAAAAAAAATTGAGTTGGATGGCGCGTCTGAGCCGTCAGCAAGAAAATAGAAGGAAAAAACAAATTGCGTTAATTTGAAGAAAAAAAATGACGATCAATTGATCTGTCGGAGGTTTGCCAACGTATTTTATATAAATAAAAAATAAAAATGCGCGATCATACGAGCACGAAAAAGAAATCCTGGGCTCCGACAAAGTCTCGACGAGGGAGATCGGACCCGTACTGTAAACCCATTGACGCTAATTCGCAATTAACTTGGACCCCGGATCTCTTCGGACCTGTATTCACAAAAGAAAAAATTTCTCTGCGACAGGTTACAAAATGAAGATGGTTAAAAAGTTGTAATCAATTGATAGGCGAACGATTATTATTTCAGGCACTGCAGACTTATCTCACTGACAAAAGAACGAGACATATGGCTAGTTTCGTTCCTGATGAATTAATTTATGCACTTGATTTGACGAAGAAAAATTTTCGTGAATTTGTTGCCGTTTTACTGCTCATTGATATGTCTGGTAAAATGACCATTTTCGTAGAATATCCGATTTTATGTCGATCCAATTATCGAACATAATATTTTTATCTATATTTTTATTTTTATTCGATATTCAATTATTATTTCTATCATTGCATGATAAGTTAACATTCAATTATTCGATTCAATCTTAAAATATTGCAAAAGAAAAATAATTTTTTAGCCCTAAAAAAGTGATGTTAGACTCTAATGAATATTGTAAAAATTCGAAATATATTTATATTACTATATCGAATTAAAACGACTTATATCGATCTCAGGTTTCAATCGCCTTTGGGAGAAATATAATTGTACAGAAAATAATGGCAGCAACGGTTTCAGTTCTATCTTAAATTTTTGCGTGAGCCTCATGGTAGAAAATATTTATTCGTTCGAGGGCGACATTATTAACATTACAGGTACGATTTTCCAAAGCTTCTTACCTATTCTAATTTGGACTAATTTATAAATATATTTAATTATATATTTACATAAACAAGCTGAAGAAGTTCTCGCCATGTGGAAAGTTAGAAAGGATGATTTCGTTGCTAAAACAATTGACATCGTTATTGCGTGTGCTTTGCGCGTTAAACAAATCTTGAAGGATTTTGGTAATGAATCCAAATCTTTAACCAAAGGTAAAAAAAAAGTACTCATTGCACACAAGATGCAATGATTACTTTTTACCAGAAAAAATGTACATGAAACATTGATTATTAATCTGATTAATATGTATTTTTCTGATTCTTGCAATTAAAAATAAATCCGGCCAATGTGGACCATTCCTGTCCAGGCCTATTTGAATTTATACGATTGCTGTAAAAGTTTTCGCTCTACCTTAGTCTGTATCTCTTCAATATTTGGAAATATTTGAGCGTAGCGTTTTAGTACAAAGACCGAATAAACTATGTGAATTATTTACGATTTTTCCAAACTTGTTAAGTGAATGAAAAATGCTCTGGACACAGATATCCGCGTTGACCGGAATAAGGTGCCGAAAGAATTTTGATCGTGTAAGACTCAAAAATAAATACGTTTAAAATTTAAAAGTGAAAATGACAATTTCGAGTGGACCTGTAATTTTCTCGATAATCGGTAATGAAAATGGTCGCAACTTTATACTCGTGGGAAATCCTGTTGTGCAAGTTCGCAATATGAAAAGGGACCATTGTTCACCTGGAGATTTGGTTGTTACATTGAGTACATGGGAAAATGTTTCTCCGCAAAATTATGAATACGTTCTTCAGGATGCTTACAATGTCAAGGTTATAGAAAATAATTAATCAATAACTTAATTATCGAAGTTCGTGTCCAGGGCTTTAACATTGTGATTTTATTTAAAGCAAATAAAGTAGGTATAAAAATACGAAACAAAAAATAACTATAGATATTAATAAGATTATCGGATCGTTGGGATTTACATCGAAGTCTAATGGAAAGTTAGGAACAGATACACCGCTACTTCCTGATAAATTTTTCTTGAATTTTCAACAAAAAATTGAAATCTCTCAAGAAGAGCTCCAAGGAGCACAAAATAAAGATTCAAATATGCGTAAGCATCCATCGATGGAAGATTCGGAATTGGAACGAAAAATATTTACAGGTGAATTTTGTTTTCAACTCCCGATACGAATAGTTGACAAACGAATTGTTTCACGACAGTAAAATATACTTGAATGCATTTGTACGATTGACAGGACGATTTTCAATGGCAGAAGCTACGAGAAGGAAGCTTGGAAATCATTTGAAAAGTTTTACAATCAAACCGGTCCTCCGACAGGTAATCTTATCATTTTTCCCGATTTTAGTTTCGTTACTCGAACCAAAATATAATTGAGCTACAATATTACAGGCGTAAATTCTGAAAACTAAAGTTTACCATTATTTTACGTGAATTTTAATTACTTCGTGAATTTTTATTACTTTTTTACTCACTTGTTGCTCCCTCGCCCCCTTTTCTCGCCGCTTCGGTTCACGCTACATTCAGAGAAAGGGAAATAACATTTATAAAATTTCGCGAAAAAAGTGGACATTTGTGGCAATAAGATACCTAAGTAATACATGTACGCTTACGGCGCCCCTGACTCTCGATCTCCCGACATTGCGAGTTCAATAAAATTACTTAATCAACGAGATGATGAAAGTTCGTTAATTCATTATTGAAAAAGAATCATATTGATTTCATTATGATGAAATCTTTTTTGCTAAAATGCATAAATCATAGAGAGGGAAAAATTAGTTGTACAAATAATCAGTTTCATCCAAGAAGCATTTATTATAAAAAAAGTTAAAAGTTTGTACACGGAGATAAAAAGTCGATGATTCAATAGCAGTTGATGTTATTGGAAGATTTCGTTGATTCAATCGCGGTGTTCTCGGTCAGATTAAATATGCGGTTTGATAAAAAACCAGCGTATATGTTTAATACTTTATAATATTGTGATGATTATATAATTTTATTGGCACCCCGTAATGAGTTATGTGGTTGATCCAACAATTTTTTCTTTAGAATAATATCGTTTATTTTAGTGTTTTGGAACGATAATAAGTAAGTAGTATATGTACACGTATGGCGCATGTCATTCGGCAATTCCCGTTCGACAGCGTTCGTTCGCTCTATCTCTGCCCGACCTACTGTTCACGCGAAAATCTCCTTTCGAATGAATAGCGAAAAGGAATGATTCCTTTGAGAGGAGGAACGTACAACTTTATATTTCGCCACGCATAGTATATTAAGAGTCGCGGTAGCGACTCGAGACAATTACATTTATATATAGATTATGACGGGGAAAAACGGGATAGGAGGAACGATCCGAAAAAAATGCGGCAGGGATTGAACCGGGGTTCGAACCCGGGACCTCTCGATTGCCGGTCGAGTGCTCTCCCAACTGAGCTATCCAGGCTGCCTGCCACACTTAATTCGAATCGCTCCCGTAACGTGGTGTGCCACCACGTTACAATCCCCTCCACCAGAGTTGATTCCGTCTCCGACGGGTCAACTCGTACTCTCCTTACGAAACTGGGGATTCAAGGGGTACTACAGACTGGGATTGTCTGAGGGACGGGGTGTTATGGGTCGAATGGGCCGTGGGGGGAGGGGCAGGGCTAGCTTGGGTTGGGGCGGGGAGCTCGGGGAAGGTTCCACGGCAACCACGGCAAATTTTTAAATAAATTTAGTCGTGGTTGTTCAGAGGCCGTGGCCCTCTGTTGGGCGCCAGTTTATGACGGGGGAAAACGGGATAGGAGGAACGATCCGAAAAAATGCGGCAGGGACTGAACCGGGGTTCGAACCCGGGACCTCTCGATTGCCGGTCGAGTGCTCTCCCAACTGAGCTATCCAGGCCGCCTGCCACACTTAATTCGAATCGCTCCCGTAACGTGGTGTGCCACCACGTTACAAGATATACCTGTCAAAGACGAGATCGCTACAAGAGTCTTTTACAGGATTATCATTATCTTATAGATCTAGATAATTTGTCATAAAGCATGGTTCTTGGGACGAGAGAGAATCGAATAAAACAGACAAGATTTAACAAAATTCATAGGTTTGTTTTGTTCGCATGATGTTATTTTATAATTTTGGTTCAACGTTGAACACGATGCATGAATACAAGGTTGAAGTCCTATTTCTTTAGCTTCCATACGACGGTCGATTGTTCGACTCTGATTCGAGTTGTTAGATGCAAGACGATTCGAGATATATTTACAATCATTCGTTGATTGTTGAGTTTTCGTTGCAAATTAAAGGTCCTAAAATGTTTGAGACCAGATTTTCCTGAAGCCATTCGTATGTACACCAGAAGATGAACCGACAAAGGCGTGATATGATCTCAGGGACCAGTTGTTCTAGTTCAGCGTTCGGCATGGTGACTGAGGTCAGACTGAGGGGTTCTGAGGAGTATCAGCCTTTCAATAGTGCCGTTCATAACTAAATACACTATAACATTGATTATTCGAACAGCAGCGGGACCGACACTGCATCGCACTTATGAATATAGAACGTTGCGCACACTTCGTCTTTCCATTTCTGCGCACCAGACGAATGGCCGCATTGGACCGGGCGCTTCCCCTACCAAGCGCAGACCGATCGATACGGGTCGCATAGTGGGGAATATGGCGTGAATCACAATTCGATAAAACAAGGCTGCAGTGTAATGTCAAAATGTGTTCGATTATTGAACATTTCGGATTTGCTACATTTGCGACGCACGTAGTGAACACGTGCGCGACGCATGATTTACTTTGCGCGAAATAGCGCGGGATTAACAGAATTGCGGGTTGTCCAGCTCCACAATTTGTCTTGTGCGGCTGTTCATTCCGAACTAAATACATATATTGTGGTACATCGCAAAAACATTGATGGACTCGCGACAAAAATGTACCTGTACTACTTACCTGCCTTCGATCGATAATCTTTATTGCAATTTACACCTCTACCTTAGATCACTAGTACAGAACTCTATCTTGCTACAGATAGTGTCACCGAAATAGTGAGCTTTTACATAGAGTAAGACCTCGATTAATCCCAGTAACTAAAATCACGGTTAACGATTTTTTTTACTGTTTTCGAAAGTACATACATTCAGAAATATTGTGTCAAAATTTTATGAAAATCCGAGCTCTCTAAGTATTTTTTTTTTTTTTTACCTGAACGTCAGGACCTCATTTCGTCTACCTGAGCGTATAAACTTCAAACGCATTTTTCTCAAAACAACGTTTTCAAAATCTAGCTCCATCATATCTCTGAAACTAATAAACCGATTCTCTTGAAATTTGAACCACATATTGTAAACATGATTCGCAACAAGATGACCCTCGATGGTTTTAAAATTTTGATTTTTATTCTTTTTTTTTTGTGGAAAACTGCGAAAAAAACGCGTTTTTTAATACTTTTTTTGTTTTTCATCTTCCATTTTTTTATTTTTTGATAAAACTTTATACCCGAGGGTCATTTTGTAGCTGGTGTCATACTGAATCCAATGGATTTTGATATTTTTGTTTCAGACAAGCCGTTGCCGAGTTGTGATGGAGCTACCTAGCCCACCTATTTTTGAGGCGTTACGTTAAGCTCTAGTTTTTGTACTTAAAAATGAATAAAAATGAATTAAAATTTTTTTTTAATATATTTATATTCATCTTTTATAAAATCCTCAAAAAAAAATCGCGAAAATAACCTTTTTTTCGTGGCTCCAAAGTGGACTGGCCCGTTAATCAGAAAAAAATTATTATATAATACCTTTTATACTGATCAATCGGATTACAATTTTAATGTAGTAGTTCACATGACCTTCTATACTTTATGATAATCATCTATGCTACATATTGCGTCATATTGTTTCTTAATCCTCTGTCACACGCGCTAGCGAGAAAACGCTGCATTTCTTGCACTTAGTCATATTAAATATTATTTATAAAATATAAATTGCAAATTATCGTATAATTTTCTGTTTTATTGCGTTCTACTAATAATAATACAGAAATAACTAAATTGCCACAAATGTATCATTTACCAATTTTTGTTGATTAATGAAAAAGGAAAAAATGCGGCGCTTCGCTCATAGCGCGTGTGACGGAGGGTTAAAAAAGCTGTTTAATTTCATTTGCTTTCGATTTTTTCTTTGGTTTTCTTCTATCACGCGTTTCAACATATTTGGCGCTTGACGCGAGTGACCGTGCTTGGACGCACGTACAAGGCGCTTGTGAGACGCACGGTTAATCTGCTCCATCGATAACCCAACTCCGGTTAATTGGGGTTTTACTGTAGGAATCTTTCTTGAAGCATTAAGGGGTTCAAATTATCCGGAAAATCGGATATTTTAGGAGGGACTACAATCATGATTGAACTTCACGCACAGTAATATTCGTTTAATAATACGATAATACAATTAATTTATATTGTATCGGAATATTCGCCTTTGCCATCAATCCTTATTTGTACACTTTTTTCCTTGGATTCAATATTCTGATAAACTCATCATAAATCGAGCTATTAGGTTGAATTCCAGGTACAGCGATGAAGAGAACAATTTTCGCCATAAATGTTCATGTACTACTTACGTATCTGATCATTGTAAATATCCACGTTTTTTTCTTTATCGGTATAACGACACGCGACCGCTAATAGTTATCTCTTGTGCATCGTTGCTCTCTTTCTCATCATTCTCTCTCTTGTTCTCGCTCTTTCTCTTATTGCGGTAGAAAAACTTCTTTCAAGTCACAATCATCGTTAACGGTATGAAGAAAATACAATTACGAATCACTTTGATTCTATTCTTGGCCATTAATTAATTAAAAATGCATCTTCTATTTATCGAACACACTCAGACGAAATTTCTTCTTTCTATTAGATCGAGAAAGATGTTCCTGTAGAACAGTTAACGGAAAACCGGAGGATGATGGTAATGGCTATGGATCTTGAATGCAGAATCAATTCAGTTTATGAACTCTTAACTCTCATCGATGAGTGCTACGTTTTATTGCATCGGTACATAACTCTGTTTTTTTTAGCCTTCCACTTTTTCCTTTTTCCTGCCAATTTTTTAGATTCCCACGAACTTTACGAATGATAAACAAAGTTCAGCAATTTTTTTGTATAAAAAACAATTCAAAAACTAATTTATATTCAATCTAAACTTTTTACAGTATAAGTACCGATAATTTCGGCTGCTTGAGTGCACTGAACATTTATGATAAAACTATTCATTTCGTCATGGTCTTTGACGCAGGCTCCAGCAGCCATAATGAGACCAGAAATGGATTACTTTGCGCTGCATCGAGCGTCAGAGTTTTGAAGCATATTTCTGGCATTGGTGCAATTTCCGTTGGAATTTCTACAGGTTGTTTGAAACGAATAATGAAACTTTAATTTATTTATTTATCTTTCCTATATACAGCGAGTAATTCGATACATTTTTTATAAAATGTGACAGTGGAGACAAACAAAATCACTCTATTTTTATGTTTTATTCAAATCTCAATAATATATAATAAAAAAATAATACATTGGTAGTTGGTGGTAAAAAATTTAGTTACGTATTTGAAACGTTTTTATTTGAATAAATTTACTTCATTGTCATTTTTCATAGAAAGAAATGGATTTAATTTTTGTATGTGCAATAATGTTGATATTTAGGAATGTTGTACTGCGGCGTAATTGGCCACTTGGCAAGAATGAATTATGTGATGTTCGGTCGATCACTCGAAAAAGCAAATAAAATTGCGCTCATCTCAAATGACAAGGTAGTTTATTTTTCAGTATTTCTCCATTCTATTTACTGTTTTAATATTTTTTTCAAAGATTATTAATTATTGTAGATAAATTGCGACTTGGATACAATAATTTATAGTGGCTTGCCCCGAAATCAGTTTTATTCTCAAGGAATAAAAGAATTCAAGGGTTTAGGGCAGTACCATGTGTATCAATTTATGAATGGAACCTTGTAAGAAGGATTTGAATTCGTGAAAAACTTCCCAGATATTCTTCAACGATCATTTTCGTAATAATTCATGTATTAAATATTCTAAAGATTTTTTCCAGAACGAACGAAGAATCAGAAGATTATACATATGCAGATTACGTATATCCTCTTTTGGGTCGATTTCAAGAATTGGACATTTTTACTGATATCTTGGATGATATTTGTGCCCAAGACAAAAAATATTGTGGATTTCTCGTGGAGGTTTAATTGTGAATCTTTTCATTCATAATAAATGATTTTTGCTTTCAGTTTATTTATTCTTTGCACAAATATGTTTTTATTGTAGTTTTTTTGTGAATATTTAATTTTATTTAAAATACAGACATGATCAATTTATGTCGATTGACGATATTGTTTCTTTTCAATTATCAAGGGACCCGAAAGAATAGGGAAATCAAGACTTCTTGATGACTTTGCGAGGGTTGCTGAATCTAGACAAATTTCTGTGTGCAAATTGTATCTCGATGAGTCCAGTGTCTCTAAACCTTACGTCACTGTTTACAACCTTCTTATGCAAGTGAGTATTTTTATTTAAGAAATAATAATGTAAAACGTATATATTAACACAATAATGTGATGAATGAAAATGAATTGTTAATAATTTGTTTACATCAATGAAAAAGAAAAACATTTTCTCTTTCAAATTTTATACTAATTTAATTACAATTAAGAACTTAAATCGTAAGTTGGTCATTTTTCAAACTAATTTTAATAAAAAATTGTTTATAGTTACTTGATGCTAAAGACAGCAAAACCGAGGAAGAACGTGAAAGGCTTTTGACGAAAAAATTATGCGCTGTTGCACTGCGAGATGATTTTTGTTACATCAATATCGTATTGAGAATCGCATTTCCGCTATCATTAAATTATCAATCGGAAAATGAAGAGATCAGATCGGCAAAATCCCTTAAACTATTTGACGCAATTCTACGATCGGTAAAGTCTGAATATACTCATCAAAAATTCTTTCAAGACGTTCAGATTTTTGAGCTAAATCAATAAAAAAAATGAAAATAACATTCTTAAGGTGTTGCACTCTGCGAATTTGGAATATGAATAACTGACAAGGAAAGGTACTTTGGTGTCCCCCTCCGATTTTGATAATTTTTATATATGTTATAGTCCATCGAAAATTAAGAGACACGTAATTTTTTTTATCGGCTTAAAGTTATTTTTAAGGGGTGAAATCGACCCCCAAAGTTGAGCATGTTTTGCATCTGGTAGAGTGTTTCATATAGAAGCACTTAACCGATCGTAACGAAACCAATTGCAAAACGTTTTTCACGTCAAATAACCTGTATATAATGTTCAACTTCTTATGCACCCCTATTACATGGGGATGATTCACCCCCGAATATCCAGAATTCTTTTGTATAAAAAAAACTTGCAATCCGATTTCAATAAAACAAACGCCATTTTGCAGAGCAAAAAAAATAAAATTGACGTATTTTTGGGTTTTTCTCAGATTAAAAAAATTAAGGGGGTAAAACACCCTTAAAATGTCAAATTTCATTTTGAGCACTGTCCCCTTCCGATTTCAATATTTTTTTTATAAAATGTAGCTTATCGAAAAATAAGACCACCTATTATTTTTATTGGCTCAAAATTATTTTTAAGGCGTGAAATCAACCCCCAAAGTTGGGCATGTTTTGCATCTGGTAGAGTGTTTCATATAGAAGCACTCAACCGATCGTAACGAAACCAATTGCAAAACGTTTTTCACGTCAAATAACCTGTATATAATGTTCAACTTCTTATGCACCCTTACTTACTGCAGGGGGCTGAACCACCCCCTGACATTCATAATTTTTTGTATAAAAGAAAAATTGTCATTCGATTTCAATGGAAAAACCAACATTTTGAAAAGCAAAAAAAAATTATAGTGAATGTGTCTAGATTTTTCGAATAAAAAAAATTAAGGGGGTAAAACACCCCTAAAATCTCAAATGTCATTTTGCGCACTTAAATGATAAAATTCAATTCAATTGGTCTCATTATCATTGCGTATCGACTTATATGCTAAATAATATTTATTTCGCATGTACATCCGCTGCCCTTCTGACATGCTTCACGTTTATAAAGAAGTGTTGGTATCCGTTCTATTTATATAAGTTTCTATTTTGAACGATTTACGAAAATAAAAAAAAAACTCAAATATCAAAAGAGTCGCATCAGCAATTCACCGCCCAGAATGTAAACAAAGCTGGCTCATGCCTTGCCATATTCTTATTCATATCAAGAACCGCTATAGTGGCTCGACCCCAAGTATTCTTGAAAAAGCCAGTTCGCTCAGGCTAATGTTTGAGGTATATCCGAAAACCAAATAAAAATGCTGTTTTCGTGGTGATGTCAGATCAAACCGCCCACTCAAGATGAAAAAGGTAAAACTGACTTTATATTATTCCAGAAGTTAAGTTGCTGTTCGACTGTTGATCAGTCATTATCGTGTCCGCTATCGTGAATACCGTATTGTTATTAACATGTCCATCAATCCAATGAACGTAATAAGACTGTTGTTTCTTACATTCGAGGTAATGAACATTCCTGACAGTCCTGTTAACAATAATGAAGTGGAATTGAAAGAGAGTTTCGCGGAAATTCTGAAGGCCTCTATGGCAGAGTTCAATCAGTTAGAAATCGTCGAAGATACGACATTAGATTTTCAAGAACCGTTTAGAGATGTCATAGTAGAACCTGTCGAAGATAATGACATCGAATGGGGTCTTGGAGAATCTCCATTAAGCCCTGAAACGTGTACTGACGATGAAGAAGATTTGAGCTACGACTACAAACAAAGAGCTGTTGAGTACTGGAGAAGTGCAAAAACGAAACAAAATAGGAAAATAGAAACAGTCCAAAACCGATTTAAACTCGTTAAATCTGTGCGCCAATTAAGGCGCTGGGCTCAACAAATTAATAAAGGCGGAACTTACAAGGAAAAATTGTCGCGCATTTCTGAATATACAATCGATAATTTAAAAAGCGCCATAGAAGCAGGTCTCATTGTACACGATATCGATCTTCGGAGATGGGCATTACAAGCCCAAAAATTGATTGGGCATGAGAATTTGCGTTTCAGGGCTTCGCCAACATGGATAAAAAAGTTTAAAAAAGTTCATCGAATAACAAGTAGAAAAATAAATAAATTCGTGACAAGAAAGACTCTCGAATCAAAGGACATATTACAAAACGATGCTAATAAATTTGTCTCCGCAGTTCAATTGAAAATTGAGGAATATGGCTTGGAAAATATTTATAATTCTGATCAAAGTGGTTTCCAATTAGAAGTCCATTCAGGGCGAACGTTAACAGAAGAAGGTACAAAACAAGTAGAATGCCTTGTACAATCCGTTTCAGCGACAACCCATAGCTACACCATCCAGCCGACAATATCAGCAGCAGGAAAATTGTTGTCACCTCTTCTGATAATTTTAAAAGAGCCATCCGGGCGGTTGGGGCCAATCGTAGAACGAACCATTTTTCGACCTCCCAATGTTTTTATAAGTGTTTCAAAATCTGGCAAGGCTACATCAGGTACGTTGGTATGTAATATTCAAATATAAAAAATAGATGTGCTATTAATTTTTACATATTGATTTATAGAACATTTCAAAGTATGGCTTCAAGAAGTGTTCTTCCCAAATGTCGGTGAGAAAAGTGTGCTTTTAATAGACTCATGGAGTGGACATTGCCCTAGTGTTGTCACGGAAGTTACACCACATAACAAAGAAATTGTTACAATGATCATACCGAAAGGAACAACAGGGAATATCCAGCCACTTGATGTCTTCGGATTTAGAATTTGGAAAAATTATGTCAGACATTTTTCAGACAGTGTCATGTTACTTGATTATGATTTAAGTCTACATTTACGAAATAATATAATCAAGCTGCAATCTCTAGTACATAATCAATTATCATCTCCGAGGTACGAAAATTTATTTCGATATGCCTGGTTCAAAAGTGGGTACATAGAAGAACGACCTGAGCATTTCGAAAATCCCGTTGAATTCGCTTTTGGTATGTCATCTCAAACACAATGTGAAATTGAAGGCTGCACAAATGTGGCTGTAGTAAGATGTTCATGGTGTAAAAAGTCACTTTGTTTCAAACATTTCTTCGAAGAACATCATTACTGTTCAAAATATAATCATTAAGTTCAGGAATGATAATTGAAACGAAAATTTGAATTGGAATCTATTTTTACTACATGAAAGATTTTAGCGCCTATGTATAACCTATATATATATATTTGTGTACAGACCATGTGTATACAAAAATAAAAAATCGTGAAGCTCACGACCACCGAAGATGTAGGAGTACTCAATTTTTCATATAATTAAAAAGCCGATGTACATGCGAAATAAATATTATTTAGCATATAAGTCGATACGCAATGATAATGAGACCAATTGAATTGAATTTTATCATTTAAGTGCGCAAAATGACATTTGAGATTTTAGGGGTGTTTTACCCCCTTAATTTTTTTTATTCGAAAAATCTAGACACATTCACTATAATTTTTTTTTGCTTTTCAAAATGTTGGTTTTTCCATTGAAATCGAATGACAATTTTTCTTTTATACAAAAAATTATGAATGTCAGGGGGTGGTTCAGCCCCCTGCAGTAAGTAAGGGTGCATAAGAAGTTGAACATTATATACAGGTTATTTGACGTGAAAAACGTTTTGCAATTGGTTTCGTTACGATCGGTTGAGTGCTTCTATATGAAACACTCTACCAGATGCAAAACATGCCCAACTTTGGGGGTTGATTTCACGCCTTAAAAATAATTTTGAGCCAATAAAAATAATAGGTGGTCTTATTTTTCGATAAGCTACATTTTATAAAAAAAATATTGAAATCGGAAGGGGACAGTGCTCAAAATGAAATTTGACATTTTAAGGGTGTTTTACCCCCTTAATTTTTTTAATCTGAGAAAAACCCAAAAATACGTCAATTTTATTTTTTTTGCTCTGCAAAATGGCGTTTGTTTTATTGAAATCGGATTGCAAGTTTTTTTTATACAAAAGAATTCTGGATATTCGGGGGTGAATCATCCCCATGTAATAGGGGTGCATAAGAAGTTGAACATTATATACAGGTTATTTGACGTGAAAAACGTTTTGCAATTGGTTTCGTTACGATCGGTTAAGTGCTTCTATATGAAACACTCTACCAGATGCAAAACATGCTCAACTTTGGGGGTCGATTTCACCCCTTAAAAATAACTTTAAGCCGATAAAAAAAATTACGTGTCTCTTAATTTTCGATGGACTATAACATATATAAAAATTATCAAAATCGGAGGGGGACACCAAAGTACCTTTCCTTGTGAGTAACCAAAAAAAAAAACAAAATTAAAATAGCTACAAAAAAAATTATCTAGATTAATTAAATCTTCTTTTTTAACTTATATTATTCAGCTGAGGAAACCAAAATGTATAATTCTTGACGGAGTGCAGTTCGTCGATTCCATATCATGGCCTTTTATATCACGGTTACTGAACGATAACGATCTCGTTCTGGTGATGTCGATGCAAACACCTGTTTTATCAAAGAATAGTTCGCAATCAAATATTCCAATCGTGAATGATAGAAGAATTTACAGGCATGAATTAAAAGGATTAGAACCCGATGATTTGAGCGCATTGGTCTGTCAATTGCTGAACGTTCATGCAATTCCTAGGAAACTTGATAAGTAAGTATGGAATGGCATGGTAATTATGTCGAATCGCGGCTCCAGCTCAAAATTGCTCCAAATTTTTTTTATCCATACTTATGAATAAAAAATGACGAAATAAATAATTTTAGAGCGGTGAAAGGGGGGAGAGATGATTTTTTTTTATCAAAAAAATGTTTAAAAAATTTTTTTTTTCTTATTTTATTTTTGTCACTGTCGCTATCGTCATCGTGGTTGATTGTTTGATTGTTTGAACCACCCTAGGTTTCAATTGTATGTGATTTGAAACCATATATGACCAAGTAGAACCAAGTGTGAGCAAATGTAATGACCAAGGGTAAATAGTATTTCCATGTATTTACTGTCTCAACCACCCTAGGTTTAAATTGTATATGATTTGAAACCATATATAACCAAGTGTAAATAGTACATGATCAAGTTCAAATAGTATGTCCACGTATTTACTGTCTTAACCACCCTAAGTTTGAACCACCCTAGGTTTGGATTATATATTTGGTTTTCAATCATGTATAATTCAAGCCTAGAGTGGTAGAGACCTTAACAGGAGAAACCAGTTTAGGAGGCCGAAATTTTGGTGTTTTTCATGAATTTTTTTAACCCATTAACGCCGAGGTGATCAGAATTTTTACTAACTATTCAACGTGTTTATTTATTATGTTATCGGACCAAAAAAATAATGCAATACCTCTATTCCTACGCGGAATTCGATGCTCTTTCAGAATCTGAGCTCAAAATTTCGATTAGACACCGAGAAAAAAAAATATGGCCGATTTAAACGTGAAAAACGTGAAAATTTTCGAAAAAGAATTTTTTTCGCATTTTTTTTCACAATGATACCGCAAAGCTATCAACTTTTTACAATGATCAGAGGTGATCATGGCACTCGAACATTAAGAGGAATTTTTTTCAGAAAAATTCATCGACGCGTTTTTTCAAAATGGCGGCGAGAATGAAAAAATTTTATAAAAATCTTAATCTATCGGTTTCTTCAAAACTATAAACTTGAGAAAAAAATTTCTAAGAACAAAAATGGCTTAAAATTAGTCGAAGAATATTCTTAAAGTTTTTCAGAATTTTTGAAAACAATTTTTAATTTTCGAAAATTTCAAAAAATCCAATTTTTCAAAAATACCTGAAAAATTTTTGGAAAAATTTGAGAGTGTTCCTTGACTAATTTTAAGACTTTTTTGTTGTAAAAAATTCTTTCGTAAAGTCTATAGGTTTAGAGAAAAAAAATTTTCTTGAATGGTACATAAAATTTTGTTTCTATCTACCACTACAAAATTCACGAACAAACTCGTATATCCTTTCACTTGTGCATGGACACATATGTTGTATACAATTTTTACATGAATTATAGGTAAAGCATATAAAAAAAATATTAGTTTTCACTTTTTCAATACATTTGTTATGTCACGAAAACGTTCAAAATCTTCTGCTTCATTGCATGCAGAGTATGAATCAGATTATTCGGATAGTGATTCCGACGAAAACATTTTGATTCCGAATGCAGACAATTCAGGCTCCGATGATTCTGATTCCGATTGTGATTCGATATCTGATTCAGATTCTGAACATGAATTCACAATACCAAATATTACTTATAAAAAAGCTTGTGCTACTTATTCTGAAAACTTAGATAAACTTGAAAAAAATCACGAATTCATTTGGATCGATAGCGAGAAATCATATCAAAATACTTGTGAAGAAACAATATTATTATCTGAAGCTACAAAAAAGAATATACAGGCGTGCGAGCCTTTCCAATTGTTTGAAACCTTTTTTTCCGCCGAAATGAAACAATATATAATTGATGCGTCTAAAGAGAATAATTATGATCTGAAATTACAAGATCTTGACACTTTTATAGGTATAGTTATTTTCAGTTCATTCAATAAAAGAAAGTCTCAGAGAGATTATTGGTCATCTGATCCATTCTTATCTAGTGAAATTGTTTCTTCTGCAATGACTCACGATAAGTTTGAAGAAATCAAGTCTAAAATAAAATATTCAAAAGCTGAAGACAAGGATCCAAACGATAGAGGGTGGCGGGTTCGTTCGATGTTGAAACTTTTCCAAAACAACCTCCTAAAGTTCGGAATATGGAAAACTTCTATATCTATTGATGAAATGATGGCCAAGTCTTATGCAAAAACTGTTTTGAAACAATTTATTCGAGGGAAACCAATAAGGTTTGGTTTGAAATTTTGGGGTTTATGCACTTCAGACGGCTATCTACTAAATTTAGATCTATATTGCGGTAAAAATTCCCAAACCGGAAACAAATTAGTAAAATGTGCTTTAGGTACTCGTGTAGTATTGCATTTATTAGAACCTTTTTTTCGGCTAATAAATTATAATAAAATCCCTGCATTTCATTTGTACTTTGATAATTTTTTTACAAATATGGATTTAATTTTACACTTGCAAAAATTACGTTTGAAATGCACTGGCACTATCAGAGACAATCGAGTCAAAGAAAAGAATATACTTGAAAAGAAAGCTCCACGAGGTACTTATATTGTAAAACATGATCGAAATAGTGGCATAAATTTCATCACTATTATGGATTCGAAGCCCGTTTCAATAGCTTCAACTGCTGCAGGTGTAAGTCCACTATCAACTTCGAGAAGATATAGTTCAGAGGCTCGATCCAAAACTGATATACCTTTTCCGCAAGCTTTTCATTTGTACAACAAATTTATGGGTGGTGTTGACGTGCATGATGGACACTGCAATAATGTACTTCCAAGTATACGTTCCAAAAAATGGACATGGGTCGTTTTTATAAGATTTATACAGGCATCCATTACAAATGCCCACGTAATTTTCAATGCTACACGTGATGGAAAGAAAAAAAGTGGAATAAAAGAGTTAACTACTTCAATTGCTAAATATTATATTCAAAAAGGTCAAACAAGTAAAACACTTCATACACGATCTAATAGGGACAAATTAAAAAATTGTTCAAATGAAAAATGTCCAATAAGAACAAGGATCTATTGTGAAAAATGCAATCTATATGTATGCAATAATTGTTGGGCAAAAAAGCACTGATAAAAGAAATGTTAAAATGAAAGACAAGAAGACTCACGAAAAGAAGCACTCCGAAACGTGAGAGGCAAGGGGACTCACGAAAAAAAGCACCCCGAAACGTGAGAGGCAAGGGGACTCACGAAAAAAAGCACCCCGAAACGTGAGAGGCAAGGGGACTCACGAAAAAAAGCACCCCGAAACGTGAGAGGCAAGGGGACTCACGAAAAAAAGCACCCCGAAACGTGAGAGGCAAGGGGACTCACGAAAAAAGCACCCCGAAACGTGAGAGGCAAGGGGACTCACGAAAAAAAAGCACCCCGAAACGTGAGAGGCAAGGGGACTCACGAAAAAAAAGCACCCCGAAACGTGAGAGGCAAGGGGACTCACGAAAAAAAGCACCCCGAAACGTGAGAGGCAAGGGGACTCACGAAAAAAAGCACCCCGAAACGTGAGAGGCAAGGGGACTCACGAAAAAAAGCACCCCGAAAAGTGAGAGGCAAGGGGACTCACGAAAAAAAAGCACCCCGAAACGTGAGAGGCAAGGGGACTCACGAAAAAAAGCACCCCGAAACGTGAGAGGCAAGGGGACTCACGAAAAAAAAGCACCCCGAAACGTGAGAGGCAAGGGGACTCACGAAAAAAGCACCCCGAAACGTGAGAGGCAAGGGGACTCACGAAAAAAAGCACCCCGAAACGTGAGAGGCAAGGGGACTCACAAAAAAAAAGCACCCCGAAACGTGAGAGGCAAGGGGACTCACGAAAAAAAGCACCCCGAAACGTGAGAGGCAAGGGGACTCACGAAAAAAAAACACCCCGAAACGTGAGAGGCAAGGGGACTCACGAAAAAAAGCACCCCGAAACGTGAGGCAAGGGGACTCACGAAAAAAGCACCCCGAAATGTGAGAGGCAAGGGGACTCACGAAAAAAAGCACCCCGAAACGTGAGAGGCAAGGGGACTTGCGAAAAAAGCACCCCGAAACGTGAGAGGCAAGGGGACTCACGAAAAAAAAGCACCCCGAAACGTGAGAGGCAAGGGGACTCACGAAAAAAAGCACCCCGAAACGTGAGAGGCAAGGGGACTCACGAAAAAAAAGCACCCCGAAACGTGAGAGGCAAGGGGACTCACGAAAAAAAGCACCCCGAAACGTGAGAGGCAAGGGGACTCACGAAAAAAAGCACCCCGAAACGTGAGAGGCAAGGGGACTCACGAAAAAAAGCACCCCGAAAAGTGAGAGGCAAGGGGACTCACGAAAAAAAAGCACCCCGAAACGTGAGAGGCAAGGGGACTCACGAAAAAAAGCACCCCGAAACGTGAGAGGCAAGGGGACTCACGAAAAAAAAGCACCCCGAAACGTGAGAGGCAAGGGGACTCACGAAAAAAGCACCCCGAAACGTGAGAGGCAAGGGGACTCACGAAAAAAAGCACCCCGAAACGTGAGAGGCAAGGGGACTCACAAAAAAAAAGCACCCCGAAACGTGAGAGGCAAGGGGACTCACGAAAAAAAAACACCCCGAAACGTGAGAGGCAAGGGGACTCACGAAAAAAAGCACCCCGAAACGTGAGGCAAGGGGACTCACGAAAAAAGCACCCCGAAATGTGAGAGGCAAGGGGACTCACGAAAAAAAGCACCCCGAAACGTGAGAGGCAAGGGGACTTGCGAAAAAAGCACCCCGAAACGTGAGAGGCAAGGGGACTCACGAAAAAAAAGCACCCCGAAACGTGAGAGGCAAGGGGACTCACGAAAAAAAGCACCCCGAAACGTGAGAGGCAAGGGGACTCACGAAAAAAAGCACCCCGTTCGTGAGAGGCAAGGGGACTCACGAAAAAAAGCACCCCGAAACGTGAGAGGCAAGGGCTCACGAAAAAAAAGCACCCCAAAGGAGACAAAGTTCTACCACGTCCACGCCGTTGTCTCTGGGTAATGCTAAGAGTAGAAAAAAACAATGTATATGCACAGAATCAGAAAAGAAGTAGTTAAGGAACACTTGAAGGAAATTTTTCCAAAAATTTTTCAGGTATTTTTGAAAAATTGGATTTTATGAAATTTTCGAAAATTAAAAATTGTTTTCAAAAATTCTGAAAAAATTTAAGAATATTCTTCGACTAATTTTAAGCCATTTTTGTTCTTAGAAATTTTTTTCTCAAGTTTATAGTTTTGAAGAAACCGATAGATTAAGATTTTTATAAAATTTTTTCATTCTCGCCGCCATTTTGAAAAAACGCGTCGATGAATTTTTCTGAAAAAAATTCCTCTTAATGTTCGAGTGCCATGATCACCTCTGATCATTGTAAAAAGTTGATAGCTTTGCGGTATCATTGTGAAAAAAAATGCGAAAAAAAATTTTTTTCGAAAATTTTCACGTTTTTCACGTTTAAATCGGCCATATTTTTTTTTCTCGGTGTCTAATCGAAATTTTGAGCTCAGATTCTGAAAGAGCATCGAATTCCGCGTAGGAATAGAGGTACTGCATTATTTTTTTGGTCCGATAACATAATAAATAAACACGTTGAAAAGTTAGTAAAAATTCTGATCACCTCGGCGTTAATGGGTTAACAGGGAAGAAATAATCAGAATTTGTTTAAACTTGGAGGATATTTTATTCATATTTTGAAGTACACTTTGTCATTTTTTCAAGTCCTCTCCGTCGGAAATAGTGGAGCTAGAAGCTGCTGTGTCCTTGGACGATCGCCATCCGAGTTTTTTGCTGGTGGGCATTCCTGAAGTCACAATTTTTATCTGTAATCATTGCAATTTTCTTTTTTCGTTAACAACATATTTCCTAAGAATATGAACCTAATTGTGATCAAAAAAGTTGAAAATTGCATGTTTTTGCGGTGTTTGAACACAATGTCATGTTTTTATACCATGTTTTTTCACCTTTTTTGCATTAAAAAAAATATTTTTAATAACAATATCATCCCAGAGTTAGGTTCATATAGATTGTAATTGAATAAAGAATATTCCCACAAATTTTCAGAACGATTGGTCAATAACTTTTTGAGCTAGAATGCCCACCAGTTGAAAAAAGTCGTCCATGGCCAGCAGCTTTTAACTCCACTATTTCCGGCGGAAATGACTTGAAACAATTACAAAGTGTACTTCAAAACATGAATAAACTAGTTTCTCCCATTAAATATATGGAAATGCTATTTGTACTTGGTCGTATATGGTTTAAAACCATATACAATTCAAACCTAGGATGGTAGAGACCTTAAATACATGGAAATACTATTTGCACTTAGTCATATTTTTTTTTTTATTTTCCCCTGCCTAGAGGCTTTCGCCTATTACAGGGTCGGCCTGGGTCAGTAGCCAGTTTCCCCTGGAGGTCTGGACAAGATCAGTAACCAAGTCCCCATGCGACCGCATCCGACTTCCCCCTCTGTAACGCATTCGCCATGGCACTCGATTCCATGGGCTCAGGGAAACTGCGGAAAATCGTGCCACTACAGTCGGTCCTGGGTTCGCCTCACGGTGCCGGAGCTACGTCACGCCTTGTCACAAGAATGTAAACATGAACTACAGCTGTATACATGTGACATATACATGTACAGGTGCTTGTGTATGCCTCGTATATACATCTGGAGCTGGTCACGCTCATATTTAATTTTCGTGAAAAGGCTACGGGACCGGGAATCAAACCGAGGACCTCCCGACACTCTGGCTTAGAGGCAAGCACGCACTTAGTCATACAGTAGCGCTCAAAAGTATTTTGACACACAGTCAGCTTCACGAATTCACGGATGTTATTTGCTCCTTAGTTTTGATTTGTACTTATATTACTTATTGTGGTCATTTCAATATGCCGAAATGCAAGGAATATTCTAGTGACTTTAAAAAAGCCGTCATAAATGCACTAAAGCAAGGACTAAAACAATCAGAAGTTGCTTGTATTTTTAAAGTGTCTCGACAGCTCGTTAGTGCATGGAATAAGGTATATAATAAACGGAAGACTGTCAAAAATAAGCCTCGAAGTGGCCGTTCAAAAAAAACATCTCCTAAAGTCGATTGTATTATAAAAAAGCTATCAACAAGTGATGTTCGGAAGTCGGCTATAATGATTAAAAATGAATTGAAAGAAAAAAATAATGTAGACATTCACGTTTCTACTGTCAAACGACGCTTGAAACTCTTCGGATTACATGGACGAAGACCGACGAAAAAACCTTTAATATCTACAAAAAACAGAAAGTCCCGACTTGCATTCGCAAAACGGCACATATCGTGGTCAAGTTCAGATTGGTTCAAAATTTTGTGGAGTGACGAGAGCAAATTTAAGTTAATGTCATCTGATCATATTAAGTACCTTCGACGTCCTGAAAACAAAAAATATGATTTTCGATACCAAATACCCACGGTCAAACTTGGAGGTGGTAGTGTGATGGTTTGGGGACGTTTTTCACGCTCTGGAGTTGGACCGTTAGTTCAAATTGATGGGAATATGGATCGGTTCGTGTACACGCAAATATATTGAAGACTCAAATGCTATCGTACGCTAAACACCACATGCCAGCTGGGTGGTATTTTCAACAAGATAACGATCCCAAAAACAAATCCAAGTACATTAGTGATTTTATAAAACGCGAAAAAGTCAAGGTTCTGGGGTGGCCAAGCCAAAGTCCGGATTTGAATCCTATAGAATCTCTGTGGGAGGAGGTGGATCGCAGAATAATTATTCAAAATTATTCATATAAACACGCTTTATATGTAGTTCTCAAAAATGAGTGGGATAAAATTCCGATGAAACGATTACAGAAATTGGTCGACTCAATGCCGACGCGGTGGGAGGCTGTCATAAAGACCAAGGGATATGCCACTAAATATTGACTTGCTCATTACTGTAGATTATAATTATATGTTAAAAAAGAATTTTTTCAACAGTGTCAAAATACTTTTGATCCACCAGTTTCCTCGTTTTTAAAAATTACTCTACTATTTTGTTGCGAACGAGGGCCATTTTGCCACTATTCTGTAGAACATTGAATATCTTTCAAAAAAATAAACGATTGATTTTTATGTTTCATTATTTTGTTTTCAGTTAATCCAATTAATGTATTTGTCAAAATACTTTTGAGCGCTACTGTATATAACCATATACAATTCAAACTTAGGATGGTTCAAGCCCATTGTGGTAGAGGCCTTAAATATATGAAAATACTATTTGCACTTGCAAGGAAAGGTACTTTGGTGTCCCCCTCCGATTTTGATAATTTTTATATATGTTATAGTCCATCGAAAATTAAGAGACACGTAATTTTTTTTATCGGCTTAAAGTTATTTTTAAGGGGTGAAATCGACCCCCAAAGTTGAGCATGTTTTGCATCTGGTAGAGTATTTCATATAGAAGCACTTAACCGATCGTAACGAAACCAATTGCAAAACGTTTTTCACGTCAAATAACCTGTATATAATGTTCAACTTCTTATGCACCCCTATTACATGGGGATGATTCACCCCCGAATATCCAGAATTCTTTTGTATAAAAAAAACTTGCAATCCGATTTCAATAAAACAAACGCCATTTTGCAGAGCAAAAAAAATAAAATTGACGTATTTTTGGGTTTTTCTCAGATTAAAAAAATTAAGGGGGTAAAACACCCTTAAAATGTCAAATTTCATTTTGAGCACTGTCCCCTTCCGATTTCAATATTTTTTTTATAAAATGTAGCTTATCGAAAAATAAGACCACCTATTATTTTTATTGGCTCAAAATTATTTTTAAGGCGTGAAATCAACCCCCAAAGTTGGGCATGTTTTGCATCTGGTAGAGTGTTTCATATAGAAGCACTCAACCGATCGTAACGAAACCAATTGCAAAACGTTTTTCACGTCAAATAACCTGTATATAATGTTCAACTTCTTATGCACCCTTACTTACTGCAGGGGGCTGAACCACCCCCTGACATTCATAATTTTTTGTATAAAAGAAAAATTGTCATTCGATTTCAATGGAAAAACCAACATTTTGAAAAGCAAAAAAAAATTATAGTGAATGTGTCTAGATTTTTCGAATAAAAAAAATTAAGGGGGTAAAACACCCCTAAAATCTCAAATGTCATTTTGCGCACTTAAATGATAAAATTCAATTCAATTGGTCTCATTATCATTGCGTATCGACTTATATGCTAAATAATATTTATTTCGCATGTACATCCGCTGCCCTTCTGACATGCTTCACGTTTATAAAGAAGTGTTGGTATCCGTTCTATTTATATAAGTTTCTATTTTGAACGATTTACGAAAATAAAAAAAAAACTCAAATATCAAAAGAGTCGCATCAGCAATTCACCGCCCAGAATGTAAACAAAGCTGGCTCATGCCTTGCCATATTCTTATTCATATCAAGAACCGCTATAGTGGCTCGACCCCAAGTATTCTTGAAAAAGCCAGTTCGCTCAGGCTAATGTTTGAGGTATATCCGAAAACCAAATAAAAATGCTGTTTTCGTGGTGATGTCAGATCAAACCGCCCACTCAAGATGAAAAAGGTAAAACTGACTTTATATTATTCCAGAAGTTAAGTTGCTGTTCGACTGTTGATCAGTCATTATCGTGTCCGCTATCGTGAATACCGTATTGTTATTAACATGTCCATCAATCCAATGAACGTAATAAGACTGTTGTTTCTTACATTCGAGGTAATGAACATTCCTGACAGTCCTGTTAACAATAATGAAGTGGAATTGAAAGAGAGTTTCGCGGAAATTCTGAAGGCCTCTATGGCAGAGTTCAATCAGTTAGAAATCGTCGAAGATACGACATTAGATTTTCAAGAACCGTTTAGAGATGTCATAGTAGAACCTGTCGAAGATAATGACATCGAATGGGGTCTTGGAGAATCTCCATTAAGCCCTGAAACGTGTACTGACGATGAAGAAGATTTGAGCTACGACTACAAACAAAGAGCTGTTGAGTACTGGAGAAGTGCAAAAACGAAACAAAATAGGAAAATAGAAACAGTCCAAAACCGATTTAAACTCGTTAAATCTGTGCGCCAATTAAGGCGCTGGGCTCAACAAATTAATAAAGGCGGAACTTACAAGGAAAAATTGTCGCGCATTTCTGAATATACAATCGATAATTTAAAAAGCGCCATAGAAGCAGGTCTCATTGTACACGATATCGATCTTCGGAGATGGGCATTACAAGCCCAAAAATTGATTGGGCATGAGAATTTGCGTTTCAGGGCTTCGCCAACATGGATAAAAAAGTTTAAAAAAGTTCATCGAATAACAAGTAGAAAAATAAATAAATTCGTGACAAGAAAGACTCTCGAATCAAAGGACATATTACAAAACGATGCTAATAAATTTGTCTCCGCAGTTCAATTGAAAATTGAGGAATATGGCTTGGAAAATATTTATAATTCTGATCAAAGTGGTTTCCAATTAGAAGTCCATTCAGGGCGAACGTTAACAGAAGAAGGTACAAAACAAGTAGAATGCCTTGTACAATCCGTTTCAGCGACAACCCATAGCTACACCATCCAGCCGACAATATCAGCAGCAGGAAAATTGTTGTCACCTCTTCTGATAATTTTAAAAGAGCCATCCGGGCGGTTGGGGCCAATCGTAGAACGAACCATTTTTCGACCTCCCAATGTTTTTATAAGTGTTTCAAAATCTGGCAAGGCTACATCAGGTACGTTGGTATGTAATATTCAAATATAAAAAATAGATGTGCTATTAATTTTTACATATTGATTTATAGAACATTTCAAAGTATGGCTTCAAGAAGTGTTCTTCCCAAATGTCGGTGAGAAAAGTGTGCTTTTAATAGACTCATGGAGTGGACATTGCCCTAGTGTTGTCACGGAAGTTACACCACATAACAAAGAAATTGTTACAATGATCATACCGAAAGGAACAACAGGGAATATCCAGCCACTTGATGTCTTCGGATTTAGAATTTGGAAAAATTATGTCAGACATTTTTCAGACAGTGTCATGTTACTTGATTATGATTTAAGTCTACATTTACGAAATAATATAATCAAGCTGCAATCTCTAGTACATAATCAATTATCATCTCCGAGGTACGAAAATTTATTTCGATATGCCTGGTTCAAAAGTGGGTACATAGAAGAACGACCTGAGCATTTCGAAAATCCCGTTGAATTCGCTTTTGGTATGTCATCTCAAACACAATGTGAAATTGAAGGCTGCACAAATGTGGCTGTAGTAAGATGTTCATGGTGTAAAAAGTCACTTTGTTTCAAACATTTCTTCGAAGAACATCATTACTGTTCAAAATATAATCATTAAGTTCAGGAATGATAATTGAAACGAAAATTTGAATTGGAATCTATTTTTACTACATGAAAGATTTTAGCGCCTATGTATAACCTATATATATATATTTGTGTACAGACCATGTGTATACAAAAATAAAAAATCGTGAAGCTCACGACCACCGAAGATGTAGGAGTACTCAATTTTTCATATAATTAAAAAGCCGATGTACATGCGAAATAAATATTATTTAGCATATAAGTCGATACGCAATGATAATGAGACCAATTGAATTGAATTTTATCATTTAAGTGCGTAAAATGAAATTTGAGATTTTAGGGGTGTTTTACCCGCTTAATTTTTTTTATTGGAAAAATCTAGACACATTCACTATAATTTTTTTTTGCTTTTCAAAATGTTGGTTTTTCCATTGAAATCGAATGACAATTTTTCTTTTATACAAAAAATTATGAATGTCAGGGGGTGGTTCACCCCCCTGCAGTAAGTAAGGGTGCATAAGAAGTTGAACATTATATACAGGTTATTTGACGTGAAAAACGTTTTGCAATTGGTTTCGTTACGATCGGTTGAGTGCTTCTATATGAAACACTCTACCAGATGCAAAACATGCCCAACTTTGGGGGTTGATTTCACGCCTTAAAAATAATTTTGAGCCAATAAAAATAATAGGTGGTCTTATTTTTCGATAAGCTACATTTTATAAAAAAAATATTGAAATCGGAAGGGGACAGTGCTCAAAATGAAATTTGACATTTTAAGGGTGTTTTACCCCCTTAATTTTTTTAATCTGAGAAAAACCCAAAAATACGTCAATTTTATTTTTTTTGCTCTGCAAAATGGCGTTTGTTTTATTGAAATCGGATTGCAAGTTTTTTTTATACAAAAGAATTCTGGATATTCGGGGGTGAATCATCCCCATGTAATAGGGGTGCATAAGAAGTTGAACATTATATACAGGTTATTTGACGTGAAAAACGTTTTGCAATTGGTTTCGTTACGATCGGTTAAGTGCTTCTATATGAAACACTCTACCAGATGCAAAACATGCTCAACTTTGGGGGTCGATTTCACCCCTTAAAAATAACTTTAAGCCGATAAAAAAAATTACGTGTCTCTTAATTTTCGATGGACTATAACATATATAAAAATTATCAAAATCGGAGGGGGACACCAAAGTACCTTTCCTTGTTGGTCATATATGGTTTAAAACCATATACAATTCAAACCTGGGGTGGTTCAAACCTATGGTGGTTAAGACAATAAATACATAGAAATACTATTTGCACTTGGTCATATACTATTACATTTTATTCACACTTTTTTATTTTTTCCCCCCCATTTTAAGGCTTTCTCTTTCTTAATATTACTTGAGACACCATTTTTTAATGATAAAAAACGATAGAAAAAAATTTAGAACAGATTTGAGCTGGAGCCGCGAATCGACATAAACTGACTCACGCGTCAGTCGTTGAGCGGGAGGCAGTTTTTCCGAGTTTCTGATGGTCAACTGGAACTTAGAAAAAATACAACCGCCTGAATCGGCCGGATTTTCCACAGTTTCCCTTGGCCTTTGTGCAAATGCGATACAGGAGTGCATTAGGAAAGAGGGGCAGCACTCTTGGGGGGTCTCACAGGAAAAATAAAATTAGTGACGTCGGGGAAACGTGGGATTAAAAGTGATGGGATGGGGTCGTAAAAACCCGCAAGGGTATACGCAGGAACAATAAAAATAAAAAATAAAATTATTATTAAAAAAAAGTGATCAATTATGGAAATTTCATTGTGTATGGGAAAAAAAAAAGAAAAGTTCGAAAACCGTCATATTCGAGTATATAAGAGTGCAGCGCAGCTCGCGCTGGCTTTTTTTTTAATACTTGGCGTCGAGCCGCTACCGCGGCTCTTGATATTGGCTAAAAATTTGTGAAATCCGTAAAGTGAAATGGTTTATTAGAAATATTTCTAAAAGGTTCAAAAAGTAAAAAATAAATTATGAATAATAAATGGCAATGTTTGTTTTTTCTTTCACTTTTTAATGATTACGAAGCATTCTACGATCAAGAAGTGAAAATCATCCAGGCTGGTGCGAAGCTTTCATTAGTCTGATGCTCCAAAATGAATCCCTAAAATTGGTGTCTCGGTCTCCTAAGGAGTTTTTATATGGATATCTCATATTTCCTAATCCAAGTTTGATTACTAAAATTCCAAAAGACTTGTCAGCGGATGAAACAAGTCCAGAGTTTTCGTATCGTCAGAAAAAAGACGTGACAGTGTGCCTGATAAACAACAAATTTACAGGCGATGTCGATTCGACATTAAATATTGATCAAATTCTTAGTGAAATTTACAATAGATCGACAACGTACGAAAAAAATTTGATGCAGTGTGCAACCATTCTCGGTATCGTTTTTACGAGAAACGCACTAGAAAACATTTTACCAGACCACAAATCCCAGGACACAGCTAGAGGTTTTTTTTGAAATTCGTTGAATTAGATGAATATTTTTTACTAATTTGCGTTCAATCAATATAAACATATTTTTGATATATTTAGAGGTCAAAAAATCCATACATGAACGTGACTTTCTTGAAATAATCGTGATAAATTTTTTAAAAAGAATTAATTATGTTACTGCAGCTGTGGCTCGAATGATGGACTTGGGAATTCTCGAATGTGCTTCGCTTCAACGTCGAGACTTTCAAATTGACGATTCTGTTCTGTGTGTGCACAAAAATCGAACCACTTTCTCGGACATGCATCATATTGTTAATTGCACTTGCCCTCAATCTGGTAATTTATATCTACTATTAAATTTTCATCGGCTAATCTTTTTTAAAACTCAATTTTGTTGTTCCTTCTAGCTAGATAAAAAAAGATCACTGATTAAAAATTGTTAACGAAATGTGCAGTATTTATTGAGACAAGCATATTGTTTTAACTAAAGACAAGAAATTTTCTTTATTTTCATTCCCTTTACTCGGATTTTATAAAGACGTTAGAAGTATCAGAAATTTTCAACAGCAATCGCACTGTAAACTGCTCGAGTTCAAGTGCAGCAATTTTAAAAAATTTGTTGCCACCACCCTCGAACGAAAAAACGAATTTATTTCAAAGTTCGTCGAGATTTATCAGCGGAATGCAAGAAAATGTGCTGCTTGTGGGGGTGGTCCCTTTTTCAGGATGCCTGGACGAGAAAAACCAGTATGTCCTGTTAATAAAAAATGTCTCGCTGTCTACTCAAATGCAGTACTTTTTACATTTCCATGTATGGAAAGGAATATTACGGATACCATAAAATTAAAAAATCTTCTTGCCTTCGATCAAGATCACGATCGAAACTTCGACAATTCGACCCATACCTCGAAAAATTCCCTTAGAGAAGAGTTTGTCTGAAGTCAACCCTAAAAGACGAAGCTTTTTAACTGTCAATGAGGATGAATCTAGAACCCAGTCTAAGGAAATGGAGTTTCGGAGGATATCCATCATGCCTACTAATTTGGATACTGATGAAGGTATTTATTAATTATTTAACATTCAACATTCATTATAAATATTTTTCATAATTATAATAAAATATGTTTACTGATTAAATTATTTATATTCATTTTCCTACGTTCATTATTGACATTACTGACTAATTACACCAAAAATGATTAACACAATTAATTTGACTACGAAAATTTACGGAACTGCAATTTCCCTCAACGAATTTCCAGAGTCTATGTCCTCATTCGAATTAGAACGAATGACGGTTTGCATGGAATCTCTTTCTGGTGTCGATGACGAGAAAAATCTTATCGAATTTCGAAGAAAAATCTCAACAAATAATCCCACTATGTCAAATGATCCATCTCGAATTTCCCACTTGCGAAATTTCAACCATATCGATTATCGCAATTGCCAGTGCATCGGAATTGTAGACTGTCTATTTTGGAAACTTTATCAGCACCTCAAAAATATTGGTATTAATTTTTTGTCGCAAATAAAAGTGAATTGGAATGGAGATAAATAAAAATATGTTTTGTGCATATTCAGAATGGTGTCTAATTTCAAAAAAATACATTTTTGTCCTTGAGGTTGTAATTTTTAATATTACCATTATGCTTATTACTATTTTTGATAGAAAATTCTGACAGACTCGCCAGATTCGTGATAGATTACAGTGCGGGATTAATTCAAACTGGCCAATCTTTTCAAGCGATGAAACTTTTAACAGAGACATACGATAAAATTGAGGTAATAAAAAAAAGTCCAATATGTTTAATGACAAAAATTCTATTTACGATCCGCACTCATTTTGGTAGTATTCGAGGGATAATGTTGGATACATGGAAAACAGGATGGAAGGCAATCAAATAAGTCGAGGGCCATTTCTCGTATTAATGGGTACGTTAACTTTACGAATTAATTAGAGAAAGTAATCCTACAAAGTTCGAATAGTTAGAAAATTCACATAAATGATCCTGTCAATAATTGTTAGGTGATGCAAGTGTGAAACTTGGTAATTATAAAGAAGCAAGTAAATTTTACAACGAAGCTGTTCGGCTGTGCATCAATACGAAGTCCAGCTTTGAAAAATTCTGCATTTCATACCGAATTTTGGATCAAGCATGTAAACAGAAACTTCACGAAAGATATCCAGATTCATTCATCAATCGAATCACCGGACACGAAGTACTGGCAAAAATAAGCACTGCCGTTTATCTTTCTCGACTTTCGACGATTTTTCTTGTAATATTTTTCATCTTTTTCCTTTTCTAAACCCATTGTTCTCAATTAATAAATGAAGAATTGCGAAAATTTTCAATACAGCGAGTCGGTGAAAGTTCTGCTGCGAAATTGACCGCACTTGAGAGTTTCAATCACGGTTTTGCGTGTTCCGGAAGTTTTCTCGCGAAATGTGATATCTATTTGAGAATCGTAAACGTATTTCGCGATCTTGGCGACTTTGCGTTTGCCGAAAGTCTCGAAAAACCAATGATTCATACGATAAGAAGCAAGCAATGGTGGTCTGATGTGGAAGAAGTGACGATCGTGGCAATTGTTTTTAAATCGATGTTCGAAATGAGGTTTTTCTTTTTCTAAAATTATTGATTTTTTGCTAACAGGTTTATTCAATTTTAATTTGAATCGATTAATAGATTGTTGGCGGGTAAATATGAGGATGCATTAATCTTGGGCATCAAAGTTCTCAAAATTTCTACAGCACTGAATATGAGTCGAACGAAATTATCAATTTTGCCTCAACTAATTCAACTCACGGTAAGAAAAACTCCATTTTTTTGGCTAAAAAAATTGATCATTAAACCGTGAACAGCAGTATTGAAATTTTCTTGGGCAGATAAGAACAAAACGAATACACGAAACAGTTGATTTGATGAGAGAATTGTATCATTCAGCATCTGAAGACATTGACGAATCTGGCATCACTTGGTATTTCGCACTTGCTCTAGATTTAGCACTCGACGCTGGAATGATTTTGGAATCTTTCGAAAATTGCGCGCGTCACGCACAGAATATAATGGGTAACAAAAAAAATTCTTTAGCATAATTAACCAATGCGTCAAAAAATGTTAATAAAAATTTTTAGGAACATCGAATTTTGCTCAGTGTGTTTTTCGTGATTCTGATAGCTTGAGCCGATTGTTGACTTGTCTTTGGTTGTGGCAGGTTAGAATGTAAGTTCACGTCAATTATAAAATTGCATATAAGTAACTTTTGATAACCTTTACCATTTCGGCTGATTTAATTGTTTTTCATTCTTTCAAAATGTTCATTACTATAAATCTTCTTAAAAAAATATATTTAGGAGCATTCCACCTACTTTCGTCCAGTACGCGGCTTTGTATATGTCGAACGTTCGAGCAGATAATTTCAATCACTTGCTGACAGTGTCGAAGGTTCAAAAAAAAAGATTTTTTTTAAATATAAGATGTTCGAATTTTACAATCGTTAAATCGTTAATAAATTTGTTTTTTATTTTCTTATTTTATTGGCAGGCTCTTGAGTGTCATCTTCTTACATTGACACGTTGCATCAATATGAAAAAAGCGGATCAATTAGGATCGGTCGTCGATGACATCAAAAAGCTCGTAAGAATTCTCGAGAAACGTTCGAAAACTGCACTTTTCATAAAGCCGCGACTGTACATGCTTAAAGGATACTTAGAAATGGTTCACGGCCGGAAACTTAGGACCATGCGATATTTGAAAAAAGCAACCAAGTCGGCAACGAATCAATCTAATCCATTGATGCTTGCGTGGATTCGACAAAATGAAACGGTGCCAAAAAATTCAATAATTTTTTAGACAAAATTAAAAACATTAAATTTGACACAAATTTGTTTTGCAACGTTGGCCATATGTTCTTAATATTTTTATTCCGATTATTTTTACTGAGAATTATTTCACAGATGTGGAGGCTCAACAAATACAACAATATGGCGCATTATTGGGTCGAACATGTTGGATTTAACGACACCGTTGATTGGCAAAATATGCATTGTTTTAATATAAAAACGTGGTCGTCCATGCTCTTTCCCATTCCCATACCTGACACGCACATATAGTAATAATTTCTTCATTTTTTTTTTTACAAAATAACAGCAATAATAATAAATAAAATTAGAAGCATCTGATTCGTTATTCTATTCTGAAATATTCATTTCTAACTCCTTACATTGTAAATAAAAGATAACTATATTAATATTAATTATATATATGTGTGTATATATATATATATATATGAACTGTTTATACCGATTTTGTATTATTTAGAATACTCCATCAAAGTCTTAAGCGGTCTAGGCGTAATTCCCAACGAATAATCTCGATTTTTTTCGATCTCATCATCATTCCAAAGGTATTTCCTTTTGCACCACCTGGAAATGATTTATTTATTTCAAAACAACGAAACACTGGAATACAAAATTTGTCATAAACTTAAAGTGTGTATTCGAACAAATGGTTGAATAATGCGATAATGTCACAATAAAAGAATATTTTTTAATTTTCTCGGGAATTATTTGAAAAGATGGAAAACATTCGAAAGAATTTTGGAAATTAATCGCTTCGAATACTGTAAATGAGCTATATATGAGGCAGAAATATTGAAGAAAAAGCGAAAGCGTGTATTAAAGTGAAATATCTTTTTTCTTTTCGGGTTTCAAGTCGATTCACCTGAATGCACGCCCTGAGATAATCTTGATCGGACATTTCCTGGCCCTTAGCAGGCGGGACTTTTCCCCGTCGGCGCAACTCTTGCTTAGCGTCGTTCAAATCAAAGATCCCGACGGGGTCCAATTTTCCTTTGAGCACCAGGCCCGCCAAGTATTCAATGTAGTGCTGCCTGCGGGGAAAAGTACCCATACTTTAATCAAAACGACTTGCCCAGTTTTTTTTCAATTACCTCGACGAGATCATGACGATAATCCTCCTGATCCCTTTTGTACCAATTCGCAGGCAAAATCAAGCCCGCCCTTTTAACGCAAGTCTCCAGATCATCGACATTCAACAATTTTAACGGCTCCAGCCTTGACGCTCGAATCTTTTTCACGAGATACTCTATGTAATGGATCCTGAGCATCGAAACTCGTTATTATCAACAGACATTTCTCAACTCGTGCTTTCAATTGTAACGAAAAATGATTTTAGTTATTATTTTCTTCGAAATCGATTCAACCACCTTGACCATTATCACAGAAAAGAAAAATTCCTTAATATGTTAATTATTCCAATTTTAATGAACCTTTGGTAATTAAATAAATAAAAATCAAAAATAAAAATAAAGTAAAAATAGAATTAAATAATTTAATTATTAGATTTGGCAAGCCATTCTTTTAAAATCGTAATATTTCTAACAAGTAATTTTTTTTTTTATTTTTTTTTTACAAAGCATAATTATAGTAGGCGTTTTTTTCATTCCCATTTCTGCTGTTATTTTCTCGAATGGTTATGTCTTCTTATAATTCGTTCCAGCGCGCCCAATCCAGCATGGTCTTCTTCGTTATTGTATTTAATTATAGTGCTCACTTTTTGTTCCTAACCATTTTTGTTCTGCCGTTATTTTTTCAAGGGATTACGTATTTGTCAATCCATACCTGCACAATCCAGCGTGATCCTCGACAACGTCCGAATTGCATACAGCATCGACAACGCCAGTCGGTGTCTCTTTCTGCAATTGGATTTTGCATTTTCGTTCTGAAGTCGGATTCGTCGTATCATACTCGATTCCGTTTTCGCGCAATAGTTGTTGCAAATGAGCGGGCTCCTTGTCGCGCAGATAAAAAAGACAATTTCTCGGATGATGTGCGTGGAGACCGAGTTTCGCGCAGTACGGGCTAACCGAACATTTCGCACCCATCAAAAACGATTTACCGCAACCGCAACAAAATTCGTACTTGCACTGATTGCAGGTGAAGTGCATGCAGCCTAAATAGAAAAAAATATATATATTTTCAACCAACGATCGATTCACAAGATTTAGCAAAAAAAAAATCCTGAATTCACACAGTACTCTCAACTTTGATTTTTTTCAATGCAACCTCACGTAAGTTTTCCTATTTGTTAAAAAATATAACAATTAGTCCCCATGTAAACTAACCTCCACGTGATAAGGAATAGCGAAATTTGCACTTGGGACAATCAATCCCATTGTCGTCCATGTGTTTGGCCAGGCCAGCTGCTTGATTGTCAGGATCGTTTTCGTCTTTCCACGCCGCAAATTGTTCGCAAGGTGTACCCTCGTGTTGTTTCTCCCACTAAATCGTAATAGGATATCGTGGCGTTCAACGAAATCGATACGAAAAATTATAAAATTCTCAAAAAATAACTCAAAGCAAACTCACTCTTTAAATCTGAATTAGAAAAAACAATTATTTTTGAATGAAAGTTTAGTGGATTACTCCACTATATTTCTGGTCTCAAAATTTGGAAAATATGCCAAATTTTTCAAATCAAATTATTGTTCGAATGAATTTTCGCATGAAAAAAAAAATTTCATGTATATTTTCAAAAAAATGTTCACATACCGGTCGTCTGCAAAATGCACAGGTCACGGACTGGCAGTCAGGACAGATTAAGCGCTTCTGATTCGGATTTGCATAAAATCCGCTAGAGCACTGCGTGGAAAGGGTGAAAATGGAAAAAAAAATAAATCGCTCAAGCTCGTCGACGAACAAGCTCAATAATTCGTATCGCATAAATAAATAATAACGAATAAATAATTTTACCTGGGCACACCATTTGAAATTTGGATCTTTCATGAGCGTTCTGTCTCTCAATTTTCTCTGAAAGAGCTCATGGATCGGTGAATCGAGCAATGATTTAAGTTGAATATCAAGAATACTGAAGTACTCGAGAACATCGTCTTCGTTCGCGTCCTTAAGATCCGGCTCTTTGCAAAACGGACAAACAGCGTCCATTATGTTACGATCGCTTATTTGTATCGTGAAGTAATTTTTCGCACAATCATTACAGCAACGATGCACGCATTTCAGCATCGAAATCATCTAAGAACCGCAATTATGAGAGTTATGTACTTTCAAAATTAGTAAAAGCCAGATTTTTTATTTCTATAATATTTTTTAATGCCTCAAGAATTTTTACGCAATTCGTTTTATTGAAGAAAGCAAAAATTGCCAAAAGTTCATTCAGTCACGACAATTCTCGATATATATATATATATATATATATATATATATATATATATATATATATATATATATATATATAAATCTACGAAAAGAAATCGCAATTTTTTCTATTTCGATGTTTCAGTTGTTTCGTAAAATACAAATAAAAATAAGTTGATTTGGGGATGTTGAAGAATGGTATTGTTCCTATTTTTAAAATTCCTTATTTTTTCTGATTGTAAAATTTTTGATCAAATTGAAACAGTTTAGAAATAATGTAGAAAAACTCAGGACTGACCTGACTGACTGCAAATCGTCCTGTACAAAGCTCGCACTCTTGTTGCAAAAATGCAATGGCCGATTCGACGTTGCTGCATGCTTTTGCTGCTTGAATGGCCTCGTTGTCATTGAAATCAAGGATGAGCAAACTCGCGGCAATTTCCGCCTCGTCATAGCTCGAAACTCGTCCCTCCGCGAGCAAACGTCTCGCTGTTCTCTGCACCAAATTTCCACAAGATTTATAAGTCTTTGTACAACTTGAAATGTCAAACTAATTTACATTAATCGATCTTGACATGGACAGAGATTTGTTCCAAAATCCAAATATAATTTAAAAATATTTTAATACGAAATACGTTTAACGCATCACCCTGAAGATATGATCTTTTTTTATACGCAAAGTGATATGAAAAAATTCTACAAATGGTCACCAAAAGAGAGTCATGCGAGGAGTAGAATTAAAAATAAAACACATAACACCAACGTCTATAAACGAGCTGCCTTTGAAGTGTCTTATGCAGAGGTCGAAATCACGTGACGTCTCTGTGTAATCGAATGAATCAATGATGAAAATAATAGATGTTTATTTTAATAAATATGTTAGTAAAAAAATATACTTACTGTGAATGTTCTTAGCTGTTTGTTAATCCATTATTTAAATGAAAATAAAAAAAACACACTCATTAATCAAAAGTACATTTTTTATCGACAGGAAACGTGGGTGAAAACATTCTTCCCATCGTCATTCTGTACAGATTCATTTTTTTAATATTTATTTGTTTTCGTATCGCTTTTTGTTTAATATTTCAAGCTGCGTTTGTAGACATTGGTAGGTCGGGAGATTGACAGTCGACATTGTGGATTTGTTGGTATATCTTGTCAACCGTTGTTACTGACCTCCCTCTCGTTTTTGGGAGAGTTATCCTGCTTGACCTCAGGAATCTTGATCGAATTTATCTTCTCGACTCGTGGTATTTCGCCCTCAAATTGTTGAACGTAACTTGCGACGATTGAGAAACGCTTCGTCGGTGTTTTTTTTTCGACGATAACTTCGGACTCGCTGATTCTCAGGCCTTTGATGGTTTTGCCATTCGCGAGGTTTGATTTTTGCACGATTCTCATTTTGGCTATTTCGATGTTTGCCGATTGCTTCGAGTTTGTATTTGTCTTGGAACTTTCGGGAACGTCCGAGCTTTCTTCTTGTTTTTTGTTTTCGCTCGAGATTGCAGCTTCCTTATTTTTTGAGTCAAGTTTTTGCGCAGGTTCCTCTTGTTTTGGAGCACGGTCTGTTATTAATATTTCTATCACGGATGGCAGCTCGTCCTCGACAGATTCGGTCTCTTCGCTTTTTTCTTCCTCTTCATCTTCTACCACCTCCACTTCCTTCTTCTCTTCCTCTTCCCCCTGTTCTATTTCTTCTTCTTCTTCTTCTTCTTCTTCTTCTTCTTCTTCTTCTTCTTCTTGGTATACGTCAATTTCAGAATAACTATCACAGATCTCTTCAGCTTCGTCGCTCTTTGAATATTCTTCGGCATCTTCCGAATTTTCATCCTCATCGGAACCGTCATCGATTCCATCGTTTTCCTCGGACTCACTGTCCGATAAAACAGATTTTATACCGTCTAATGTTTTTTGCAGCATTAACTCTGCGTCCGTAATGTCGTCGTTGGAATCTTGCTCACAGGAATTTTGCGAAATTTCCGATTTTTCGCTCAGACCTTCCGAAATTACCGATTTTTCGCTGTGATCTTCCGAATCTCCGGACTCGTCGATTTCACGTGTCATGGTTGGCAAAATTTCTTCAGCTTCCGAATACACGGAGTCTTCTGAATCATCCTGAGAATTTTCGATCGCTTCGGATTCTTCAGACGCTACACATTTTTTATCCTCATTGCGATCTTGGACATCACCCAATTCTATAAGTTCCTCGAAGGGATCTTTTACAATTGGATGTTCAATTTCGTCAACAGTATTTTTCATAGGGGTTGATGACGACAAAGCGTTCTTCTTCGAGTTCTCCAAATTTTCAGCGACAATGTCACGGTTAGTGTTTGCAGCGTCGACCAAACATTCATCGTTTATTTTTAGTCCGAGAGTTTGGACTTTTTCAACACCATTGACATTTTCATGTATGATTATCTGACGAACCGCCAATGGACCTGCGATCGGTTTTTTCGGTGGCGATATTCGTTTAGCTATTTGTAAAATTGGACGCGACGCTTTAGGCGGTTCTGAAATTTTAACATTGATGTATTTTTGACTGGCGACTGAGACATTTTGAGCTGGAACTTTGGGCGTGCCCTTGAAGATTGGAATCCTCGAAGCTACTCGACTTTTGGAGGGCAACTCAACAGGATTCGTTTTCTTTATTGTTTTGATAGATTGACTTTTCAAACTCGAGGACTCTTTTTCACGCGCTATCTTCATGGGAATATTTGTTGTTTTTTTCTTCATTATCGTCTGGACTTTTCCTTTCGAAACGTCCGATTCGATGGGTTTAACTTTTGGAGCGATTGTTTCTAGTCTGTTCTTGGTATGCAATCGATTGCTGCCTGCTTTCGTTACTTCATTCATTTTCTTAAGCATTTTCGAAGCTCCCGACATTTCGGGACTCTTTAACGGCGGCGATTTTGGTTCAGGAGCCGTTAATTTATTTTCTTCAAGAGTTTGGTTAACCTTCGACGAATTTTTAGTCATTTGGTCAGCTACTTCTTTGGCTTTTGTTATCGTTGTGTTTTTTGGTACACTACCATACATGACGGCAACTTTTCTCGAAACCGGAATGGACTTTTTGATTGATCTGATTGGTAGTCTTTTCGCAAAAGACCGCTTGATCGGAGATCGCGGTCTTGATTTTACGTGGCACATTGATTTAGAAGGAGGTTTGTGCAGCTTAAGGGTTTTGTCAATGGCGAACGACTTTGAAATCTCTTTACTCGGAAGCTCAGCTTTAATCTCGAGAGGTTTTTTAGAACAGGAGGGAGGGCAATCATTCACTGCTATAGTTGGAGAACCAGTCACTTTAAATTCAAAGGTATGGGCAAGACTCGTGGAATTTAATGGACTCGATAGAGTTGGATTTTCTAGCAAAGGGACGGCAACTCTTGGCTCAAATTCATTTACGTTCGAGCATATGGAACTAACATTTTTAGGATCGGACACAACTCTTTCATTGTTTTGAACTATTTCTAAAATTTCTTCTCTCGGAAATGAATCTGTTACATTTTTTTCGAGATAGTTACCCCTTTCTGTCTCCTCAATTTCTAAATCAATATGTTTTTGTTCAGTTGTTACTATCGGGACAATTTTTTGACTCAAAGACCCTGTTTTTATTTCGGAATTAGCTTCTTCAGTATTACTGGAAAAATTATTGGAATTGGTTTCTTTAATATTTTCATTAATTTCTTGCTGATTTGAACCTTTCTCTATAGGAACAATTTTTTTGTTTAAAGATCCTATGTTGACCTCAGAAACCGAATTAAACTCTTGAGAAAGCTGACTGAAATTGGGCTTCTCAATGTTTTCATGAACTTCTTCTTGATTTTGGACTTTTTCTTTTGGAACAATTTTTGGGGTTAAGGTCTCAAATGTAATATCAGGAATGATTGTTTCCGAAATTCCAGTCAAATTACTGGAATCGATCTTGTCGATATTTGTATTAATTTCGTTTGCATTAAAGGCTTTCGTTATCGGGACAATTGTTTCAGCCAAAGATTCTACTTTGACCTCAGGAACGGATGTTTCAAAATAAATCTCGCTGCGTTTCGTTATCGTTGGCTCAACGTTCGCCCCGTTTGTCTGGAAGAAAATGGATGATATTTTTGGCATCGTCGGGACAATATTATCCAGCTGATTTTTTATCACAACAGGATCATCGATCGTGATCGATGTCTCGGTTATTTTTGAGGAGTATTGTGCCTCTATCTTGTCAGGCAGTTCGTTGGACAATGGTTTGTTAGTTGAGAGAGCATTGTTAGTGATGAACAAACCACTTTCACTCGGGATTGTGGAGGGTAAAGCTTGAGCGATCGATGAAATAACTACGGAAGAAGCTTCAGCATTGATTGGAGGATCGATCGAACGAATTGAATGGTTATTTTCATTTTCTACCGAAACATTGGGAGTTTTTGGGTCTTGATAAGATTCTTTGATCGCTGATTCGAGTATCGGAGAAATTTCAACACTTTTTTCGGTTGATTTTTGTGGTGTAACTTTCGGTACTCGCAAAGTAGTAGTATTGAATAAGTTTTGGGGAATTTGGTTTTGTTGCACGTTATTCGGTGGGCCAGGCTTAAGGGAAACTATACTAGCTTTGGACAAGGGTAGCTTAGCCATCATATTGGAAAATTTATTTCTCAAAGAGCGTAAATTCAAGCGGGATTGCAGAACTTCCGGGACTGCGGTATTTTCTAATGTGGAGGGTGTACTAATTCCTTTTGCGTCTGTGCCAGGTTTGGGACTCGGTTTTGGGATGACCAGTGAAATTTCCTCTTTCGTAACTTGATCAGGAGTATGATGAACATTTTCGTAACGTGATCCAGCGTCCAAAGTTATCGGCTTTGCTTCTCTCGTAGCTGAATTTATTTCAGTCTTACGAACGTTATCGGCATGAATTGCGTTAGTGCTGCTGATGTTTTGCGACACGCTCTTACGTACCGTCTCGTTCGTTGACTTGTCGTTTTCTTTTTTTCCCTCTATTTCTCGTTTTCCGTCGATTTCGTCGTTATTAATTAAACTGAATTGATTGGACGCAATTTTTTTAGGGGGTTCGTCTTTGGCTACAGGAAATAATTGATTTTCCGTTGATTTTTCGATCAAAGCAGAATTCGTAGCGACTTCGAGATTTCCTGATTGTTGATTAGCGAATTCATCGGGTGTTGGAATTGGTGAAGTTTCTATAACATTTTTTGGTGAGATGCCTTGCAATGCTACGGTCAAAGGTCCAATTAGCTGTTCTGGAAGACCCTTAACGGCAGATAATAATTGTTCGACCGTTACTTGATCGGTAGACTTGGGTTTTTCAATATTATCGATCGAAATTATTGATTGAACCGACTGGGCATCAATTTTGGGCTCTTTCAATTGCTCTTGGGAAATCATCGATTTGTTGTTGTTATCAACGTTCAAAATGTCGTTTTTTATTGTAATTTGGATTTTTGCATTGTTGGACACTTTTTCGGTCAATGGCAATTCAGTTGGAGGTCGAAGATCGATCGTGTCGTTGATTTTTTCGATGGCAATCGTTGATCGATTGTCGTTCTGAACGATGCCGACGTCCTGTTTTTCCTGTATTTTCACGGTGACTGATGCACTTTTCATCGTAGTTTCGGCCGCCTTATTAATGGCTACTTCGTTCGTCCTTGAGCCCGAAAGTTTACTAGTCTCGGGAACGTTGTTTCTATCGCAGATGCTGCTGAATAAATCGTTCGGATTATTACCGACTATAGTCCTCGATGCATCACCCTTCGCCAAATGACTTGGTTCGTCGCTTGGCGTCCTCGTTTGCTGTTGAAAGCTCGCCTGCAACGCCACGAAATCATCAACTACGGGAGACATTACCTGCTTCTTCGCTTCCTTATCCAATTCGTCCGGTACGTGTTCCCCAATTTCTGGTGTTAAATCACCGATCGCAACAGCTGCGTCTGCGTGGTAAATCAACGATTCGCTGATTATGAGTGTAAAACATATTAAATAAAAGCATCATTTCTGACTAGTCGCGAAAAATTGTTTGCAAGATAAATGGATCGCAAAATTATCAAGAGATGTTTTTGGACATTTTTTTCTCGGAGCATTTCGTTCATTTCCTGACTGCCACTAATTAACCCTCCGTGGTCACACATCATTAACATTGTGTGATAAATTGGATCCCAAAAAAAAAATTACACATTAAACGTTGTGAAGGTTTTGCCACAAATACGCGAGGGAAATTGAATAAAATAAGGAAATATTACATCTTGCTGAAATTCCACGAAACCACTTAAGCAAGAATTTACAGCATCATACAAATTAAGATAAAACCACAAGTACCTATATAAAGTAAATCAGAAGATAAAAGTGCAATTGAGCAAAGCAATATATATATCAGGTGTATAACTTAATTTTTACCGTTTTTTTATAAAATTTATTTAATATTATAAAATATATAAAACAACATTAATCTTCGAAATATTGTCCACTGTTTTCGATGACCTTTCTCCATCTATCAGGCAACATACGGATGCTATTTCGAAATAAATGAGGAGGTTTTGAGGCAATAAATTCATCATTCCGAGAAGAATATTTTATCGAGGAATTGTATCATCCTCTTTATACTATTGTAGTCTCATTAGTTGTGGTTTTCGGTTGGAAAATCCATATTTATCCAAATGTGCGTAAAATATTAAATTGGTGTAAAACAATACATATAATCAGCGTCGTCGTAAATCCAGCATCAAGAAGAGAATAAACACCAAGAGAAGTAACCAACGTGAGTAACCAACATTAATTTAATTAACCTTAATACCAGCTCCCTATCAAATCAATAAACGGCTCTATGGAGCATCCACCCCTACATTCTACCCCATATCAAAAGACGAGGCTTCCGTCCCAGGGTAAAGGACTTGATTATCTTGACCAAAAAGAGAAGTCAATACCGTGTTGCGTCCTCCCTAATTCCGAGAAGTTCACGGGGACGTAACAAAAATAAAAACTCAAATAAATGGGAACACCAAAAATTTAGGGAGAATCAAAATCACAAAAAAATGCTATATTCTTCAAAATGAAATAAATATAAGAACAATATGTTAAGTTGACTTGGGACGCCAGTTAATTTATTATAAAATTAACAAAACAAAACGTTTTTCAATTCTCCGTTTTGATTTTAACAAAAATGGGGCTTAAGGATGAATGACACTCTTTTCAAAATAAAGAGATCAAGCTCATATTTACACAGACGTTGTATCTTAGCATTCCAAATGCTTGTGTAAAATTTGGGATTGATTGTCCGATGCGTTTTAATGTTATTAATTTTTCCATTTTGCATGTGTTCTTATGGAAATTGATATATTATCGAACATATGCATTCAGAACGTAAATGTAAAATAAAGAGGAAATTCCGAAAAAAAAATAGAGTACATAGGAAAAATATTGAGAAAGCTCAGTGTCAAGTTTCAAGATGATTTACTGTACCGTTTTTGAGAAAAAAATTGATAGCTACAACGGTCTCGAAGATTTTAAAGTTCAATCCTATAGACGCGGCAACATCGCACTGCGCACTTTATATAGCAGATACCTATATAGATATAGCTTTTAGTAATGCGTATTTACTCAAATATTTTAAAAATAGTTTATAAGAATTTTACACGTGTGGAGGCTTTACCAACGGTTACGTTTTGAAAAGATTTACAATTTACCTTTACAGCGGTATGTATTGTTCTTGGACATTTAAAAACTTTAACGAAAATTCCTCACCATTCTAACCTCACTTTTGAACGGACAACGCGAATAGTAAACAAGGGCTATGACTACGGTAGCAGCAGGCCAGCAGAAATTCTCCTCTGGCGCTACGAGTGCTCAGTGTAGCCATCGTACAAAAAAATAAGATCAGTGCAGTGCGGTATTGCCGTATCGTATCGTATATTTTACTCAACATTATTTTTGTGTAATTATCATAAATAGCTCCATTTTTCCATTCAATATAAACATATGCTTATATTGTGCGATATTTTTTTCCATATTCAACCGGCCTTTGTGTTTTACATACATATAATAAATGAACAAATTTTCTTTTTCACAGTTAGATTCAGTGTACAATCCTTGCCAAAATTGGTTATCATCGATCTCCAATATTCAGAAATACGCAATTAATAATCATTGAAACGGGTCGAAAATCATTGAATCAGTAATACTAACGTTCCAACTACGATTTTTGATAGTAAACAGCCAGTGAAATATTGATTATAGTCATATATACGTGGTTCCTCGAAATCGTATACTTTTGGCTGGAACGGTCAATATCATTCATCCTTAAATGAAGAATTCACAAAAAATTTCCTAATAGGGGACCAGCGTTGAACGCAAATAAATAATACAATAAAAATAAATGATACCTCAAGGACAGAGGGTCCCTGGTAGCTCAGGCGTCTTATTTTTATAATCGTGAGCTCGAATAAAGCTTTCGATGGGGGAACAAAGGGGCAAAACTATGGGATTAGATTTTTCTCGAAGACCGGGCAAATATATTTTTCGTATTAAAAATAAATGATTTTTTTTGACTGTTCGCAAATACGAAAAATAATATGAAATTTAAATTAAATCGCAACGAGAACAAAAATTAAATGCCTTAATGACGACTCAAAAATATTTCAAACAAAAGAAAATATATATGATGTTCGGTCAATTTGGTCGCGTACGTGGCCAAACGCCGACGAACAATGGCGCTCGCGAAAAACTCGGATAAAGGGAAAAATACACGGGACTCGAATTTTCGAAGTCCGTAAAACGACCAAAAATATAATAAATCAACTATCGCTCGCAATATTCCACTAATGGAAACAATATTTAATGATTTAACTATTGCGAGAGAGTCGCAAGAAAATAAAACAAAACTGTAAAAGATCGAAAAATAAAATACCGTTCAATTTGGCCGACGCGTGGCCAAAGACGAATCTGAACACGATACGAAAATGGGAGAGGTAGAATGACGCTATTTTTGTAATCTCAATTAAAACGCTTAAATTAGCAGCATAGAACTCGTCGCGGGCACAAATTGTGGTAAAAACACTTAATTATTATTAATAACTGAAATAAAGTAGCCGGTAAGGCTCAAAATTACGCAAAAATGGAAACGCAAAAATTGGGGAAAAATCTCGGGCACACAGCGAACAATGGCCTACGTGACCAAACGAATTCGAAGTCGCGAATATCAAAGGAATGAAAGAAAAATGACATACTTTTTCGGTAGTTCGACAAAATCGCTTCGCTTGCAGCTCAAAAGGATAATCGCACCAAAAGGGGATGGGTAGAACTTGCAAAAATTAACAAAAAGAAATGTTGATCCTACGAAGTTGACGGTACCCACGCCGTTGTCGTGATGGAAGTGACGAGAATTCTTTCTTTCTTGTCCTCTATGGCTATCTCCCTCTATTCAAAAGTGACGAGAACGAAGCCCTCTCGTGGTTCTTTCGTTGCCGTTGTGGTGGTGGGGGAAATTCTTCTTGAACGCGCGATCCTGCCGTCCAATCGTATTTTCGTATTTTTCGAACGTTGACTTATTTGATGGTGAGGAGAGTGGAGAGGAAAAGGGAGCTAGAGTGTCGAGCTTCACTTTTGGTCGCTTCGCGAACGGAGGGGGCGCTGTTGCTTGCCCGATCTGCAACACCACGCCGTTGCGTTGTTTGCCGAAACTCGCGCGCGAGTTTCGAAACTTGTCGAAGTTCGCTTTGTTGTGCGCGCTCGCGTGATGCCATGTGATGACTCGGTGTGGGCTCGGGAGTTGTTTGTTGTTTGTCGTTGGATGAGAATTCCGAAATATCGGAGATGGTGATAGTGCTGAAATATTAAGCCTCGATGTCGTGGGACTCTCGTTGATATTTTTCGGGATGGTGATCTCCGAATCGTGGCTCGATGATGTCCTATTTGGAGGTTAGGTCCCTTCGACTCGGATTCCGATATTTTTCTTCAGGGTTCCCGACAATTTCTTTTTTGGTAAGGAAAATTATCCCTTATCGAGGTGAGTTATTTAATTTTCTTTTCCAGTTTGAGTTGATACAACTCGGGAATTTGGAAAAGACGGGAAAAATTCTTGAAGTGGGCTTAGGAAAAATGTTGCTGGGATTATTTTCTTTCAGAGAAGGATAGGAGTAATTTGAGGATAAAATCTCTTCTGGGATGAAAATATGATTGGCTTTGGGCTCGATGATCCTTCTGGCAGTGTTCGTTCACTTATTCTTCCTTGATATCTTACAGGTGTTGAGCGGTGGCGTTTCTTGATGTTTTCCGGGTATGTGCGCAGAACGAAAATTCTTAAAACTAAGCTTGGTGGAGTAACAAAATTTTTCAAGGCCAAACACTATGATCTCCAAGGATTATTAATCGCTATTTCCAGAGAAAAATTATTAAAAAGGACGCAAAATAAATAAGGAAATTTTATATCTAATTTTTGAGGTGGACGAGTACTGTGGTGGCTTCCACCATGCATAACGGAGATAAGTATAGAACATTCACAATGTTACAATGTTCCGAAACATGGAAGAATTGTTGTAATGAACAAAATCTGATAATAGGAGGGTGCAAAAAATTCTTGAACATGTCTTGAACATCTTGGACATCTATAAAAAATGAACTTGTTTACGAAAACAACATTGGAGTCATTTAGATCCAATGTGACCAAGGAGGGTTAATGGATATTTGAGTGAAGAAGGAAACAACGCTCAAAAATATTTTGCTTAAGAATTTCTCAATTCATATTCGCCCTGCTACAAAAGACTCCCCTGTTTTTTTAGCAAATTTTCTACAGATTACGTGAGGTACTTACCCACCCGAGGTGCAGCCTCCTCGTTCTCCACCCCCGAAGGTGGACCCCAAATTCTCATTAAAAATGGTTTTAACTGATTTTTTTGTAGTTCCAACAACGCGGCTTCCTCATTACCTGTGTTGTCATTAAGAGCTTTGACGACTTCGATCATCGTAAAGTTACCTCTAGTCATTATATCTGCGCACTAGAGGAAATTAATACACAAATATTAATGAGAATTTGACGTAATTCAATTGAGATTCGCGCTAATTTGGATACTTACTTTTCTCTGCCTCTGTTGGATAGCTCGAGCGACAGCTGACCACACATCACCTTTTGACAATCTCAAGTATTCTTTGGCCTCATTGGGGCTAAGAATTCCGACGTCATCCGCACTATTGGGCATTTCTTTTCCCCTCGTTGTTACCAATACTTGAACGGTCTCGATGAGATGTGGCCACTGTCTATTGAGCCAATCAACAGGATCTGTCGCACCCTGTGCCAATGCAACTTGAATATCGTCCGCCGAAAAACCGTATTTCTCGGCCTCTCGCAATAATTCAACGAGTTCAAGTCCCTGCCGAGTTATAGTCGAAAGACTCGGTTGAATGATGCTGGATGTCGGTGTATCTGGAACGTATCTATGCTGGCTGGGTTCCTATGATATCAAATTTGTAAAACAAATAAAATTTAATGATTCAAGTAGGTAGTAAAAATCAGCAACATTATTGTAAATGGAAAATGAGAATTAATCGAAAATTATTGTAGCTGTAAAATAAATATTGCATACGACAATAGGAAATCATTGATAATGATGTTCGTTGCAATTTGCGATAACGACTTTTTCAATTTCTTAAAATACTTTTATAATTTCGCAGAGTATTTGAATTAGCACAGGTAAGGAAGAGTGTGGGTGAAACGAAATGACGACTGTTATATCGTGAACAAATTTGTCGAAGCAGCTTCGCCAACGATCTGCGAAGTGGAACAAAATGGCATGCTTTACAATTAAACAAAGAGGATTTTATTTTATCCTCCAAGCTTGAGGTCTATCGAGCTCGTAAAAATAATCATTAGAATAAATGTACAGTGTAATTCTAATGAATGATAATCTATAGTGTTAACCCTATCTAAAATACGGATGCGTTCACACCGAGGCTACGTAAATATATAAAATACAATTAAATTGAATTAAACAAGCGTTAGATTAACAGTACATAATTAGGGCACGATGATAAAGCGAATAAAGGGAAAAAGTAGTAACGAATGAGGGCGAAAAAAACAAGTGAAAAAACAAAGCGACGATGAATATTGGTGACCTGGGAAAATTTCTTTTGTTTTTTATTTTCTTTTTTATTTACCCTAGAATGATAATAGAGCTGCGACGTTGAATCAATGGAATTTCTTCTCGTGCAATGCGATGAGCTCGGTTGCACGAGATAATGATGTTGAGGCTGTTGCTGATGCTGCGAGTGCCTTGGATACAGATCCGGGCTGTTTATAAACCTGCTGCCTTCCTGTAAGAAAGAAAAATATTCTCGTGCGAGATTTCAGTGATTTGGTACACGAAAATTTGAAAAGTTTTGATAACATTTTTCGGTCTACCTCGGAATCGCTGTCTTCACGATTGAGAAACAAATTTGACCTTTTCATGCTTCTGTTTGACTTCAATGGCAGTACGTCATAAGTCTGAAAAAATCGGTCAAATTTTTCGTTCTTTTCTTCATAATTTATCGATCATACTCTAATTTATTGCTTTTTTGTTAATTAATGATGAATAATCTCATAGATCTAAATGACTGACCTGGGTCGAAATACTTTGGGGAGGTGGCGACGTCCCCCTTTCGATGGAAACTGCGGCGTGGCTGACAGCCGCATTTGCCGTTTGATTGACCGCGCTCTTCGAGCTCACGGAAATAGGCAAATTGCCTCGAGGTTCGTCATTTTTTTTCGAATTTTCTGGATGCGGTGACACGGTATTTAAAGTACTTGAGGATTGGCTGAAAGGATCGTTCGTCGTCGAGACAATTTCTCTGATCGGTGAGGTCGAGGTTGAGGTTGTTGTTATTGTCTCGATTTTTTTCGACGAAGCGACCTCGATCGAGGGTGAATCAATTTTTCTTTCTACCGAGCTCGCATCGTGATTCTCGTCATAATTGAAAATCTCCTCGACATTTGGCTCGCCATTTTCGACACTGAGTTCTGCAAATCGTGAACAACGCGTGACATTTGCCGAATATCGTAAGACGACGAAAAAAAAAAAATTGCTTTTTGTGAAGCGATGCAGCGAAACTCGAATGAATAATAATGAGTGAAAATTTGATAACACTTAAATTTAAAGTACTCATTGTAATTTCAATAAAGATCGTACTGATTTATTTTTTCTTTGACACATGTCTCTTTATTATTCATTCATTTGACGAGTATACATTGCCGCAGGAGCACAAAAATCTCTTTGATATTTATATATCGTATATAATTTTATATAAATATATTTAGATATTACTTATTTTAAAAAAAAAACAAAAAAAAAAACAAAAAAAAACAAAATAACTACACTAACGACGACACGAGAATTAGGAAATTCACCGTATGACTTCACACTAGTACACAAAGTGGATTAACTAGTAAATTAACAAAAATGCAGGTTTCGTAGGTGGAATTTTGGAGCGGTCGTTTTTACGGATACTAAACTACAGTTTCTCACGCTGCGAGGTTTTATTTTAAATCTAGTTCATTTCTTTTCACTTCATTGGTTCAATTAAAATAAACTTTTCAATTTATTGAGGTTTCTTTCCCCAGAATGTAAATAAAATCCAAGTTTTTGGACTCAATAGATGAATTCCTGCCCGAAGCACAAAAATCGATGGATGAAATTTTTTTTTGTACAACTCACAATTTGTCATAATTATCCAAAACGATAATTACGATTTATAAAATAATTTTGTACCCCACAGATAAAAAAAAGTACAAGCCAATAAAATTTGATAAAAGATTTCCCGCGTGGGTAATTCGAGACACTGTAGGTTTTTTTCTCTCAACAACCGATGAAATAAAAAGGAAGGGAGAAATGAGAAAAAAGAAACAAAAGAGAGTAACAATTACTTCGGCATTTTGGTGCCAAATGAAAAACTAATTTTTCGCCTCGTTCTACCTTTGCCATTTCCGGTATTAGTACTGTCGCCGCTCTCCTCGCTGTTGGAAATTTTCATGAGACTCCCAATTGGCTTGTCTCGAAGTTCGGGGCTGGGATTGGAGATTGATATATTGGGGACGTTTTGCTCGTCTTCGATGGTTGGGCTGGGTAAAGCGCTGCTGCGAGTTTTGCAGCAAACTGCGCAAACTTTTTCCTTTGCCTCGTTGATGAAAGTACAATGTTCGCAGGGCCATTCTTCCCCAACGTCGTTCAAATTATCCGTCGTTTCTTTAGTCCCTGAAAGCTTTTTTGTGTCATTTATTTCAGCACCATTTTGGATCGTATCTACTGTTTTTTTATCCAGTTTCGCAGAGGATTTTGTGACATTGAAACGATTCGGAGATTCTGGATTGACATTCGTCGCGTTCGGAGAGTCCGAGAGTTTGCTATTTTTTCGTGTTTCATAGTCACGATCGTTGACAACGTTTGGTAGACTCATCGGTGGCATTTGCCGTCTCGCAGCGACTGGTTTCGTAGTTAAATCTCGTTTGATTTCAGGTTCGTCCGACGACGATGCTTTCCTCAAACTCGTCGCCGGGGACCGATTTTTTATCGCTTCTCTCGCGTCCTCGTGCTCCGACATCGTCGTCGAATTTCTTCGTGAGGAAATCGGTCGTTTGCTCAAGTTCGCGACCCCTTCCTCAATCTTACGAATGTTTCTCGACGATGCATTTCTCTCGTTGTAATCCTCCGACGAACTGTTCAATCTGTTACGTGACACGATCGCCGATCTACGCTCAAGCGTTTCCTCCTCGATGCTGCTCCTTCTTCTTCTGCCACGATCTCTTCCGCTTCCGTTTTCGTTCTTTAGCCAATTTTTACGCGTCTCCGAATTCGTACCCATCGCTGAATCTTCCAACTTTGAGCTCCGCGAGACCGACTTTCGATCCTCCTCCGTTTCCGATTGCTGCCTCGATCGATTGCGACCTTCCCGAGTATCCATTTTTTCCATGCACTTACGAGATCCAACCAATCCCGAGGAATTTCTTCGCAACGACGATCTTGAATCCTCGCTAAACGACGACGCCCTGTTTCGCGATCTACGATCCTCCTCGGTCTCCGATTGCCGATGCGATTTCATCCCTTCCCGCAACACGATATCCTCGTAATCGTAATTTCTCGATGACACGCTCGAATCTCGCTTCTTATCCATCGAACTCCCTGACCATCTCTTTGTATCCGCACCGTTTATCCTATCCTCCGAACGCCATTTTCTAAAATCATTTTGTTGTTCCTTCACTTTCTCATATCAATTAACGTTAAATGTATTTCAAATGTATTTTTGTCACTTTTTGTCAGGTTTTTTTGATATTTTAAGCAACTATCAAAGTGAAAGGCTTTTCTGGTAAGTTGGCCTTCAAAAGAGTAATAATAAGAATAATAAAGTCAGTATTGATTGAATGGTGGTTAAAAAATGATATTTCATTACTAACCCATGTCGATTTTTTGACAACAAAGATCGGTTGTCATCGTCATCTTGATAAATTCTGTGTCTGCTTCTAGAGGCGCTGTTTCTTCGTAGATTTCTAGAACTTCTTGAGAGCCGATCATCAAAATCGGACGAGTCGTCCGACTCTTCGGAACTCGCGTCCGAATGTGAATCCGGTGATCTTCGCGATCGAGATCGAGAAGCGAGCGATTTTCTGGATTTCAAGCTGGGCGAAGGGGAGGGAGCTCGACTTCGTCTGCTCGATTTGACACTGCGTGCTGGACTATGTCCTCGCGATAAATTTCCAGGATAATGCGGTGGCAACATTTGTTGGGAATTGTAGCCTATTGGATAGGCCCACATCGGTGGATGATTTAAACTCATGGTTGAACCTCCCACGGGTCCATCCCAAGGATTTACCGGTGGATACCAAATCATGGGCATTCCTCTGGGCCCTAAATGTGCCACTGATTGAGCCTGCAACGCCAAGATACGAATACATAAAAATAATCGTCAAAATTCTTCGTAAATGTTTGAATTTTTTGTGTTTCATTGTTAAACCTTCTTTGACACACCGGGTCATTTAGTTTGAACCTTCATCTATACATTCGCACGGCCCCGTAGCGAAATATCGATAAGTCTTTGTTGGGCGTCGTTGTTAATGCAGCGGCCAAATTTAAGTGTGTCAAGGAAGGGTTGTAAAAGTCTCTTAAATTAACCCTTTGAGGCAAATCTTTTTCCTTACGCATAATTTGTTTGAGTTTGTATCCAGAGGTTGATAGGGTTGCTGATTACAAAACTGAACTCAAAATTCGTGAATAAGCGAAAGTTTTCGGTAAATACAATTGTTGATTTAGATCTAGTACAGAAACGATTGTATCTTATTTTTTCTAACTAAAACCACAGAACGGAAAATGTTGTAAACAAATCTGTACGATTCTTTGGAGTTTATCAAACGCGTGAAAAAATTACCGTCGCGATTTTCATAGTAGATAAGTAAAAAATGCAGTGTTTCATGAAAAACTACCAATGTTGACTATTTCTTTATATATGGTATTTGTGCAATTAACAAATAATGACTAAATTTTTTTTTTTTCATTTATAAATGTCATGGTGACCATGTAGAATTATAATAAAAAACAAAACACGGTATTTGTTGCTGAAAAAATAGTTTAATAATAAAAAAAACTGCAAAAAAAGAAAGGTGGGGCAACGTATGTCCTATCATGCTTCGAAGGGTTAAACGTGTGGATTTAGAAGCGTAGGATAACACGATTTTTCATAGAATTTTAATTTTATTTTTAATATGAAATATAATTTTTTTTCTTGTTAATTGTAATTTCGAATATTTACCTGTTGCATAGTTGCAGGGTTCCAAATATGGGGTGATGACAAATCGCACACACTGGCAGACTGCATCATGTTTCTGGGTGGAGGTGGGGGTGGAGTGGGTGATCCGGTGAAGCTATTTCTCGGACTCGTGAGACTCAGTGGCCTGGGAATGGTCATCGTCTCTTTGGTGGTCTCCGGATGGGGTGAATTTGGTAATCTTCTTCGATTAGCATCCTGAGCCCTCATCGCTTCCTGATATCTTCGATATCTCTCCTAAAATCAATAAAACCATCAACAAAAACGAGAAAAAATTGACGCGTAATCGTTGTCTCATAATTACTTGAAGAGTCGACATTTTGTCCATTCCGGAGGACTCGGAATTACGAGGATTTACGAGAGACTGTGCCGATCTCGTCGACGTCAAAGGTGACGATGAATTCGGCGTCGACGGCAACGGTCTGGTCTGCATACTCGGGCTTGTTCTTTTCATACTCCCATGCTTATCGTTCAACGAAGCTTGCTTCGTAATCTCCTGATTTATCGACGATCTTCCCTAATTAGTACCGGAAAACACTTTTGCAAATATATATATTTTTTTTTATTGATCATTTTAATAATTGTTTCTGAGCGGGAGGCAATGTGAGGAGAAAGTCGCGTCGAGATTCAGACCGCGGTGTTGATTTTTCAGAACGGTTCAACCATGTGCCAGGGCTTGAAGATTCGACGGACGAAAGGATTCCTCATATAGTTTCATTGTAAATCTCGTTAATTCTATACATTGGATGTTTCAATATTCAATGGAGAATTGTCTCCCTTCCTTCGTTCATCAATGACTAATAATGTCCCTGTAATATTTCTTTTCCATGATTCTCCATTTGCTTTTTTTACATCCTGCCAGATTGTATATAAATATACATATTTAGTTTTATATGTATATATACAATCGACGATTTTCGGTCATACTCACGGACTAAGCATCGATCGAAATATGTTGCAGTAGGGAATAAAATATTTTTGGTTGTTGCTGTTGTTGATCATTCTTTCCGTATTAAGTATAAATTAGTTATTTATATAATATTCGATGTCGTGGCCTTGGTGTAACGCATTCGTATTTTTTCTTATAGGCACTAAGAGTACACTAAACATTTTTATTCCGATTTTATTTTATTATTAATTTTCACCTTCGGAGACGAGGTTAAATTTCTACGATCGTAAGATTGTAATATATAAATTTATATAAATTAAGGAAAAAATACTGAATGAATAAATATTTATGGAATGAAGAATATTTATGTACTCTAATATTATCAAAAAAAAAAATCTTTAACAAATAAGGGATGAAATGCTAACCAAAAATAAATAATAGAGAAATAAAAAAATAAAGTTGAGTACATAAATATTTTCATAATGTATACGATATTTAAAATAGTATAAAAATAATATCACAAATATTTGAAAAATATAAAAATAATAATGAACCAATCATTTAAAACATAAAATAACCCCGTCTCTAAAATTCTCGCCAGGAGAATTTCGATAATCTATTAAATATAGTTCATCATCTCGGTGAAATGCTAGGTGTGTGTGTTTTTTATAATATTTCTTCGTCGAGGCTCAGGAGGAAATTAGGCAAGAGCGCAGCCTACCTGAGTGTTTCTACGATTTCTTCGTGGTGGCGGAACGGGTGGTGGATTAGCGTGGGTCTCGCCTTTGGGTGGCAATGGCGGTCGGGTTCTGCAGCCGCTGTCTTGGTTCATCGTTCCAGATTTCTCCTGCGACTGTATTGCGATCCTACGACGCGTATGGCCTCGTCTTTTGGGATGTTTGTGATTAACGTCGTCACAAGTTTCGCAATAAAACTCTTTGCACGTGTCGCATCGAGCGAATAAATTTTTTGTACCGCAGAGAGCGCATTTTTGACTGTTCGAATTGTTCCAGGATACCGAGGCGTTTTTTATCTCGGCGCTTGAATTTTTCGCCGCCGCTGATAATGGGGTTCTCAAATTGTTCGGGCGCGTGGAGTTTTCCGATCGAACCGGAAATTCGATGACCTCGTAATCCGGGTCACCACAATCTCCGGTCAACGAAGGTGGCGGCGATCTAGGGGGCGTGGGTACTCGTCGAGATCCCGATGGTCCTTCCGGCGTCGACCTTCCTGGCTGGTGCTGCTGCTGCTGTTGCTGTTGCTGTTGCTGTTGCTGTTCAATAAATTAAGTTCCAGTTTTCAAGCTTTTTTTCCACAGTAAAATTAATCGAGGTCAACAGCATCAACTATTATATTATCGCCGCATTTTTTACGACATTCTTCAATGAACGAATTAATGAATTATAGAATGATGAATTGAATGAAAATTAAATTAATTCAATATTAAATTACTTACCATTACCCAATGGGGCATGGTACGGGCCATTCGCAGACGAGTTGAGGGATTCGAGATGGCCATTGGTCGCCATCTTTCTGCTCCCTGGTTCTGCAAATATTAAAGATAAAAAACAATGCAAAAAAAAGAGTTGAAAAGTGAAATAAAGTCGAATAAATAGATTATCTAAAAAGCATTAAATTTTTTGCAGTGTTTTGAGATGGAGATGTTTGAAATTAATTTATTAATAATGGAACTGAATATATACAGATTACATTTTATTCTGGCAATGAATATTGTCAATTGATTATTATTGATCGCGCCTTTTTTGTGTGTTTCGGAGAGAAAAGGAGTAACATAGCATTTGTGGCGAATACAACACGTTAGACGCGACCGATGTCGATCTATTTGTGAAACTGAGGAAAAGCAATTCTCTTTCTCTCTCTATCTCTTTCTTTCTCAGTTGCTCGCACCCGAAGTCCAAGAATAAACGTTAAGCGTCTCTCAATCTAACGAACTCTGTGACGCTACGATCCCATATGCTTTTTGGCTGCAGATCATTACCGTGAAACACATTTTTCGAATTTTTCACTAACGATCGCGTTAATGATGAAATTTTTTTTTATTTTTATTTTGGGTCGCGTGTGATAAGGTGCGACCTTTTGAATTAGCCATGAAAACGTACAGAGCCAGTAATTAATTAGTAAATAATTTAATTTAACGAGATGTTTTTGTTTTAGCAAGCGATGAAATTTATTTATTGATATTTCTTAAGAGGTGAAACCTTTTTTATGCGATCATTTGGTTAATTATCCGGCTAAAAATGAATAATTCGCTAACTTTTCTATTATATCAAATTTTTCGCTTCAATTTTCGATATTCATATTTTTTCAGAACGTTCTAAGAATCTGTGCAATTTGGATCGTTTCGATAAAAACGTCTAAGATATGTGTAATTTTCTCTTTATTCCTTAAAATTCGAAAAAACAGTGTAAATACCAAAAAATACATATTTTCTGAGTTTCTCGATCGAGTTAATTTTTTGCTATAATTTCACTCTAAAAACTCTTCCAATCGTGGGTGTGGACTTGTGTTATATTAGTTTTAAATGTTATCAAAGCATTTTTGAACAATTTCAATGACGTTCTTTGTCATCATTGTTTACGAGTATTATTCATTCGACATTTGTCGACAAATATATTTCGAAACTCTTCACAAAAATACACCAAATTTATATGTAATTTATTTTTTATGTTTATCGAAAACATTATTACATCCAAGATATTTTATTTTTTTGTTAATATGTGAACAAAATTGAAACAAATAACAAATTTGATATCACGTGTGTTTTTTAACCCGATCTGCTCAATAATTTGTGCATGGCGCGATGCGTCTCGACCCGGAAGTACGTAAATAGCAAAGCACCGAGAATATATGATGACAGCCGTGAGTCGACGCGACGTCTGTGATATGAAAGTACGTCACGATTTTCGTTATTTTTTTGTTTTTTATCGCAAATTTTGGCGTGAACGAAATTCATTTAGTGTTTCATCGACATAATATCTAATGGATTTGTCAACAACTGGTCGTTGCTCTTCGGATCGAGGAAAAATAAGAAACGAGAGAAGTGTGAGAATGCCAAAAAATGTAGCAAAAATTAATTTAATGAGCGAGATGAGAAAAACATTCAGGAAAGTTGCCATTAAGAGGGCTTTATTTAGACGAGGTACCAGAAGAATCCCCGGTTTGTTTCACACTCATCTATATTTACAGTTTTTCGACTCGAAACTATCGAAAAATAATAAAAAAAAGTGTGGAAACAAAAATCTGAAAATGTATGAAGAATGTTCGAAAAACGAGCCAATTTGACTAATTTCACAATATCAATAAAAGTTACTCAGAAAAATGAGATTGAATGTACCCTGAATAAATCTTGGAGGAGGGAAGATTTTGAGATCTCATGTGGAGGGAAGAATATTCTTTCATCTTTTTTTCGTTACTCACGGCTTGCATCCTTCCGAATTTTAATCCTATTGGTTTTTCGATGATTGCACTCGTGATTGATTAGTTAATGAATCGATTAATGAATTAATTGATTAATATTGAGCAAACGATAGATAAACAAGTGTTGACGAATTGGAAGGACTTCACTGTGACTTTTCGACGAATCCACTCACACTCATGTGACCTCGCGGAGGTCTATCTCTATGACTTGTTCTCGTTCTCGATGTACGTCCTCGTTGTCTCGAGTTGTTTGAAGGCCTCCGAGGTCCAGCCGGCGACGCAACACTGTCGTCGCTGAGCTCGCCTCGGTAGCGTCGAACTCGCGTGAATTTCGTACCAGAGAATAGAGCTGCAATATACTCTATAGAATAAAAACGAGCGAAAGTGTGATGCTACGTAAAAGAGAGAGTATGAGAGAGCGAGATGAAAATAGGGGTTGCTATTTTCGTAACGAAGGCTGGATCGCTGCCCACCAAACACCAAACACGCCTCATCTTCATCTTCTTCATCTCGTTCTTCTTCTTCCTCTCCCAAGAGTATCCGCGCTCGCGTAAACCTACATCAGCTTCGCGTCGATACCCGCTTTAAGTGCCTAATTCTCACATTTTCCATTTTTCGGTATGCGCTCCCTTTCCAAAGAACCAATTTCCTGCCTGAGGTATTTAACTTAATACGATAATAGGACTTAATATTGAGTTCCATATCGTTTTGAACGAAAACAATTTTTTCCTATTTTTCCCCCACTATTTCACATTATTAGGTATTATTTATTGACAGGAAATATTATTTCGTCGAATCGAATAAAATTCTATGGCTAAATGGTGCTGAAATGTTTGGACGGTCATGAATGTACTAGAAATGTGAAAATATTTCGATAAAGAGGTAATTTGGCGGCAAGAAAATAAAAATAACAAGTTTTCAGCCTCAGTTGCATCGAATTTTTGTTTGTGTTTATAAAGTCGATTTTATCCGGTGCTTAACCGACGCAGAATCGTTTGGTGGTCAAACGGAATATTTGCTGCATTTATTGTGCACCGACGGAGCACGGTGATGCGAACTTTTATAACGGACGAGTAACAGTGGAATAAGTCTGCAGTATCGGCTGTGGAGAGTGGGACGATCGGATAGGTTCACTTTTTGACCGCTAGGATAAAACGTTGCATGGGAAATTTTCGTGGTCGCCACCCAATGTTTGGTTTTATTGAAAACCGTTACAATAACGGACTTAATGAAATTCCAATGGGTTCGAATATATTTGCAACAAATTACGTTTACGCGTAAAAATTATTTATTGATTTACAAAAGGGATGAATTTCCGATTGAAGCGTTTCGCGGCAACGTTCGAAAGCCCAAGTGGCGCATGCGCCATGGATGCCGCAAAATCGCGACCACCTGACCTGCGCATCCCGCGTCGATTCCTTGGATTTCTTCCACTCGTTTAGCCAGCGGCGTCGCAATCCGTCGCATGTAAATGGATATTGACGTTGGTGCGTGAACCCGCTTCCCCCCGTTCGACGTTTTTTCTTTGCCGCGGCGCAGTACATACAGTGGTTTGGGTTGTTCGGTTTTTCGAGCCGGAGTCGGAAATTGTGCCCTCCAAGAGCGCATCCATTGTGCTGCATTACAAGTTCGTAGCTTAACACGCTTACGTTCCGCCGCGCTTTACGATTTCTCTTATGGCGCTGTTGTGTTGACACCGAAACTAGAAATTTTTCGCGAATAAAATTCTACATCTTTGGCCGCATCGTGAAACTCTCTAAAATAGTGAAAGAATATAATAAAAATCTCGGCTTTCTCTACGTGTTTTTCGTCGTTTCAACGGAAGAAAAAAGCAGCTAGCGCACAAATATACACGCGAGTGTGTGAGAGAACCCAACAAACCGAGTGTCGGGATTAGATCATCGTGTTCACGTATTCCGGGCGTAGTACACACGCTTCTCAATTTACTTCACTTTTCTCTCATTGTGAGTATATTATAACTATTATTCATATCATAAATTGTACGAATTCCCTTATGATTTCCAGTTCCTTGATTTTCCGTATTCGGTGTTCGTGAATCATTGGAATTTTTGTTTTCGTATACATATTCGCGGAGGGTTGCACCGGGTAACGTTCGAAAATGAATGAAGTTTAAAAATTTATTAGAATGAAAAAAAAAAGTGATGGATAAATAATAAAAGAATAAAATCGATTTAAACGAATCGCGTGTTACAGCCCAGCCCTTTCCCCTCCACTTATTCCTGCATACATTATTTAAATAACACGTTTTTTTGACTCTGACATTTTCGCGAATGGACGCGACGCCGTATTTCGACAGTCAGTTTTTTTTTCCAAATTTTATTTTCGATGACAGACTCTCGTGTACGTGGCAGAAACTCGAATTCGCTATTCCATCAAATTAACGTTATTTATTGTCTGGATTGGATATCTCACGTCGAGCAAATAATTGTATACACATATGTTTTTATTATACCCACACGCACGGAAATTCATGGATATATAGATATGATGAGCGTGGTAAACAGGGCGTATCGAATATATACAAACACTATCGCAGTTCTCTCTTCGCATTTGGGAATCGATGTGCAAAGTAATATTCGGATAATAAACCGTGTTGAGAAAATTAATTACGAGTGAAATGTTTTTTTAATCAAATTCAATTCATTTTTTAATACTTCAAATTATTTGAAATTGAGGTTAAGGTTGTATTTTCGAATCGATTATTTTTCCTCGTAAATATTGAGCGAAGCATATTTAATTATGCCGTATCGATGTGTGCTCATTTTTATTACATGCCCCGGATAATTTTGTGTTCAAATTAGTTTTTGAAGCGTTCCCCATTCATAGTCATCTCATAATAATCGACTTTCATACAAAATATACATGAATCTGCCCGAGCAATGACAATTTTCGTTCGAGGGACTTCTCGTAGGATAAAATATGCGTGGGAAAGTCGAGAGATACTCTGATAACGCTTTGTCGAGAATTTGCCGCACGTGAGCTTGTCGAAATTGTTCATTATACTGAGTAAATAAATATATGTATACGCTAAAGCGTTGCGGGTGGGCGTACAGCAACCAGATGTTTACTCACGCTATGCGGGAGAGTTCCCATATACGAATAAATATAAATTCACTTTATACAGGATGTCCCAATAGTGGCTCCCAATTTTCTTGATTTTTTTGTGAATCAAACTTTTTCGTTTAATTCTCATGCAATTTTTTGTCCGACGCGCAGTACCTCCTTAAAGACTTTTTATCAGCATTTTTTTGTAAAATCGATTGAAGATAATTCGTGCAGTTTAGAGTAGAAACAATTATATAAAAAATTATTCAAGATTTTTTTTTTAATCGAATTTTCCCGATTTCTCCAATACGAAATGTTATCGACGAATCTATTCCTTTTTTCAATTGTTATTATTGTTATTCAAAATGCAGTTGCTTAACGGTTATTATAGAAGTCTGATTGTTAAATTTTTCTGCTCCGTTTTCGCCTAAAAAACGACGTCAATTAAAAATGTTTAATCGTATAGATACTTTTTTTCTTATGAATTCATTCACGAAGCACTCTATATACAATCCTCTATTTCTTGCACACACGAGCGACGAGATTCTTACGTAATTTTATATATACACGTCCAATATACATAAAATTTTTTTATGAATAAAGAAGTGATACACCGCTGTCTTGAGCAATTCGGCAAGATGCTCATTATGTCTAGACGTGCGGTCTGTTTCTCCGATGTTTGTTCGTGATAGATAACATTCACGATACTGTCTCATTCACACGTTATTACATAATTGAAACGATAATCCGTTTGTAATAAACCGAATAAAAAAAAAATAATATGTTTCAACCCTGAACCCTTACAACGGGGTCGAAAACGACCCCAATTCTTTTTAGTAAAAAACTTCTGTTTGGTATTTCTCCAAAACTTTGTTTTGTTTTATAGAGTTTTTATCATTAAATCTTCACCAAATGCGACTTTATCATATACTGATCTCTTCGTTATTAAAAAACGAAAAGAGTGGTTTATAATTAAATTTCATTATCGCATACGAGAAACATTTTATGTTGAAGAGAAGATTGGGGTCGTTTTCGACCTCGTTGTAGGGCTTACGATCGGAAAAACAGATTATAGGGGTCTAGGGTTAACTTTATTTTCGTCGCTTCATATTTAATTTTATTTTCGATGTAATTAATTTGATTGAAAAATAATGAATAATCTATTTTTATGCAACTCTTCATTTATTTCGAATGGCCGTTTTCCAATTTCTGGTTTTCGAAACAATTATTCGTTGATTAATCTCCCTTTTCGATGAGGAAGAACTCTTCGATTTTGCGACAATGAAATCTTTTTTTTTTTAAACTCGTTCATATTGAATACTATTTCGCGTATGATCGATTTATTATCCGCCAACGCCCCCACACGTATCACGCTCGAACGTCATTTTCTATTTTCAGACAAGATGACACTTGGCCTCAGTGACGCGATGTAGGATCATTAAAAGAATAATTCCTTTAGACCTTTCTATTATCCTTCTGTTAGGTCATTCGTATTATTCACATTTGTAACAGTCCCGTACCCCTAATACCTTCATCCCACTTCTGACACCAGTTTGTGATGGGCCGGAAAGGGGTTAATAAAATGATTTAGAGAAGGGGTTAAAGTCAAGCTGGAGTTTATTATAGAATGTTTATGAGAGAGAGTGCAAGTTGGGAGTTTGGAAGATAGAGTTGAACTGACTATGGTAAGGACACTCGTCGGGACGGAAGAAAGTAGGGCCCATTGTTCTTGGATTAGCGGTGTATTACTCCGCGGGTAATAGGAAGCCGGGGCACGCGTGCGGTGCCCACCGAAAGGACGGCGGAACCGTGGAATGTTTAGAGTGATGCTGACTCAGGAGCGATAAGCGGTAGAGGAGGTGTTAAGTGAGGAGTTTCGTCTGGGGAAGAGTCGATACAAAGTTAGAGCGGATGTGGGGTTTCGGGTGTCAGCGTGAGAAGAAGGTATTAGGGGTACGGGACTGTTACACATTACATTGACACATACTCTTACAACCTTGAATGAAAAATTACAATAGTTCCCCCCCCTCGAATACCCTCTGTCATCAAGATTTTTCAAAAAATATGTTACGGATATTTATTTTTTATTTCAATTACTTTGTATGTTACATAAATATATTTTATTTACCTTCTTCGATTGATTGATGTCGGTATTAGGATTTTGTTTTCTTCAATTCATTCGAAAAATTATGTAATCACGTTATAAAAAATATTAATCAAAAGGTCTATCAACACAATCGCAATTATGATTAATGTTGCTGGATTCTTTTTACCATTTTAATCACGAGTGATAACGAGAGTGAAAGTTGAAAACATATTTGCATTACAAGTTCGTAAAGTTGATTTAAATGCATACGAATGTGTGGGTCGCTCAACTAACCGGTAACTTGATTTGTCGTTTCGAAGCTTCCGGTGAATTTCGGGATTCGTTCGTAACGCAAACGTGAATTTGTACCTGTCGAGACTTTCTACCATCTTTCATAGATAAGCCTCTGATAAAACTATTCGCGAATTTGAATCAAGTCCATATTTAAATTTAACATATTTCGTATAATTTTTATAGCGACGAATACATACAACGGACTGAAAAATGAATCCAGGATTTCCAGGACAACACACCACGACGACGACCGTCACCACAAGCACAACGACGCAACAAAGAAATATACGATTTGATCGTTCTTACCTAAGGACTATTCCTGGTATACTGAAAATAATTCAACTCGTAAGTTTTTCATTTATAAATATTACAGATTTTTTCATATTTTTAAACAGATATTCTATTTCAAATATTAAAATAAAACCAATATTAAAATTAATATAATATTCATGCAAATTTTCAAAATACGTTTATGCAAAGTTTAATGTTCTAATTAAATGAATTGACGCTTGATTTGTATTACAGCATGTCTTATTAACCTAAAAAATATCAATAACAATAGATTTGCAAAACCTTCAACTGACGATTGCGAAATTCCACGATGTCATATTTTCATAGAGATTTTTCAAAGAATAATCCGTATTTTTTAACCGATTTTAATGCACCACGGCTTATTTTGTTCCTCAAGAGAACCTCTACGAATTCACCGTGTGAATTTTTTTCCGAGTTTCATCGTTTTACTGTTGCAAGCAATTGTTTAATTGGCTAAAAAAAATGTTCATAAACCAAATTGCTGTAATTTTCGTATTAACAAGTTTAGAAAAAAACCTATGCGGTGAATTCGTAGAGGATTTTTTGAGGAACAAAATAAGACTTGGTGCATTAAAATCGGTTCAAAAATACGGATTACTCTTTGAAAAATCTCGACGAAAATATGACACCATGGAATTTTGCAGTTATCAGTTGATGATTTTGTCACGGTAGCACCCTATATATTACAAATTCCTTGCCCACAACCAAACCTAAAACCTCGCAACCGCTCAAACTCTTTCTCACACCGAAACTCCAACGATCAGTCCCTTATCACGATACCCGCTAATCTCTAACCCAGCACTTTCTTAGTCCCACGAGCTCAACTTCTCCGCTTCATCTCCCCACCACCGCTTCACGAAATCATTCTCCTTTCTTCTCACCTATCCATCCTCAGTTCATCTCCATCTCTCGAACCGAACGAGCTAATTATTATACCCGTGCACTCCCTAATAATTAGACTTACCCAATAAATACAAATTTATACGATCCAACGATTTATTCATTCCACCTCATCACAATTTCACAAATCCATCGTTATTATTTTTTTTTTAGATTAATAAGACACGCTGTAATACACATCAATCTTTAATTAATTTAATTAGTACACTGAACTTTGCATAAATGTATTTTAAAAATGTAGCTCTCATTTGACTAGTGCAAAGCAACCATATTACCTTAAATTTAATTAATGTTTCCTCTCTTCATTGTTTTTGGTAATCGTGTCGAATCGTGGCTCTAACCCAAAAAGAATGGAACATTTCTTCTAGTCATTCAAATATTCATTCAAATATTAAATCTAAGCAATAATAGGAATTGTTGGAAAAAATGTCTGATTGATTTTGAGCTGGAGCCCTGATTTGACATATTTACCTTATTTTTGTTTAAATCAGATATATTTTTATCTTTATCTTCGATACTGATGATTTTATTTTCATTTGTAGGTTACGGATCTTCTTGGCTTCATATGCATAACTGTATCTGCGCATAGCAATCATAGCCGAGGTGGTTGGTTCAACACAGTAGCCATGGGTGGATTCTGGGTCACAGGATTTTTATTGGCCTTTTATCTCTTCCACGTTGTCGAAAAATTCATCAGGATACCATGGCTCAAAATTGTAAGAATATTTCAACGATATCGTAACAACAGCAAAAATACGATGTTCAATGTTGTCGATCAAGTCAAACGTTACAATAATATTTGTTCGTCTACAGCCTTAATATAATTCAGATATCTACTGAAATTTTCTAGTTTTTTTTTTCGCGAACACACTGGCTACGATTCTTACTTCTTTTATTTTTATTTTTTATTTATGTTTTATTTGAGGATGTTTGGATATAGAGAAACGATAAGTTAAAAAAACGACTGATTTTTTACGTACGAAAACTGGTCTCGTCTTAACTCGAATATCATTTTTTAAATGGATTTTTTTGCGAAAAAAAGATATTTTTCGAGAAAGGGTAACTTTTGAGAGTTTTTATCATGATATAAAATAAATGATATATTTTGTTGAACGATTTAATTGAAAAAAATGTTTATGATTATTATTAAATTGTTAACATTTTTAATAATTTATTAAATGAAAAATAAGAATTTTGCTCAAAATTCAGGCATCCTTGAATACCAACAATGAACTTGGCTTTTTTCACAATGATCTAAAACTCAATCACACTACTATTACAACTTTCTTTCCATCAATTCGTTGTTCTAAACAGTTGTGGAAACGATACACGAAAAAGAATGGCAGGTATGTATGAAATAGCAAAAGACATTCGACACTGTGCCAGTAAATCGCCATGCACATCCTTTCAGCCAAAATCTCTTATAATTTTTATATAAATTATAACAATGTATGTATTATTGTACATATAATATGACTTCAATCATACATTATTTCAATTAGCAAGTGCATTTTTTTCTTCCGATAATATTTTTCAAATAGTTAGAATTTATAAATATTTTAAAAACCATTAGATTTTTTATTCCGAAAACTTTCATAATAATCATGCAAAAAATTGATCATGCAAATTTTTATTTTATACATATTTTGTATCTTTAGATACAAAAAAATAAAAAGCAGTAGAATTATAGTTATACAAAAATACGATACTATTGTCGAATATTCATGAGAAATTGGGTGCCAAAAATTTCGGCACAGGAAATATTTTCGTTAGAATGATTTTGATCTATTTTCCAATTTTCGCTTGACCAGATTTGTCACTATTATAGTTATAGATGATTTATCGAACGCTCGAATATTTGCTTGTGAACGCCCGAACTTGAACAATTTTTTTGAATTTCCAAACGCTCGTTACGTTTTCTATCGTGAACGTAAAAACTGTTTTTTGCAGGAATTTATATTCTGCGCTCTGTGGACAGTCTTTTACTTGTTGGCGGCTTCTCTGGCGGCCGATTACGCCCGACTGAGCGAAGGTTTTGGCGTTGCCGCGGTAAGTTTACGATAAAATCCGATAAAATAACAAAAAATTTACTCTCATCATATTGAAATATAAAAAACTTCTTTATTTTGTGTTTCTAAACGTTTTCCCCCCAAAAATCGGCAGTTCTTTGGATTCGTCGCTATGATAGCGTACGCTTACGACGCCTGGTTGAAGTTCAACGGTGTTAGGGGCGGTTTACCGGCCCAAGGACAGCACGACTCTACGAAGCAAGTTTCGACGGTCACGAGTCCCGCTTATTAAGAAAGAAATCACGAAAAAGGACGTGACAACGAGGGACGACAACGAAACAAAGAAAAAACAAGAAAACGAGTCTGATTTAATATAATTTCTCTGTTTCTTTTTCGTTTATTTATTACGATTTTTATTTTTACTTCACGAATCGTAGAACAACGTGAGATTGTTTTAGGCGTCTATCGCGAGTCGAGTGCCGTGAAAATTTCATTCCTACATATCCAAAAATGGCCCAAAAATTGTACATCGAACAAAAAAACGTACAGAACTCTGAAATTCTTCATCGTTAAAAAAAAAAATGATAAATTTTCATGCTCCATTTTGCGTCAACGCCAAACCAAAACCGAAAAAAAAACATCAGCATCTCTGAGTAGACGTATGGAAGTGATAAATTCGTAGGAAGGGGAAAAAAATAACTAAAAATCGAGACTGTACATACTTATATAACAAATGTATGCACGAATGCGTATCTTGTTTCTCAGCGTTATGTATCCCATGGCACGTTATACATACGCTTTTTCATCCGTATGTGCATCCAAGTATAACAGCATAAATATACATATACAAATAAATATATGTATTTTATACGCTTAAGTATATAAATACACATGCCTCTTAAGACCCTATTATACACATTTAAAGTACGTGTGCACTATTTATTTCATTATTTTCGGAAAATACGTTCCGCCATAAGGGCGGCTCTTACGTAATAACACCTTCTTACTTCGTTCAGGTCTTAAGAGGTTACTATTTATACAAATACATTTTTTTAGGTCCTCTTCCTGTGAATGTTTTTAAAACTCCGCCTAAACACGAAAATCGGAGCATTTTTTGTATCAAATTTTGTCTTTTTTCTCTCAAACCCTTAATCTTTGTCTTTTTTCCTTCTTTTTCGTAACAAATATTAATCAGAGATAATATATATTTAAGCTGTATTCATGGAGAGAATTTTATACGAAAAATTACTATGTTTACATTGCGGTGTGGTCCCATGTCGATCGTTGTGAAGAAATTTACCGTTTTTTTTTTTCGATTCAAAACAGTGAATTTTACTCATAAGTGGCGACATGGTTCCACACCGCAATGTGAAGGCACCTTTACAAGCCTACCCGTAAGAATCTCTACCGCTCGATCTCTACCAAAGAAATGTCAACCAACAAAAAAATACTATCAAAGACTAAAACTACCAAGATTTGTTCACTACCATGGTTATATTCTACCAATGAAGAATTACTAGTGTAATATAACTATATATTACACTGTATATAGATTATATGTTAGTAATTCTTTGTTGGTAGAGTTATGACCATGGTAGTGAACAAATCTTGGTAGTTTTAGGCTTGGGTAGTGTTTTTTTGTTGGTTGATATTTCTTTGGTAGAGATCGAGCGGTAGAGATTCTTACGGGTAGGCTTGTAAAGGTGCCAATGTGAACATAGTAATTTTTCGCCTAAAATTCTCTCCGTGTTGCGAATATTTTTTGTGCGATATTTTTTTTCTCGTTATCATTATTAATAACATCAATATTAATAATATGTTTTTTGTATTATTATTATTAATTTAATTGTTATTCTGGAATGAAAACTATTCAAGATTTTCAAATGAATGATATTTTAACAATTAATTTAGTTTATTCTGTAGATGTGTCAAATGATGAATGAAGATCAGGAATGAGGCTCTCCTTAGATCGAGAGACAACATCTCCTATCACGGTTGCACGTGTAATTTATTATTATTATTGAAAATATTAATTTTATTTTTATTGGTATTATTATCGCCTTGACCGGGCGAAACTTAACAATGATTTTCTCCCTTTTGTAATATTTTAATTGTATTTACATTGTAACAACGTCATGAAAACCACAAAGTATTATATACATACGTTTTAAGTTTTTTTTCCTCATCGCTCCATTTTCGAAAATCACAATTTATTTATCTTTTTATTACTTCTTTCCATTGCTACTATTCAAAATTACTACATCTTAATTATTTTCTTCTTACGAGTTGACTTTGTCTTACGAATTATTAATTTGTTGCTTATTTTGAATAATTGAGGTTTAATAATGTTTGAAAAATGATATTTTATCCATTTATTAGTGTAAAAGACGCTTGCGTGTTTTGAAAAATCAGCTGATTCGTTCGTTTTTCGATTCGATCGACGATTAGTTTTCTAGAATTATTACAGAACTTAAAAATTGATCATTTTTGCGTTAAAACAGTGATTCACAAATTTCTCTTTCATCTTTCTTAGATTTATATTTATACGTTTGTAAATATTCATCATTCGAATTATTATCTCACGAAACAAACCTCCACTGTTAATTGTTTTCTAAATATATATACAGCAGTAGAAAACACGAAACGTGCTACTAAAAACAGGTTTGTATTTTGCTTAGAAATTTTTCTCATCGATTTATCGTATATAGACTTTCAACAATAATCCTCGTAGAATTTTGTTAATTCCATTATTTTATATTACATTGAACTTTTTATACATCGTTGATACTCTTTTTCTTGTATTCCTTTCTTTTCTATTGAGACTTTTATATTTCTCGCTATGGAGGTAAGTTTTTGTTTTCGTTGCTAAATTATTTTAATTTTTATAAATTTTTTTTCTGCGATTATTTTCATCTATTCACATCTTTTTTCTCACTGTTTTCTACTACTATTTTTTGTCTCATTTGACAGAGTAGTTTTTATACATTCAGTGTTCTTTTATACAAAAGCTGAAAGTTCATGACAATAATTTATTGTTCGTGCAAACTATCTGGTTACTTATGCATACCCATAAATCAGTGGACCAATATATATATCACCGTGAAAATTATTGAACAAGCAATATGTACGTGTAAATAATTTTCGTCCTACTGTACGCACATCGTAGTGAAATATCAAAGCGAGATGTACGAATAATGTAATTGATAAATTCTAAAGGAGAGAAAATTCTAAAAGAGTTCTTCAAACAGGAATAATTGTTGACAATTTTTAGCACGTTGAAAACAAGAAGAAAAAAACAACAAAAAAACAAATAAGCAGAGAAAAACACCAGTTATGCAAATTTATATTGCTACCAATTTTACAAACGAAAGTTTTAATATATGACTCGTTGCTTGTTACAGTATATCGTATACGTCATGCAATTCCTCGATACAATATTATACTGCTGCGTAAAACTAGTTTATATTTTCGAACAATGTACGTTAAGATGAAAATATACTGCTCACGGATGTATTGGCTTCAGCAAAGAAAGAATATGATAAATTTGAATATTCCTTCCAATATCGGCGTATTTTTCAAAATAATTTCGAGTTTTTGAATTTTCTTAAAATCATTATTTTCATACTATTTATAATTTGTTTTTCTAATAAAAAAAAATTATTTAAAACCAACATTTTGATCATTTTTATTTTAAATTAAGTTCAAGCATTGAAAAGTTAATTCGTAATTCAAAGTTTAATTATTTTGAATTTGGGCGATCAATGTTTTTTTTTTTTTTTTTGGAAAACATATAGCGCTTTTATATCGAAAGTTCGAGGTTTTCCGAGCCTCTCGGTTTAATTGGATCTTTTAAATGTTCCATTTTACTGCGATGCACTAAGACAATAGAATTGAATTGTTTTTTTTTTTGGACTCAAGTTCAACATTGCCAATACATCCTTATTCCGGGGCTTAAAATTATGAATTATATTCGACGAGGTATAAATAGAAAAAGAAATGATTTTAGAGATGTAGAAGAAAAATGTATTGTAGCTTGTGAAATCTGTAGACGATCTGTTAATAAATCGTCTTAATCAACTGAAATATAACACTTGTGATTCAAGGAAAAATGTAGTTGTGTAATTGCCCTAAAATCGACGCTAGAAGAAATAATTAACGCCCTAATTCTGGAAGCAATGAGACTAACGCTTAATATTTTACAATAATATTATTTAAAAAATTATAAATTTTTCAGTTCAAAATTTTATTTTTTCATATTTGATGTTGATATTTCTCGTTTTTTTTTCCAAAGAACATTCGAAAGTCTTTTTTCGTATTTCACACAAGTTGGATGGGTAAACAAATGAATAAATTTCCAACGCAATTGTGTTTTTTTTGTATAGTAAAAGTTTACTAAAAAAACGAACGAATAGACAGAAAAAATGTACAATTTTTACGAAAGGCATACGAGCCTAATTATAAATGGGCTGTGGACGTCGAGTTTGTTTTTTGCCCATACTCGATAAATCGATCGTTTTTCCATTGGGTAAAACGAGTTTGTTCTCCTGATAATCGACGAAACCATTTTCCCGATCTTCCTCCTGTTGTTCCTCATCGCACTTGATGCCAGTCTCGTACGTGTACTCGCGACGAAAACCGTCCAAATCTATGTAACCATATTTACCACGAGTTATGCAATCGACACCGATCAATTCCTCTTTATAGGAACCATCGTCGTTCTCGAAACCCCACGTTATCGAACCATCCGGATTATCTTCCCTCCATCGTCGGATTATCTTTAGCAATAAAACAAATTAAATGTGTCAACATTTTTCGTCCTCACAACTTTTTTTCATTCACAAAAACCGTGTATCATAAATTTTGTAATCTCATATTTTCAAATTGCCAACAAGAAAAAAACACTGTTATTTCTGCTTATTTATCAGTATAAAAGTCTTCATCTTCAAAGAAAAAAAAAAAAAACAATCACAAAGCAGCTTTTTCAAAAATCTTTTGATACTAAAAAAAATATTCATAAAAAACGACAACCTGCGAAATTATAAAACCCAAGAGAATTAATTAATCGAACGAAGAATTATTTCTTTGATATTCCATGTTGAAAAAAAATATTGAAAAAAATGTTTCAACTGTAAAAAAAGGCGAATGAACTAATTACCTGTGCGACTGGTTTTTTTTCTCGCGTTCCCACGTATTTGTCACGTGCTTGTTCTGGATACTTGGTACGAGTTTCGGAGTAATTATCACGTGGGAATTCGGAATATTTGTCCTTGGTTTCGGAGGTTTTTGATGGTGTCCTTACCGGAGGTTGTGGCTGTTGGTGATGCTGTTGCCTCGCGGTGATTTTGACCTCGGGTACCTCTTCGATAATGGGTTTGCGCAATTTGTAAGGCTTTTGTGGTCTGTACTGTACGGGAGCAGGATTTTGTTCGGGCAAGGGTGCTGGTCGGGCGAATGGTGATGATGGGGAAGCTCCACGAAATTGGCCCAAACCAAGATCAGGTTTTGGGGTCAATGGACCACCAACGAGATTGCCAGATTGTGGAGAAAAGCTCGAAACAGCTCCGAGATTTGCAATCGCTTGTGCAACATCCTCTTCTTCTTCTTCGGTTTCCTCGCTCACTGGTTTTATTGATGATTGTTGTTGCTGTTGTTTTTCTTGTTGTCGTTGTTGTTGTTGTTGTTGTTGTTGTTGTTGTTGCTGCTGGGTTTGCAGTTGTTGTCTTTGTTGTTGATGCTGCTGTTGTTGTTGCTGTTGCTGCTGCTGTTGTTGTTGTTGTTGTTGTTGCTGCTGGGTTTGCAGTTGGTGTCTTTGTTGTTGATGCTGCTGTTGCTGTTGCTGTTGCTGCTGCTGTTGTTGCTGTTGTTGCTGCTGATTTTCTTGCTGATTTTGCTGCTGTTGACGCTCTTGAGCAGCGGTTGGAATATTGGCGGTCTTTACAGCGAGGGGTGAAATGAATACGGGTCTTGGTCTGGTATTCGTAAAACTCGAAAATCCCGGACCATCGCTCGTGGGCACTGGACGTGGTCGACTAGATACGAAAAAATTAAACATTTTCGTAAAAATATGTGCGACTTGGCAGAATGAATAATTTCCATTAACGGGAGAAACCAGTTTAGGAGGCCGAAATTTTGGTGTTTTTCGTGTTTTTTTTTTTAACAAGGAAAGAATAATCAGAATTTGTTTAAACTTGGAGGATATTTTATTCATCTTTTGAAGTACATTTTGTAATTTTTTCAAGTCATTTCCGCTGGAAATAGTGGAGTTAGAAGCTGCTGTCTATGGACGACTTTTTTTCAACTGGTGGGCATTCTAGCTCAAAAAGTTATTGACCAATCGTTCTGAAAATTCGTGTGAATATTCTTTATTCAATTACAATCTACATGAACCTAACTCTGGGATGATATTGTTATTAAAATTTTTTTTTTTATGCAAAAAAGGTGAAAAAACATGGTATAAAAACATGACATTGTGTTCAAACACCTCAAAAACATGCAATTTTCAACTTTTTTGATCACAATTAGGTTCATATTCTTATGAAATATGTTGTTAACAAAAAAAATTGTATGATTACAGATAAAAATTGTGACTTCAGGAATGCCCACCAGCAAAAAACTCGGATGGCGATCGTCCATGGACAGCAGCTTCTAACTCCACTATTTCCGGCGGAAATGACTTGAAAAAATTACAAAGTATACTTCAAAATATGAATAAAATATCCTCCAAGTTTAAACAAATTCTGATTATTCCTTCTCTGTTAAAAAAATTCACGAAAAACACCAAAATTTCGGCCTCCTAAACTGGTTTCTCCCGTTAATAAAATTACGAATCCCTCGATAAAAATTTCTCAAATTGATGTTTCACATACTTAAAATTGACAAATTGTAGTTTCGTGTACATTGAATTTATTTGAAGTTTACGGATCGAAAACTCTACCTCAGGGGAATAGGACGACGCGGACGTGCCGATCCACCGATCGGTTGAAACTGCGGTCCATTAGCGAGTCGAGGATTCTGAAGTTTTTGATAACGAGGCTTCGAGGTTGTGCCCGTTCGTTGAGGCAGGATGTCTACCTCCGAATATTGTGCACTCACGTATCCGAAAATACATAATAACAACTGAAAACAAAATTTGTATTATAATTTGTCTTGTCACGTAAAAAATGCAATAATTTTAGTTTTCTGTTGTAAAAATTTCTTTATCTGAGATTTTTCATTCGAAACAAATAATGTGGAGCTGTATAAGGGTGTTTCTACAAACGAGGGAAGAAAATGGGATCCATTTCGGCACATTTTTTGCTGAATTTTTAATTCGGCAAAAATTAACGATTTTAAAAACTAGCTTAAAATCAAGTATAGAACGTTTTTTTGCATATGTCAAGTCGATCAGTCAATAAAATAAATAATAATAATTTTATGGCCGTTTGTAAGAATTTAGTGGACAAGGGACTGAGACCATATCCAGGGGCCTGATATAAAAGCCGAAAAATCAGATAAATCATTGTTTATTAGAATCAAAAGTATGTGTCACAAATTAAATAATAAAACGTCATTTTGTCTATACAAAACCAATACAAGAGCTAATTTTTAGTTAATGTTGTCTTAACCCCTTCGGTACGTGGCCCAAGTCAGCCTTTCGTGCCACCAGTGTGTGAACAAAAAATGTTCTGCTAAAGACGTGCTGAATTTAGTTTGAAGCCTTCTCGGGTTGTTAAATCTAAATATCAGATTTATTATATTTTCAGAGGTATTAGATTTTTCAAATTCAAAATTGCCGATCAAATTCGATCAGCCGATAGCTGATCAAAATTCGGAAAAACCTTTGGATTAATATAAAAATTAGGATCCTGGTGATATCGGGGCCACTGAATCTGAATATGGCATCAGATATTTAAAATTCAAAATAACGCATATAAATTTATAAAAATTATTGATTATTCATCGAGATATGTCTCCGGAAACTTTTAATGTAGTGGAACGAAATGCTTAGTTTGTTGATTGCATATGAGTAGTATTATATCTTTAATAAATATAAGAAGGCAATCGATAACAAAAAAGTAACAAAAGTAATTTTTCAAACAGTGTAAATAGAAAATTATTTTTAAATTACATATTTTGTTAATGTATTGGCTATTATTTATAATTTAAAAAGTTTAATATTATACTTGGTAATATTATATTTAATATTATATATAGGTACTTATTTTTATTGAAATTGAATTATTTTCCGAATTTCAATCCGCCATTTTAAGTTTCGAAAATCTGATGGCATATTCGGATGCAGCTATCTGGAAGACTCCGGGGCACTAAATATATATGAATCCAAGAATCTTTCAAAATTTTGATCGAAGATATTGTATCCGTTTAAAATCTTTTAAACGGATTTTGAGTTTAAAAAATCTGATGCCACATTCTCATTTAGTGACCTCGAAAACCCCAAGGTACTACTTTTTGTATGAATCCAAGAATTTTTTTGAATTTTGATCGGCCATATTGGATCCGTCATATTGAAATTTAGAAATTTAATGTCATATTCGGATTTGGCGACCCCGAAAACCCCAGGGTGCTAACGTTTATATGAGTCCAAGAATTTTTCAGAACCTTGATCGGTCATATTGGATCAGTCATTTTGAAGTTTGAAAATCCGATGCCATATTCGAATTCAGCGACTCTGAAAACCTCAGGGTTCAAATTTTTATACGAATATGTATATACACTACTAAATTTTTTCTTCAGGTTTGCCATTTTCTTTCTCATAGAACAAAATAACGAAAACTGATAAAAACAAAACTATATTTCAATTAGGTACGTATTTTATAAAGAATCGTTACAGCTTTTGCAACGACAAACGAAAAATAAATATTTTTTACAGCGTTAGAGTTAATGTTTTTCAGCCCCCAATTCCTCAAATTGTCAGGGGACTAAGATTTTTTTAGTTTTTCTTCAAACAACATAATAATACAACATTTTGTTGCGATATTAACGAATTTTACGTCTTAATGCAAAGGATTCAGGAACAATAGCACAAAAAAATAATCTAGTTATAGAATATTTTTTTACGTAAATACTGACCAGGGGACTGTTAGGCTGACTGACGATGATGCAATCTCGTTCACAAAGGTCTCTGTCCCGAATGAAAAAACCGAGGGTCGAAAGAAATACGTGCACTATTACGTTAAGTTAACTCTATACTTTACGTTGCTAAAGCGGCACTATCGCCTGCATAGTGAATCTCAACATTTTTAACGTATTTCGATTTAGCAGGGGATTGATAGATAAATCGAGGGACAAAATTCAGTGAAGTAATTTTTCAATTAAATTTAGATTGATGCAATAATGATTTATCATTTAACGAAGTAAAATTATTACAGATAACTATTTTGGTGAAAATTTTGCCTTCAATACAATGATGAAATTATAACTTGAACTTTTTACTTGGATTTTAAAAAAAGGACATGCCAGGGGACTGAGAATTTGACACTTTAAAGAATATTTTCAACAAGAAAAACATTTCAGATCCGAGTCATTTTGAGTGCTCAGCTTGAAACAGTTGTGACTAACTGTTTTGAATCTAAATTAATCCGATTTGTTAAAAACTAGTCCGCAAAATATGTTGTGCCGCCGAAAATTCCCTCGTTTGTAGAATCATCCATACACGTTCGGACTTAACAAGATCGCCATCACGGAATTCTCTCTATCCGTATGTAAAGGTCAGCCTACTTTCCTTATGCATATCAGAAGTCGTTCTACATTTCTGTGCACCAATATGTGTATTCTCGAGAATTTTATATATCGATTCGCGCAAAGTCGAAGGCAACGACGTAAAACACTTTTCAATCACTTTCTCTTTTCTCTCTGCTTGTTACTTACACGATTATTTGCCACTGCTGTTAAACTATTTTACTCTTAAATATGTGTGTGTGTGTGTGTGTGTGTGTGTGTGTGTGTGTGTGTGTGTCTATATAATGGTAGGCACTATGGACAATCGGTATGATTCGAAGGTGCATGCCAAGAATTCAATTTATATAGTCACTGTCCCACATTCCATTATTCTTGAGAGCTATGAGTTTTCGTTCCATATGAAAATACGATTGAAATGGCGTTTCAACTGGACCGGATACTCAAGGAAATGATTGTTATTTATCTACTCAATTTTGTGAATAAATTTGATAATTAATTCATCGAATTATTTATTATCTTAATTTATTTATTGATTAAGCAATTCATTCGTTTATGCAATCTTCATCGTTCTTATTTTATTCATTTATCGCAATGTTACCTAACCAAATACTCGAATACGCGACACACGATCAAACGCACATTTGAACGAGATATCACCGAATCAAAAATAATCTTATATATAGACACATTCGATATTGGTCGATATGCTACAATTTTTACTTTATGACGCAAGAAAAAGAGACCCACCAAACGGCCCACACCGGTTAAACCATATTTTTTTATTTTTTGATCCACGAGATGAACCACTTTCACTTTCGACCCTACGTACATGCGTCTGTAACTCCCAACGTGTTTGACGTCTGTACAACACACGTGTCTTATACAATACATAAATATCATTTATATATATGTCTTGGGCATTCTCCATTCGATAGCTAATGAAAGTAAAAGTACACCGAGACATTATCGGGGAATTATAATTTTCTAAAAAATTGACAGCGAGTGAATTAGACGAATCGATAGTTCTAATTATACAAATGATTAAAAATCAACTTTGTTTGTTTTTCTTTTACACCAGTTGCTTCGCATTGATAATACAAAACTTAATATTTTTATTCAATTGTTTGTAATCTGTTCAGGGAATTTTTGAAAATAAAACAAATGGTATAATTTGCTTATGATTTTTATGAAACACGTTAATTTTTATCAATCTTACAAATGGATCGCACATTTATCTAATAATGAGTCATTTCCCATGAAAAACGGCGCTATTAAAAATTGTATTGCATCAACTGTAACGGTGGCTGGAATTTATAAATTAAACATTAAATTGCTCTGGATCTGTGATATGTGTGGAAAACCACGAGGTGTGTTTGGGTGTGTTTAACGCATAAATCTCTTTTCGAGTAGCGTGCGCCTTGAAATGAAAGTCTCTTGTTGCAACAAATTCTCGATGCACTCGCACCGAGCGTTGTCAATGCAGAATTTCGAGAACAAAATATGATTGGTCACATCTGGGGGACAATTTACGAATGCTCCTATCGCTCAACGTAACTTATATTTTTTCGTACACTTCGAAATTTCAAATACATTTTTCTCTGACACGTGGCTCAACATAATTCTACGAATTCTTTCCCAATTGAATGACCTCCAGGTTCCTACGAATTCTACGATTTTTTTCCCAATTGAATGACCTGCAGGTTCCTACGAATAATTCTACGAATTCTTTTGCAGATCGATTGAATGACCTGCAGAATTCTACGAATTCTTTTACAGGCCATTCAAAAAGGTAACATTTTTTATCTTCTTTCAATCATCGAGCTTTTTTGTACACGATCTTTTTTATTCAACGATATAAAAACGCAAATTATATGATTAAAACGAAAGTAAACATGTTTTTTGTATTATAATAAACCGCAAATATATTTTAAACCGATTAATTAACTGTAGATTAATAACGAAAGAGTGCCGTGATAATTGGCAGTTTGAAATACGATCTAAAGAATCGGATTATTGTCTCGTCTATACAGCCTTGTTGGCCTTCAACGTTTTTATGTTTTACCGCGTCCATACGTTGAATTCTTATTCACGGTACACCGTTACGTACGTAACGAAAGAAAAATTCTGATTTTCGGAATGAATTTCTAGAGCGAAATCAATATTTTTGCCAATAATTCGGGGATAAAATCAAATCTATCCAGATCACTATTCTGAAATTTCGTAAAAGTTATATCACGAGCTTGTTCGAGTTCGAAGACCGGACTGTTCGAATACCGGAAATTTAATTTTGCACGCTTGAACGCCAGTTCTACGTCTTTCACTATTCTCGCAACAAATTCTTGTGAAAAATAAATTATAGTTGTTCAAAATTAAAACAATATTAATAAAAGCACTATAAATCTATACAAATAGAAACTTTTTTTGAAATATAAAAAGGGCATATTTTGAGCAACAAATAAAACGTCAAAAAGTACAAGGCGAAAAGTATTTGAAACCCTTTGATTTACCGAATGAAAAAATACAATGAAAATAAATCATAAACGTATTTAAAATTTTTATTTATTTATTTTCTTTGTTTAAATAATAATTAATAAAAAATGTGAGGATTTAAGTGATTGAGATCGAAATGGAAATTGAACTCACGATTGCTCTGCTGTATAAAGCCATGTCTGGGCTCGCTCTCCGGCGACTGGGTGTGGTGCGTTATGCCGGACACTGTCTCGAACTACTCCCCGTTCACGAGTTCTTATACCTATATCCCCGTTAAAATGCTACAGTAGCAACGACGATGACGATGTCGACGACGACGGCGACGGCGAAGACGAGGACGTCGACGATGCTGAGGGCAACACTACGGTGGCAAACGACCCGAAGTCTTAGCCCACAGAAACCTCTAAAACTTTCTTTCAACGTGGGAAGATTTATGTTGAACACAACGCGATACTAAACCTCGAATTACAATTGCGCTCAAAAATCAACTCACGTGTTATATCGTACAAACTCCCTCTTTTGCCTTTCGGGCCATTTTCACTCGCGTCCTTGCAAGAAGTTTCTCCCTCTCCACGTACATATCCAAGCTCCTTCGGGAGTAAAAGCTTGCATAATACCTGTTATGAACTTAAGCTCGTGTTTATATAGCTTGCAGTGATATATACAAAAATCTATATCGAAATTAGAAAAATAATTTTTATTTTTACCGATTTGTGATAAACTTCGATTCAACTTGTCCGCAATGTTTTGGTGGGTCCAATTTTTTTAAAATTATATATATACAGGGTGTCCCATGGGAATGTGTGAAAACCAAACGAATGATCCCCACCCTTTCGACCCTCTCAGGGGCCCTACGTTTTACAAGTATATACCTGAGGTTTGTCAGTTTTATTCTAGCTGCGGTAGAAAGCGGACGGCGTTAGTGAAAATGAGTGAGCTTACCATCGAAGAAAAGGTTTTTCTCATTGAGTGCTTCTACACAAGAGGAAAAATTTACAGTGAAGCATTTAGAGGATTCCGTACTAAGTACGGAACTAAAAGAGTTTCGAGCGAAACTACTCTTAGAAGGTAAGAATCAATTTTTTTTTATATTGATTTTTCTATAACGTTTCATAAATAATCTTTTTCTCGAAGTTTCCGCGAATTCTCAAGGCAATATTGTTCTTTTTTACAGAGTAATTAATAATTTTATACAATACGGAACTCTGCAGGACCGTAGGAAAGATTTACCAGGCCCTTCAGTCTCGGTAACTACGGAGGAGACGATCAATGAAGTTGAAAAATATTTTAAAGAAAATCCACATTCTTTGATTCGCAAGGCCGAAAAAGTTTTGAAACTGAGTAAATCAACTGTGCATAGGATTCTACGCTATTTTCTAAAAATTCACCCTTATAAAATAACCACGCGTCAGTTGTTAACTGAAGCCGCAAAAGAAAAGAGAAAAGAGTTCTGCAACACGATTACGCAAATGTTCGAAAATGAAGAATTGAGTGAAAAAGCAATCATTTTTTCTGACGAAGCACATTTCTGGATGAATGGTTACGTCAACAAACAAAATTATCGCTTTTGGGGCTCGCAAAATCCTACAGTCGTAATGGCAACGTCTCTTCATCCCTGGAAAGTGACCGTGTGGGCAGCCATGTCAATAAAAGGTATCTACCTGTATTTCTTTGAATCTACTGTCACCGGAGAGACATACAAAGGAATGTTAGAGACTAAATTCTTTCCTTATGCGAAGAAGAGAGGTCTCGTTAAATCTTTTTATTGTATGCAAGACGAAGCAGCTCCTTATCGCACACAAGAAGTATTTGAGTCCATCAATAAAGTTTATGGCGATCGAGTTATTGGCCTAGGGTACCCACGCTTTGCTAGAGGAACAGGATTAGAGTGGCCACCTTATTCGCCAGATCTCAATCCTTGTGATTTCTTTTTATGGGGCTACATTAAAGATCATTGCTATGAAAATAACCCGAGAACAATAGATGATTTAATTAAAGAAATTAAGAAGATCGTCAATGGCATTTCAGACGAAACATTAGAACATGTTTTTGATAGTTTTAGGAAGCGTTTGGATATTTGTGCCAATTCAGATGGTTCTCATTTCGAAAATATATATCATTAATACCTCATATTCTTCACTGTATTTTTAAATTAATAGTTTGTACTAAATAGTTCTTTGTTATATATAATAAAATAGACGTGAAATGAAAATGACGACTTTCCTTTATTAAAAAACATTTAAATTTTCCCAGTCCTTTCATTACTTAAAAAATAGTGACTCATTAGTTTTTACACATTCCTATGGGACACCCTATATATATATATATATATATACAGTGTTTTTTAATTGATTGTTAATTATTTCTCAATTAATTCTCGCCACCTTTGACATTCAGAAGGCAACGATGAAACGCGATACATTAATATGGGTCTTGAGGAGATTACAAGGATCTCATTTCCCGTGGGGATTTACAGAAGATCGATCAAGGACTTTTGTTTTGCACCACATGAGGGTCGTCACTTTATAACTCCAGAATGGACGATATAGGAACGCAGAGCTACGAGAAGATTCTCAGGTGATTCTTGTCTCGCCTTTAACGTGTCTTCGTTGCAGGGAACCCCCCACACTGAGAACAAAATTTGGTTGACCGAAACAAATTTCGTTTCTCTGGAGCAAAATATTTAGTTCGATACGCGCAACAAAGTGTTTTTGAAATAAGACAAAATAATTTATTATGCTGAAACAAGTTATTGACCGAACCAAAAAAACTTTGGTGCAGCCAAACAAATTAATGTTAATGCAACAAAATATCATCCAAATAAACTATTTCATTTATTCGTCCTAACGATTACCGTTTAGTTAATTTGGTAATTAAGATTCAAACAAATATTTTATTAAAGCAATTAAAAAGTATGCGTAAGCAAATAAATGGTACGAGGTTGTCGAACAAAATCATTTGGCTCCAGTGATTTAGTTGATTCATCTACAAAATATGTTCATGGTTTAGTTGAATAAATAAAATCATTTGGCATTCAACAAAAAAATTGTTGGTTTCACCGATTTTTCGTCCAACAAAATGGAATTAGTTCGATGAACAAATTTCTCTTTTTCAGTGCACCGTGTGTACTTTTTACTTTCACGTACTATCCTAAAAGTTATAATCTACATTGACGGTAAGTAGATCGCGAATTCCTCGAGAGTTATCTCTTGAGCTTCACTCTAATATCGCTCCACTGATGAACAAATTAATAAGCAATGATGAGCATCGTTGAAGATGTGAGGAAAGTGGGAAGTGCGTCTTTTCAGCTGAAGATCTACTTATCGGGGTTTCTACGATCAAACTGTTCTCTTAAATCGAGTCATGACTTTCAGGACACCCGATAGACCTCATTTTTTTAAGGACAATATTGAACAACGATGTGCTACCGAGTCGCTCGCTTGAATCGTGTGCACGTATATTTTTCTGCGAAAATCGTACGATCTGTCGATAGGATAAAGAGAATTGGTTGAGAATATCGAGGATCGAGAAAAAAATCTAGATCATTTTCGTTCTTACTTCTCTCCCTCCCACCCCCCCCCCCCCCCTCCCCTCGTCTTTATGGTACACTGAAAAAATGGCATAGTGTTGAGAACGGAGGCGTAGTTGGCTCAACTACACCCTGAGGTTGAATACGCTGAAACCATGGCGTAGTTGACGCAACCTCCGCGCATAGTTGAAAGTATTTTGTTGAGCCAACTACGCCCGCAATTTGAGGTAAAACTTTCAATATTAAATAGAACCAAAACATTTTTTGAACGAAGTTCGATAAATATTTGAAATAGTATCATCGCATTGCTCGGGAAATGGGGAAAAGTATTTCAGTCAATCGTATCAATCATGTTTAGATTGAATGAATTGCATTTTTGTAATTAAAACGTGTAGTGATTGTACCGAACAATTATGATTTTGAAATGACCGTAAGAAATATTTGAATTTTTTTATATATTATATATATTTTATGGAATATTTTTTATTTGATATTTTTTATTTTATATTTTGCGACTTTTAATAATAAATATGATGGATTGATCTTTTACTCTCTCGCAAGAGCGCCTATCCTGACATAATTAGATGGCAAAACCTTTTTATATCAGCGTACTTCAATTGTACAATAATGCCTTAGACCTTTTTCCTCGTAAAACAAGGATTCGGGTTTTCTCGACGACCATCGGTCGGAGTGATCGTTTTTCGATGATTCAATGTCGGAGCCTTATAGGCTCACGGGCGGTACGACACTTACGCGAGAGCGCTCCGCCCGTGGCCCTCTAGCGGATTTTAGACGCATCAGAAATCCAGCCTGGGAATAGGCTGTCCGGTTACAATATATATAATTTATGCTAAACAAAACTTATTGTTTGCGCAACGAAATTTTAGTAGCTTTAGCAAAAGATTTATTTGTTTGAATAGTAATAAAAGATTTCATTCAAATTAATACTAGGTAATTGGTTTAATCACAAATTATATTCCGTTGATCTATGTTGTCATTGAATTCAATTCTCGTTGGGAAGTTTATTCGATACTATTATTTTATCAAGTCACGGATAAACCATATACAACTCAACCTCCATGTGATTATTTCAAATTCAATTGATTCTGTGTCTCAAGGTTGATTTTTTTTTTCAATGTAACCATTTATTACAGTTGTTTCACATGAAATACACTGAACTCAAAAAAATGGAAATTTAGCGGCAAAATCGTGGCGTAGTTGTGTCAACGACATGACTTTCAATGGATCAACCACCGGGTGATTAATTAAACGTAATATGACTATTGGCGTAACGAAATTCGTCCAACCTTATCGCGTAGTTGGGAATACTTCAATTTTTTTTTCAGCGTACTTCTCTGCTCTCTCTTTTTCTTTCTCTTTGTGATCGTGAGCATAAAGAGCATCGCCGCAGCTCCATGAAAGACATAACATTACAACAAAGGCCGCGAAGAAACTGGCGGACGGTTGAGCTATATCATTTCTCTGACATTAACATTGATAAAATCGTCGACCTCGAGTATCTCGCCAAGATAAAGATAAGGTTGTCTGTAGTAACCGTTTGTGTAGTCCCGAAGGTCGCACCTCGAGAGGATGTCGAGAATTCGAAAGGTGGAGGTACAATTTAACTTACGAAACTTCTACTATTCGCTATTGCTGATTTATATATTTAACATATAAATGTCGTAGATGTACGGAACGAAACTTGTTCTCATAAGTGAAGAACCGCGTGCACGACGCAATCCGTCCTCCCAAACAAAGATGATTTTTCCCTGCAGAGTCTTTATTTCTTACACTCTAATTTATAACACATAAAACGATAGCCCTGAAGATTATTTCATACACTGAGAAAAAAATTTTGTTGACCAAAAGAAATTTCATTTCTTTCAACGAAAATATTTAGTTCGACACGGGCAACAAAATATTTTTGAGATAAAACAAAATAATTAGCCAAATCAACAAAACTTCGACGCAGCCAAACAAACTTATGTTGATTGAACAAAATGTCATCCAAATAAACTAATTCATTTATTCGTCCTAACAATTACCGTTTAGTCAATTTCGTAATTGTGATTCAAACAAATATTTCATTAAAGTAATTATAAAGTATGCATAAGCAAATAAATGGTGCGAGTTGTTCGAACAAAATCATTTGGATTGGGTGATTTAGTTGATTCATTTACAAGAAATTTTCATGATTTAGTTGAACAAACTAAATCGTTGGCGATTCAACAAAAAAATGGTTGGATCCACCGTTTTTCGTTCAACAAAATCGGTTTTAGTTCGATAAACAAATTTTTTTATTCATAAATTCCTTCAATGATGAACATTTTTTCATCATTTTCAGTTGACATTGATCGAGATTGTGATTCAAAGTTGTGATTTTACATGCCCTATGCCCTACGCTCTCTCCCTAAATAATGATACAATTCTCGTTCACGATGCATCGGAAAGAAAAATGACTTTAGAGTTTTCCCTTCGGAATTTCTCGATGTAGATGTCCTGAATACCTTAAGGGCGAATTTTGAAACAGCCCGTGTATATATTATCGTCCTCGTACCTTCATATAAAGCGAAAGACTTTAGTACTAAGAAGGTATAAGAATGGCTTTGGATTCGCGAGCAGGGCGAAGCCAGACAGATCATTTTGCCTGCGAACAAGCGAGCGAGGCTGTAGAAACCCCCTGTATGAAACCGGTTTACCTGTATATATATGTATATCGTTTGTTCGAGCTATGTAGTGCTCGCACCACCGTCACTTCTCTCTTCTTTTTCTCAATATGTATTTTTTTTTATCTTCCCTCCTCCCTCTTTCACTCTCATTCCCCCTCGTTTTATACTAGTGCTACGAGAATCTCGTAGGTCCAACGAGGGAGGAGGTAGTGAGCCAAGCTTCCAACTGAAGAAACGCAGGAGAGAAGAATCGTGCAAACTTGGCTCCCCGCGAGAGCCCTTGATTCTCGCAAGATCGACCAATCGATCAGAGCTCCTCTCTCGTCCTTCGCTATGTAATATTTTTCCACCGTCGATACCATTCCCTTTCGTGTAATTAATTGCTCGCCCGATTCTTATCGTAAGAAGAAAAAAAAAACATGAAAATCGGCTGATCGACGGTTTGTTTCCTCAACGATTGCCGACATATATTTCGTCCTCACGAATAAGATCGAAGAATTATTTTCATGAACTACAACAGCGAGCTTTCTTAAGCCCTGCGTCGGCATAAGATTAGAACAGGTGGCAAATTTATCTTTCGTTAATAATTAGCACAAAAGTTGCAAAATAACGTTCCGAGCGAACTAAAAGCTGAAATATTTTATACGCCGCCATATTGAAAATTCTGCGAGGGTCATTGAGAACGTGAAAGAGTAAAAAAGATTTTAGGTTTCGGGGCGAATCGCGCACAAGCGAATCCGTCCCCAGAGACAGAGAACCACCGGGTTCGCATACTCGGTAAAATTCGCTAATGGCGTTCTCGACGGGCGAGAGGGTAGATGAGGAGGAACGCGGGAGAGTCAGCGTCGACGAAGAGCAAAAGATCTCAGATGCACTTTCAGCTTTGGCTGTATCCATAGATGGTACCCCGAAGATCGAGTCTCGCGACTCACCGAAGGAGACTCGAAGGCCGTGATCTGTGCGCGAGGGAGAGACTCCCGCCAGACTCGTGTTTTACTCTACTACTTATATTCTACTCTCCTACATAGAAATTTAAACCCTGTATACAGTAAAGACCCGATTTTTTTCCACGTCAATCAATCTTCGATCCTGCATCTTACCTAAACGTTAAATTTACGTTTGATAATGGCAAAATAAATATTTATGCCTCAGCACTTAAAAAAAAATGAAAAATATGCACATTAAGGGGGGACAACCATTTAGAATGCCGAAATTGAGCAGATCTTTAAGAATTTTTTTGAAAGGGAAGAAATAAATGGATCTCATTGAAATTTTGACAGTTTATTATAAATATTTCAACAAGTATTTTCCATTCTTAATCATTAGAAAAGATTGAAAATTGATGGAGATATAGCATTTTTACGCATTAGGCATTTTTTTTACGGTGCCAATTGTAGCGCCGTGAAAAATGATCTGAAACAGAAGGACAAAAGGATGTGGTCAGTATATGCCTGTGTTCACTTGATAAACCTAATCTTTTAATAATAAGTTAAGAATTGGAGAAATGACAGACATAAAATTAAAAAAATCGATATTTTCGATATTTTTTTCTTCTTCGTTGATCAAAAAAACTAGTTTATTTTGAGAAATTAAAAATATGTTTAGGTTCACCAAGTGGTCTTATATGTTACGAAAACGTGTGCAAAATTTTAGCCCGATCGGTTCAATAGTCTCTGAACAATCTTTGGCACCAAAAAAACACATAGTGAAAAAAAAAGTTCCGAGAAAAATGCGTTTAAAGTTTTGGCAATGGAAAAGTGTTTGATAAATCCACTCACGAACTAATCCGCTATGCCGCCTAATCTACTATTATTACTATTTTTATTATTATTACGAACTAATTATTATTATTATTATTACGATTATTACGATTATTACGATTATAACGAACTAATCTGCTATTGGCCTAAGTCATGAAGTTTTTCGTATTCTACAAATATTGAAGTAACTTTTAAAGCAACAAAAAAAAATCTATTTTTTGAAGGTTCTAAATGGTTGTCCCCCCTTAAGGGGCCACTCCACTTTGGAGCCACGACAAAAAGGCTATTTTCGCGATTTTTTTTTGAGGATTTTATAAAAGATATGAATATAAAAGTTGTTGGGCTTGATAAATAAAGTCTTGAAATATATAAAAAAAAAAATTTTAATTTATTTTTATTCATTTTTAAGTACAAAAACTATAGTTTAACGTAACGCCTCAAAAATAGGTGGGCTAAGTAGCTCCATCACAACTCGGCAACGGCTTGTCTGAAACAAAAAAATCAAAGTCCGTTAGATTCGGTATGACACCACCTACAAAATGACCCTCGGATATAAAGTTTTATCAAAAAATAAAAAAATGGCAGATGAAAAACGAAAAAAGTAAAAAAAAAACGCGTTTTTTTCGCAGTTTTTCACCAAAAAAAAAGAATAAAAATCAATATTTTTAAACCATCGCGGGTCATCTTGTTGCGAATCATGTTTACAATATGTGGTTCAAATTTCAAGAGAATCAGTTTATTAGTTTTAGAGATACGATGGAGCTAGATTTTGAAAACGTTGTTTCGAGAAAAACGCGTTTGAAGTTTATACGCTCAGGTAGACGAAATGAGGTCCTGACGTTCAAGTAAAAAAAAAAAAAAACTTAGAGCTCGGATTTTCATAAAATTTTGACCCAATATTTCCGAATGTATGTACTTTCGAAAACAGTAAAAAAAATCGATTTTTTGAAATTTTCAAAGTGGACTGGCCCCTTAATTTAGTAATTAATGAATTATTCGTTTCCTAATCATCATTGTACAGGATAAGTCCGCAAGCAGTAGCGAAGGGAAACATTTCTCCACTAAAGCTTAACAAATATTTTGCTCATCTCTCTCGAAATAAGTCTATATTATCTATAAAAAAAAGCCGAACGTTTTGTACACCAAAAACAACAGAAATCGAGAAATCTATATATATCATACAATTGTTCACATTGTGCCTCAATTTTTTTCAACAACCACGACTGTAACCAACGTTAAGCTTAATTAGCATAAATTACATTTTAATCTACAATATTCTGATCTCTATTTAACATAAAAAGGACGAATGGATAGCTACTTTGATATTCAACCAAATAAGGGCTGGAGATGAAACGCGGGACCTTTTTCATCTAAAATAATCGCGTGTTTACTGTATATCTATGGGATCTCTCCCTTCAGTGGGAGCTCGAACCGCCATTGGACTCGTCTCTTTGCGTTTTCTTCTTTTCCCTTCGTTTCTATCCTTCGTTAGCTTCAGCGAAACGGCAAAGGAAGTTCGCGACAGTTCTTCACCTGTTGCCGTGCCGCGTCGACTGTGAGCGTCCTGTCTTATCATCCTAATTTTATAGTCTATACATTATATATATATATATATATAATTGTGAGTATTGAAGATCGCGGTGTGCCTGCAGCCCCCTCATCACTACAAACTTCGACCACAAGTTCGTCCAATTGCAATTACAAAAACAACGATATAAAAAAAAGTTTCCACTCGCAATATTTAACATCGTTAAATCGAGATCTCTTTATCGCGTCATTCTGCAATCCGAGATGCTCGAAAATCAAGTCCACGTTCGCGGGAATCTTCGTGACCTTGATCCTAAAGTCATCACCTGTTGTGCAAGATGGCCGCGATCGGCAACCGTGACTTAGATCCTATTTTCGATAGTCCCGTGTTTTACGATCGTGTATTTTTTATTGAATAGGGTTGAAACTGCGGGGATTTTGGCCCAAGTAACGCCATCTTGAAAATTTCATACGAAACCTCACCGCGTAGAGATATTTCGTTGTTTCAAGGAAAAAATTACGAATGTCCTGGTCAAGTTGTAAGTGCTGACCTTGATTTCGCGAAATTAGTCCTTGACAGTTTCGATACTGACGATCTATGTCGATTTCTCCGAATTTCGGGCGCCTTCGGCCTGGAAATTCAGGGCGAATTTCGGCCTGTGCATCGATGAAACATCGATATATTGTCCATTTTACATTTTTTTTGTTGTTCGTGTCTAGTTTTTTCTACTTTACCCTCCCATTCATTCATTTATTTACGAATCTATGCATAAATGTATAAACACGTAGAATCGATCGCGAGTATTACTTGAAGATGTCGATGGCTGACCTTGCCTTCGGCTTTGCCTGGCGGTAAAACGGCATCGGGCACAAAACCACCCAGCACTCACCACCAGCAGTCATGGCCACTCGCATAAATTGACGTCAGGACAAACCAGAAATATATATATGTATATATATTCTCGTGGCTTGGTGCGCCAAGCCACAGCTGCCCCGGCAGCGCTCTGCGCACTTTTTCTCTCTCTCTTTCTCTCTTTCCCTCTCACACATACATTCATTCGCGAATCCTCGACGTGTATGCCCCCTTACCGGCTTCGTTATAACCAAGGGCCCGAGCTCTCAGTTTTTCTGCAAAATCGTGAGAGACGCGCCGCGCGAGCACACCACCCCTTTGCCTCCCTGCCCCTCCCCTCATCGTTGGCTCTCCTCCCGTGTTCCACGCGTTTGCTCAACGGCCGTTCTTCGCTATCGTTCGTGTACACTAATCGCAAGAATTCGCGCGCGCTCCGCGACGCCGCCTTTCGTCTTCTTCTTCTCCTCCTCCTCCTTCTCCTCCTTCTCTCAAAATAAGACAGATTTTTCGTTTTCGTTTCTCCATTATGTCCAAAATGATTTTTCTCGTACTGCAATCGTTGCGAATTCAAACGCTCGCGCTTATAGTCCTCGCGAATCGATCGAAATTTCATCACGAACCGGCATCGCTCGCGGCTCACACCGATTCACGATCAACCTCGAACGAAAATATCGATTTTTTCTTTGAATTTCACAGCGCGCCACCGGAGCAAGGATTTTCTAAAGTGGATCGAAAGCTCTTCACTTTTTGCACGGTACGTTTAGTGTTTTTTTTTTTTTTTCCTTACGATTTCAGTTGCTCGTTCGTTCCTGTCTTTGTTTAAGACAAAAGTTGTCTTTGTATTTTTCATTTATTCGTTGCTTCTTCTTCCAAATACGAAGCATCCGGGGTTGCTTTTTTCAGAATAATTTAATTCGAGATATGAAAAATATTGTTGTGATTTTAAAAATCATTCAAAAACCAATGGTCACAGAGAGATTCGTGTATAAAGAATCGATGAACCATTAACTATCATGTATTTTATTTCAATCATTATTTTCTGATTCATCGTTATTTATTGATTTTTCATTGATCCCTGATGATCAATCGAGGATCCATGAAATTTTTTCAAAAAATGTTTGTACGCTGCTTTAACGGAAGGCTTTGGACATATCGAGTAAAGGATCGACGATTGAGAACCGTCAATGGCGATGGATATACATTTTATATATTCTCAATGTACTATACTTACGTACTGACGGGTGTGCAATTACTTTCAGATCGACATCGAGGTTTTACCATAACGATAATAATAGTAATAATAAAAATAGCAACAATAAATGTATATAATGATTTTTAATTTGTTTAATACTGTGTAATTCAAGTAATTGCCGCAATTATTATCTGGCGATGGAAAAATGCTTAAAATTTCGGAAACCGAGTCGCCATTTTATTTTCCTATGATCGGTCACAATTTTTTACGTATAATTTAGAAGCGTCAATTTTTTGCTGTCAATAAAGATAAGGAAGAAAAGTTATACGATCGATAACGCACATCGAAGGTACTGAGAGTCCTTTTTCAACGAGTTAGCCGCTAGACAGAGAGGCCTTACCTGCTGGCCAATACATACGCAGACTCCGGTCAAGGTCGTACGATTCGCCTTCTTCTCATTTTTTTTGCAACGATTTCTATCGGGTGTCGCGAAACTGACACTTTATCGTTAAAAGCACAAGCAGCGGGGAAATTCTTCGATCATCGAATAAGTTTTTTTCAATTTTCTTTACGGTATTGTTTTTATTGATCATTTTAAATTTTATTTTTAAAAAGATGTGGATATTTGATGATTTTTTTTTCTCTTAGATGTATAGGAAATTTTTTGTCAAATTTTAGGACGTATCGTGATAAAAGATTATACTTAAATGAAGTTTTTACATTTTTTATTCGTACGCGAATTTGTTTGCTTTGTGCACAAATTTTCAATCGAAGTAGGATCAAAAAATCTTTTCCATTCTCTTACGGTGAGGGATTGAAGAATTTTTTAGGAAGTAGATCTATAATAAAAAGTTTGAAATAGGGAGACTTCGGCAGGACTTGAGAGAAAATGTGTAGTGGATACTAACGCGAAATAGCTATTCAGTGGTAGAATTAATTGTTTGAGTGCACCATTATATATTTAGTTACTTGGTCCAATTGGCATAGGCGACAGTGAAAGTAACGAGTTATGCAAATTTTCGTTTTTCCTATCTCCATAGTCTGGCATCCAGTCCAGACACGAGAATTCATCGTTAAAAAACTTGCAACAATCGAAATTCTTTCTACCTGCTTATCTGAACTCATAAAAAATGCTTCTGCTGCTGCTGCAGCATAGCCAAAATCATCGTGAATTTCAGACGTTCAAAAAATGCATATTTTAGTATTTGGTATCTGCAAAGTTCGGTAGTATTTTTTTTTTATTTTAATTTTTGTACAACGAAGTGTCAAAAAATGGTTTTATCTTGGCTTACTTATTTTATTGATTTTTATTTTCGAAAAATTCGAGAATTCGATTAAAAGCTACGAGTATTTATTTCTCTAAATGCAACTCCAAAAAAAGTACAGCCAGAAACAGGACCGGTCGTTTAAAAATATTAAGAAAATACGGCAATAAATTATTCATGAAAAAATTGTTTTTATGACTTTAATCTTTTTATGTTTGTTAATCAACTTTTCAATATAATTTGATATCGAACATTGACATTCTTAGATGCTTCAGCTTCTCCAGATTTCTTTCTAAATCGCAAAATACTGTCAATTAATTTTTTCGCTTGAATTACGTGCGAATTGTTGTTAAACTGAATTTTTCCTTTTTTTTTAAACTGTTTTTCAGAATTTGAAGACCTTGGAAGTTTTGAGATACGTTGGAATTCTGGGATGTTCGCAGAGCGGATCGTTTTTGGAGATAAATATCGGAAAGTGTCAAGAGTTGGTAACTCCACCACCGTTGGCGTGATTTTAATGCCAATGGGGTAAGAGTTGCCCGTTTCTTGATGCTGAGCACACGAAACACTCGGCACGAATAATAAAATCTATTATTTCCTAATTATCATGGTGTTATGTATTGAAAATAAAATACATATTATGAAATTTGTCATTGTTGTCAACGGCTAATTATTCCGTGTGGTATTTCATGCTGCATCTTTATGTATTTTTACTCCGGTGTACTTTTTTTTTTGATAACTCAACCTCAAGACGACGGACCTCAAAATCCCGATGTTAATGTTTTATTATTATAGCCTAATGTTATTTTTTTATTTTTCATTAAGTCATTCGATTAATTGTAAACATTTAATATATTTAAATTCGTTCAAGAATTTTACAACCATAAAAAAAAATAAAGGTAAATAATTTTTTTTCGGAATGAAAATAGAAAATATCAACAAAACACCCTTGGAAAATCCGTCAAAATTAATTGGGACACGCTCATATCGTGCCGTTGACCGGCGTTCAATTTTGAAACAAATACTCTAAAACACGAATTTAAAAATTGATCATTTCAATTTAAAATTACGCGATAAAAGTTTATTGTGTGCAATTAACATATTAAATTCAATGATAAACTGGAATAATCGAAGATTACGCCCGATTAATTAAAACTCGAAATTTTTTATTTTAATTAAGAAAAAGAACAGAAACTAGGCCCGGGCTCGTTGGTCCATATCGCCTGTAAATTCAAACCGAAAAAATACACGTGGCGTCATCTGTGGAATTTCAGCGTCCCTATCGACAGTAACGACGGAGGCCTAAATTTCCCGGGTTCGATACTAAATGATTGCGGGAAAGTTTCGACGGATAGCGCTACCGACTGGTTGTGAGACAAAAGTCACGCTTTTCTTTCGCTTGTGGCTTAAAAGCGCGGTTTCAACTTTTCTCGCATGATCCCTTTTTATTTTGTAGAGAAGTTCGTCTTGTCTCCGAAGAGTGAAGACCCTCTGCATTTTCTCCGAGATCAAGCTTCTTCTTCGTTTTGCCAGCGGTGAAGCTAGTGGTTCGGACGATTCTCGACGTTGTTCGAATTCGCCACTTCCAGTTGTTCATTCTACAGAAAAAACAAAAAAAAACATACATTAAATAATACAAAATAGGAGACGAAATACTAATATATTTTATCAATTGGAAATGGTGGAGAGGAAAAAAAATTGACAGATCAAGCTACCGCGAGATGTACAAGGAATTAAAGCAAAGATAGGAAGAAAAAGAGGAATGGGCCAAAATAAGGTGTAGCAACATTAGGAAAACAAGGAACAAAGGATTCAGTAGTATAGCGTGCGGAGTTTGTGCACCCAGAAAAAAGTTCTATTTAGATCTATTAGGATTGTTTATTCGATTTTTTTAATTTGAATCAATACAAATTCTATTCGTTTCAGCTTGAAAGCTTTATTTAAATCAAATAGATAATGCTATTTGGGTCCATTTATTCGAGTACCCACGTTAAAGCTTCTTGCTCCGGCCACCACGTGGCACAGAGCGTCGAGGCATGTGGCGGTATCGCCGTCTTCACCACCACCAACGACGTCGAAATTACCTATCGAGGAAAGAGCGATCGAGAGGGACAACAGCGACAAGCGGCAGCGGAGAAAACAAGATTTGAAGCCGCGCGCAATCTTTGAGACAAAGAGTCTGCGCTACCGGAGAGCTACAGAGCTAGCGTCCCGCTAAGAAAGAGAATACGCGCATTTTTACTACGTACCTTTGTACAAAACCTTTTTCCATTGAAGTCAATAAAAGTTAAGATACCTTTTTGTTAATAATAAAAGACTTGTGCATCTTAATTTAACATACCACTTTGCCCATAGTCCCACAGGCATTTCTGCCATTCGAATTGCGCTCTAGATGTGCGTAAATAGCGGGAACCAAAGTTCTATTATTGTTCTGACTGACTATATCTAGGAAGACGAACGTGAATTTTTGTTTTCGAAAATTTTTTCGTTTTATAAAGTTTTCATCATTAAGTGTCACCAAATACGACTTTATTATCGCATACGAGGAATATTTTAGGCTAACGAGAAGATTAGGGTTGTTTTCAACGTCGTTGTAGCGTTTACGTTCGGAAAAATAATAAGAAAATGATTTATTATGATAAATTGTTTGTGTTTACAGTGTATTGAACGTTTTTGCACTTTTTTTCGTTTGTTTTGTCACTTTTTTTCGCTTCTATTATGTTTTTGAATTTTTTAATCAAACTAATCAATAGTTTCCGTTCAGCCAGAGTAAAGTGCTTATTTTTCGAAGACATGTTCGAAATTTTTTCGGCGCTCGCACTGGACTGAATAGAAAATCGAAACGAAAGTTGACAGGACAATTGGCGATTAAAGACTATTCGGAAATTACAAATACAAAAAGCACAAAAATTACTTTCACCTTCCTTCGGCTGGCAAGGGAAGTTTTTTTTAATATCGTTTTCCAACCGCATACTCTCTTTCTCCTTAGGCAAAAGACTTGCGGAAAAACCAGCCCGCTATAAAAAGTTAGTTTGCTCGCCACATCAAAAAAATCTTTTTAGCCCCAAACACATTGCTCACGAAGATTTTCGACCCTTACGATCTTTTGTTTTATTCTGTTGAATATGTATTGGCTGGGTGCACGTACATATTGGCTGGGTGCACGTACATATACTACTTTAAAAATAAGTGTGTATTGCGTATACGTTAAGCCTGAAAAAATGCGGAGCATGATTTTAGGTGGCGCTGACAGTATGCATGAATATGTAACACACTGATAATTGAATAGTATTAGTATTTTCGTGCACCCTGCCAATACTACTTTAAAAATAAGTGTGTATTGCGTATACGTTAAGCCTGAAAAAATGCGGAGCATGATTTTAGGTGGCGCTGACAGTATGCATGAATATGTAACACACTGATAATTGAATAGTATTAGTATTTTCGTGCACCCTGCCAATAAATACTTTTTGTTTTCTATTTTTAATATTATTATTATAGGCTATTTAATTTTGAAATGTTAATAACGATGTCTTCGTCGTTTCTTTAGAGATTTATACAATTTTACTTTTTTCTCTCAACTCACTTATATTTAAAAAATGAACTGAATTGCTTAATTTTTAAATGTCCAGATTTCCACTTTTTTATGACTTTCAAATACATTTTTTTTCTCGTTATTCGTGTTTTCTTTCTAATTTCTATATTTTATTTGTTCAAATTTGAATTATTGATGAAATATGATATTATTTCATAACATTTATTTTCCAAACAAAAAGACACATTATAATGGTGCTTCCTAAAGAGATGAATTCCTAAGTTGGGATTTCGATAAGACGGGAAATCGAACTTTCCGCGGAGGTTTGGTAAGAAATTAATTTTTAAATACTAGTTGTGCTCTAAGCGATGTAACAAAATTAAAAAATTACATTTGCCGAAGATGAATTTGGGCGTTGAAAAGGTGGTGACTTTTCTACTATGACGCCTCTAGCGACTAATATCCGAACTGATCAACGCATCCGTGGCGTGAGAGTCGATGCTCCTGCAAAATTTGACAAAAAACCTCTGATGCTCTTGATCAACGAAGTCTCGATAGTTTTTGACAGACAAAAAACGTATTTTTGCCAAGAACGAATGACATTTGCATAAAAAATTCTAACGTGCTATTTATCGTCCATAAAATTGCGAGTACGAATGATATGATAAATAGTTTGCTGTACGGAGATAAAGTGAACGATAAAAAAATTAGAATCGCGATTCTTCGAGGAGATTTCTTGGTTAAACACAGTGTTCGCAATTAGTGCAATTAGAGTGGATAAAAAAGTAACGATGCCAGCCGTAATTGTGGGTCCTCCGCAGCGAAATGAGCAAATGTGGCAAGCTTTAAAAACGCACATAACCAGAGAACGAGAAAGAAAGAAGCAGGGTAATTTGAAGAATTTGTAATTGGGGAAAAAATGGAACGATTATTTTTGGGCGTAACCGGAGCGTCAATACTGCATTTGTTACCGAACTTTTGACACGTTTGTAGCGTTTTCTCTATAACTGTCTATTTAAATAGAGATTTTTTGTGATTTTAGAACAAGAGGCAGATGCGGAGGAAGAACGTCAGAGAAAAGAAAGAGAGCGACAACAAAAACAAGATGTCATGACTCTTGGAGAAACTCGCGAACAGATTTCTAATTTGGAAAACGAACTTTCGCAACTCAAAGACGAAAAACATCAGCTCTTTCTTCAACTGAAAAAAGTCCTTAACGAGGATGACAATCGACGAAGACAATTAATCAAAGAAACAAGGTACGCTATTTACATAATTGCTGACAAATTGTCCTCAAATTCAAATAAAATATTTGAAAAAAACTGTTTTTTGCCATTTTTTTTCCTACGAACAAATATACTGGACGAAAATGCTGTAAAAACAGTCGCAATATATTCTAATGACCCTGAAAACTATCGCAGGATTTTTGTCAATTTCTCCCGCTGAGAGAAGTGAGTCAGTGAAAATAAGCACGCTGCCAAAGGGTTAGGAGTACACAATGATTACTCAAAACCACTGTTGAGAATTAGATTTCATAATTTTTTACAAAAATTCAACAAATTCAGAACATTTAAATTAATTTCATTAAAATCTGCTGACTACTTAAAGCAATTGATTATTATAATGAAAATCGATGTTTGATGCTCTGTAAAAAAATTTTTTTTGACCATTGTTAATATTTTTCAGCCACAATTGATAAAAATGATTATTGTTGCTACTATCGATTTTACTGGAAATTTGATCAATTTATTGGTTTACTGAAAAAATGAATGGTTATGTTGATTTTGTCAATTTTTCAGTGTTTGTTCTGAAGTTTTGTCAGTGGTTGGTGGATATCCAGGTACAGGAATGAGTGTCGTTCATCCTCAGCTGTTTCTTCCATTACCGACTCGAAGTCCTCTTTACAAAGTGGCAGCAGCTACGCCAACGCATACCTTAATGCCAAGTGTTAATGTATATCTTTTGAACAATAAATTCTCTACTATTTTTGTTTATTCTCCTTGGAGAATAAAAATATGAAAAGTATATCCAGAAAGAAGGGGGGGAAATGTATTTAATCTATTTTTGTTCAGGGTCCTATGAAAAGGACTCACACTCCATCGCCACCACCGGTCGCATCACCTTATCATGCAAATTATAGTTACAAACCACCACCTTCAATACCCAGCTACAATCCACCGCCACCAAGTAAGTTTCATACTCTCGTCCGTTTCTCCCGAGACTCGAGACGAAAATATTATTATATTATTGAATAATAATAAAATCGCCAACTACGCGTTTTAACAAACGACTAACCGAGAGAAAATCATGCTTTGAAAATAGGTGATTTGAGGGCAGATGGTTATGTTTTTCCAGAATCAGAGGACGCTGCCAGAAGATCTGGCGATAATCGAGCTGTCCTCTGGAATAGTAAGTTCATCAGTGAATTGTGGTTCTTTAGTTTTTTAAACGAGACAGCTCTAAAAATATGTGCACTTAAAATTGTAAAATAATATAAACACAATGGAAAGTAAATCAAAATTATGAACGAAAATAATCAATGATTTTTTAATGTTCTTGAATTAAAATAGCGTTGTAAAATATCTTGGCACAATTTTCATAGACCCAAATTCTTCGTTTGAACAAAAAATTAAAGAATTTTATTGTAGAGCACAAGATAAAACGAAAATCCATTAAAATTGAGAAAATCAATAAAAAATAAAAACAACTTAATGTCCTTTCAGAGAACAACCAATATCCACCATCGAGTTTCTATTCGAGCCCAAGCCAAAACGTGTACAGTTATACAACACAAAGTTCGCAACCGTCGAGAGAACTGGAACCCGGAAAACCGGTTTATCTCTCGGGCAATAGAGCCACGATATCCGGTCATCAGGCAGGAACGATAACTCCGTTCTCAAGATACGAGAACATTCATACGATTGATCACAAGAACGCTTATCCCGAGGAGAAATTTTATTTACGTCCAAGCAGCCACGTGACCGTACACGGTGGTGCAATTCCGATACAGCAACCGCCCCAGGTTATTATTTTTCATTTTTATATCAAGTAGAAAAAAAATTATCCTCAAAAAATCGTAGAGTATCAAACGCTAATCAAATCCGTATGTTAGAATTTCTTGAAATTCCTTTAAATAACCAAAACATAAAAAATCTGAAAATAAAGAAAAAAATTTCTGTTTCGACAACAAATATTTATTTAATTTTTTTTGTTTAGGGTGCGAAGACAGGTGGAATCACGTCGGGGTATCCGGTTCGAGTGCCGCAGCCTCCGCCCACAGGCCCCCCTTATCCACCTCCGCCACCAGGAACTTACGTGAATGCTTCGGCCGCGAATGTCCCGCCCGGACGATTATTATATTCGCAGCCAGGTGCCCGATATTTACAACGCGAAGCATGAATTTTACGACGTTGGAAACGTCAAAAGCGTCACGATATCGAAGCTCGCATCGTTATCACGCAAGCTTCAATTCGCCTTTTTTTAATCTAATTTTTTAAGCTTCATAATTAAACTTCGTCGTTAATTGCAACTTCGATATTTGTCACGTGTTCTTCGACACGTTCGGTATAGTTGGCAAAAGAAAAACATACTTTATTCGTAACTACATATTGTACATATATCGAGAGTTAGGAGAGAATTTTATGTGTGACCAGGCTTGTACGAAAATAATAAAGCAGTTTATTGGTAATCAACTAATTAATGTCTTGATTTATTCTTCAATGAGTAACCCTCAATATAATCGTAAATTAACCTGTTTTTCGCGTCGCAAAGGGCAAACTGTACTGTAGTTCTGTAGTCTGAGCTGATAAAACAATGTAGGTTCACTTTCTTCTTTTTATTAAAAGAAATAAAATAAAAAAAGCTTCATCTTACTAAACGAAAAAAAATCATTTTATCAAAAAAGGTATGATTGGATATCGATGAAGTTTTATGAAAAAGAAAAATGAAAGATATAATCCTACGGATAATTGTATTTTGATGTACCAATGAATTCATTCAATTCAATCGTACGTGCTCAATCGTCCTTCAATTTAGAACGCAGTGGTTCGTTAAAATAAGTAAATCAACGTAATTAATCAGAAGTTCTAGTCGGTCGTGAACTTTTTCTCGTTGGTAACGTGTTCTTTGCTGCAGAGATGTATTCGTAATTGATGGACTCCCCATAGAGAAACGTCGCAGAGTTTGCAAACCACATCGCCGATCGGATTGTCGCGATAATGTCTGAAAACAAAACAAAAACGTTTTTTTCTTAATTAATAATGATCTGATTTTTTTATTCTATTTAATTTTGAATTTCATTTGATTAATCCATTGATTGGCAAGAAAAACTAATGAAATTTTTTTTCTAATTATGACAATTTTATTGTTTAAATTTGATTATTTTTACCTTCCCGCCATTTGACGCAATTCGTCAATGTGATTCATTATTTTTTCCTGCTTTTCGTCCTTCGGATCGAGCTCGAGAGCGTCGTGTAAACGATAAATGTACTGTTTCGACATCTTCACTTTTCCCGGTGGCAGGAAACAATGTTCGTCGTAACGACACCATCTTCCAAAGTTTGGATCGGTCTCGCGTGGAATATTGTCTCTTCGTCTACTCAGAAGCGCCAAAAGTGCTCGTCTTATTCGAGCCTGACAGATCACTATCTCTCCATCGTTTTCCGTCGTTTCATTTCGATCTGGATTTACGCCAATTCCTAAACACATCCAGTATCGCAGTCTATTGATCTGAAATTATTTTCAAAAAAATCTTAATTTCGTTTTTTTTTTTTAATTTTTGACAAATTGGGAAGAAAATCAGCACTTTGTCGTCCGAACAGTCGATTTTTCAAAAATAAATGGTGAGCATTACACTTTTTTTGAGAGTTAAAGCAAACGATAGTCAATATTATCAAGAAAAAAAAAACTTTGCTACGGACAATTTGGTCGAAACTGTGCTACAAAGAAATGCAATTTTTTAAAAACTTACTTCCTGAAGATCGTCCATGGTAATGTCGACGTCAAAGTGGATGGAAAGATCGTGTTCAGGGAAGAGGCTATTTTTGGTGAGAGGATGATAGCCCAAGCCGCAGAGAGCCCCGATGTACCGAGTGTTCGTTTTGTTTCGTCGTAGTTCCATTTGGGGTGTGAAAATGAGACAAAGTAGAGAAGTAAGTCCAGGGATGTTGGGCATTAAGGTAGTATTGCGAAGAGTAAGATTATATCCAGCGGGGCTTTGGCCAGCGGATCCGGCGACGAGAAGACGGTCGTGAGGGTCATCGGGATTTGTGTCGAGGAGAACCGAATTTACGGACATTTGGTCGATCGAGACTCTTTTGCTGAGGCCAGCTTTGGTCAGCGAAGCGAGATCGATCTCGAGAGGTGAAAAAGGACCTCGGAGTTTCACGCTAACGGGACAATCTTTGAGGTCCGGAGGTTCGGGATAACAATCGTTGACGAATCCGCTGGAATATTGAAGCTCTTCGTAATACTCTCGTTGGTGAACCGGCAGATCGACGTGACTTTCTCGAAGCTCGTGATTGCATCGCGATTGATAATCCTCTTCTTTCACCTCGGCAAATCCCAGCTCGATTAAACGTTCATTCCAATTAATTTGTTCGTTCTCTCTGACGCATATCAGTTTCAGACGAACGATGCTGTCAACGACCGAATAAATCTCACCGAAGAACATTAATTTCTTCTCGTACAGAAGCTTTTCAAACGAGTTATGAGCAGCTGCTGACCATTTACCGGGAATACGACTCATCCCCGAAGGCCGGATTCCCGCGAGTACGCACTCGAACGCTAGTCCGGGAATCGAACTGATCGCGTGGTTGTCATCTAATTTTCGTAAGTCACAAACTCGCACACGGCTCACGTAACCGCTGTCGATCAAAAGGACCTCTGCCAATAATTCTGTTTTCACTTCAATCGTCACGTTTCGCACGACCCCTCTGCTGTACTGCACTTTTTCACCGTTGCTACGCGGCACCAAAACCAAAGAACCGATTTTTGGCGCAGTTTTCAGTTCCTCCGACAAATGAACCTCTCGCGAATTTGTCATCGATTGAATCTTCTTAAACATATTCATGGTATCCTCATCATGAAGACGAGCCCAGAAGTGTCCTGGGGTTATCGGCTGAATCAGAAAAATTGAATTATTTATTTGGAAATCTTTGCATGGAACTCGCTTCTTAAATCTGAAGTGGGAATTGCTTTTTTTCTTCATAAAGATTTCGATGGAATTATAATTTTCATCGACAAAATTGTTAGAACTTACCGAGGCAATGTGATAAAAAGACACCAAAAGATTAAACTTATTCTATCGAGTCTTCTAAATAATAAAAAATATTTTGCTCCTTTGAAATATTCGAATGAAACGAACGTAGAAAAAAGTCTTACCCGTAGAATGAGTATTGGTATGTAGGAGACATCCAGTGCCGGAAGAATGGGTCGGAATTTCATGTCGGTTCGAGGAATGTTTTCGAGGGGTCCTTCTTTCAGCAAAAAGACCTGAGGAGTGAAATCGGGGAGGCCGAGTTGTTCGGCCCGTTTAGCGGCGGCTTCAGGCTTCATGATGGGTACTTCGAGTGCACCAACGATTGATCGTAATTTGATAGCTTTGTAGACAGACATTGAAATTTCTCCGGGTTCTTGATTGGCCTTGTCGTCATCGGAAGTTCCTAATTCTTCGTTCTGTCGAAATTGTACGTAAACCCTAGAGGATTTGTCAAAGCTGACGAGAATTTTGGCGAGTTTTGATGTAACGCAATCCTTAAAGTATTCCTGTATTTTTCGGGCATAAAGCAGGCCGGGTTGATTGACGGGCCAGCCTTGAAGATAAACGGTTTTCGTTGGATCGTAACCGCCGAGACGTCTAACACCGTCGCTTTCATCGATGTTGACGGATCTCGTGTAATAATGCGGATAGAAAGCACCGGCGATTACAATTTTTAGAACAAGCGGATATTCCTCTTTTTTCCAGTAGATGCGATCGAGACCTACGGTCTCGGAAATACCGAGTTTACGAAGCCTCAACGTGATCTCACGGACAAACGCCTCGATTTCCCGCAATACTCTTATCTGTAAATGATACGATCGTGCCCAACGTTTTTCAACGGCGTCGCTCTTCAAACGATTTGACGCTTTCTTGTATATCCACGTGTTGTAAACGTTCAAAAAAGAGATGCAGTCGCTCGAAGAATTTTCCGACCACGTCAGCTTCGCCGCGTAAGCTCGAAGTTTCTGCTGAAATTGGGCGCTGAACACGTTCTTCACCGCCATACTCGCACCCATTATTATCGCCGGTCGAAGCACGCTGAATATGTGCCCGAGCATTATCAACTTTGTTATGTGAATGTCCACCGGAAGTGCCGCCATAACGCGACCCAGGTCCGTCAAAATTCCATCGAGCGGCATCGGCTCGTCCTCTTTATCCAACAACGCGCCCGCCTCTTTTAATAACAGTATTGTGCGCTCAAGATTACTCAAATCCGGTGGATCCAATGAGAGCGCCAAAATCGCTTTTGGTTCACCCATATCCAACATTTTGGCGTTAAGCACGACGTTTTCTAGAGGCGCCCGCAACATTTCCGGCGCTCCTTCTTCCGGCAGAACGTTCTGAAATTTTTATTAATTATACGCATCAACAAAAACATAAATTTTAAATAAAACTTGAAAAAGGAACAAATTCAGCGATATCTACATCGTAAAAACGTTGAGGCACAAGTCGATAAACTCTGCCGTCCATCAGACGCCCAGCACGTCCAGCTCGTTGTTCACAATTCGCTTTGCTCGCCCAGCCAATCTCCAAACACTGGAAATTTGTTTTTGGATCCGTGACCATTTGTTTAGTAAGGCAGAAATCGATCACTGTTGAATAAATCATTAAAAATTGGTTCAGGTCACCAAAAATGTACAGACTCGTGAACAAATAAGCGTAACGTCCAATTTTGAATGAAAAATGATTTTGAACTATAAAAATTTATAAGTTCTAATAAAATTGATTAATGGAATTCAATAAACCGTAGAACTTTAAAATCCATGAGTAATTTAATAATTAAGCGGATTAGAGAAAAAAACGAAAAGCAAGCAGTTTCTGCGTACCGTATTTAATATCGGGAACTGTAATACTGCTCTCGGCAATATTGGTCGCCAAAATGATTCGTCGTTGACCCTCGGGTGGGGCATTGAAAACCTTTTGTTGTTCCTCACCGGTAATCGATGAGTGTAAAACTACCACGTCGCAATTCAGACTCTCATTTTCTTCCGACGTCAGAAGTGCATGAAGCTCTTCGATTTCCCAAATGCCTGGCAAAAATATCAGCACCGCGAAACGATGCTCGCTATCTTGATCAATCGTATCGAAAACGGCCAATATACGAATACAGAAATTCATCATTTCCCGCGAAACTTTTGGATCCTCCTCTGAAACCTCGGGTATCTAAATAAATGTTCAAAATTGGTTTGAATTTTGAATTGTCTCTTGAATAAATTAATTTTTTTTTTTCGAAGAACTTACTCGACCCAAAGTTGTTATTTGGCAGATATAATAAACTTGTATGTTGAAGAAATTTCGTTTGGCAACATCGATTATTGGAGCGGGGACGAGCTTACAACTCATGGGTATTGAGAAATACGTAGAAAATTTGTCAACGCTGAAAGTCGCCGACATGAGAATTACTTTGACGGGTCGTGAATTCGTCCGTTGTAATTTTCTCACGATCAACAACAGAAAGTCCATGTCCTGATCACGCTCATGTACCTCGTCGATTATTACGTGTGTATAATCGAGCATGTTTTTCATGTTTATTAATTTGTGAAGCAAAACTCCGGTAGTACAATAAGTTAGACGCGTGTCCAGCGACGTGTTGTTCACCATTCCAACTTGATAACCAACGAGGGTTCCCACAGGCCAATTTCTTTCCTCACTAACGCGTTTCGCGATACTTATCGCTGCTATTCTTCGAGGTTGAGTCACTGGATAAAACGAAAATATTTGTCATGTATAATGAAATCAAGGGGCAATATATTTTTCGTGAAAAATTCCTAAACATACGGAGCGTCCCACTACCAATATGAATCCTTGTAAATTTCAATTCAGGACCAAAATTGAAATCGAAAAGTCGGGTAGTATTTTTTGATTGGGTTTCCTCCCGATGAGTTATTAATTAATAAAGTTCGAGTTCTTTTACTGTGCATTCTGCCGAAACGGTTTAATTTAGAGCAGAAGTTCATAGGACCAATTTTCTAGCGCATAAAATTTCCTACAAAAATGTTCCCGATTGCGCTTTTCTGTCTTTAGTAATTTAGTCCTGAGAGTAGTTCGAAAAAACCCCTTGAAATCGTTCGTTATACGTAGGAAACCACGTATATTTTCAATCAGCTATCAAGACTAAACTACTCAATATAGAAAAATGCCATTTGGGATTTTGTAGGAAATTTTATGCGCTACAAGATTGGTCCTATGAACTTTTGCTCTATCCTCAACTGTTTCGGTCGTATGTGCGATAAAAGAACGTGTATATATAAGAAATAGAAATTTCAATATATATATCGATATAATGTAGTTCTAGTACACGTGAAATACCTGAAAAGTTGTTGAAATAAAAACGTACCGAAAAAGAATAAAAAAAAAGAAAAAAAAAAAAAAAAAGAAAAATCTCACCTATAATGTTACAATGTACTCTCTTTTTGACGCACGAATCAAGGATGAACTGTGGAACTTGTGTTGTTTTTCCGCATCCAGTTGGTCCTTGAATCACAGTAACACTGTTTGTTTCGATGATGGAAACAATTTTGGTCTCCATTGAACTTATCGTCAAATTTTCTTTGGCTCTATGAGCAAAGTTGTAAGTTTTGTAGATTTTTGTCAAATTTTCATTTTCTAAATCGTGATGTGCCGGCGGAGCTGTGCTCTGGGATATTTCTTCAAAATCTGTCCCCGAACCACCTGGAATGGCGAGAAGAGCTCTTTCGTCCTGAAATTTAATCCATCGAACAATATAATGATCGTATAAAAAATTGTTACAATTTTATAAATTCCTTTTGAACATTCGTAATTCAATCTGCGTTAAAATAAAATGAGGAAAATCGAAAATTTTTACAATTTTCGTGTTTTCAGAAAAAAACATCACTAATGATAATGCATGTATAATTGAATTTTTTAATCTTTCTGTGGTTTCCAAATTTTACAAAATAATTTCAACATATTTTTTTTCCTATTTTATTAACAATTTTGAAGTCTTCATCTTCGAGATGCAATGAAATTCTTCGTTTTTCTGGGTTGAAAAACTATTCGAGAAAAATTCAAACACTTTCCAAAAATCGAAAAAATTTGTGAATGAGAAAAACATTTTTATAGCGTTCCAATGATGTTAACTTGAACAAAAAGTTAACTGTGCAATCAATGAATACATAATTTTAAAAAAGAAACCAAAAATGAATGAAGGCAATTATAAAAATTATTTACAGCGAGCATTTTCTCCTCTTCTTCTTTGATGTACTCTTGAGCATATTCCGTTCCTCCGTTGACGCTCGAGCTCATAGTGGTATTGAGGTAACTATCGAGGACAGACATGTCCATTGGTTTCTGAACTCTGGCGGATGCCAGAGGGACTGTGATAACGGAGAAGTTCTTGGACCCATCAAAAAGGTCCAAGAAATCCATGATGGAATCCGATGCAAAATCTTGTCAGTATTGAAACAAAGAACATACAAGCTTTTTCAAAAACATTGAGAACAAATATGACGAATATTTGAACAATATCAAAGCATTTCTCAAATAGCTATTATTTATGGTTATTATATAATTAATTATTTGTACATTTGATAATTATTTAACCCTGGGATACACCGTTTTGTTTGGGTATTGTTAGCCTACTTGTACATACTGGGTCTGTGAGACCACTTACTTGCATGTGATTTAGTTCTCACAAAACTGGGTCTATATATTTAGTTTTTTTCCAATTCAAAGGTCAGATTTTTCAAATCATGTTTATACAAACAAAGTTTTTGTGGGGTCTATAATTTTGACAAAGAAAAACCATTTAAGATGATAAAAAAGATTTACTGAGACAAAACAATGACAAATTTTCGACCAAGATCCAAAGATCCAAGAGTGCACTCCTAGGGTTAATCGTTAAAGTAAACATAATGAAAAATTAGATCGTTTTTCGTTTTATTGGCAATAAAAATTTCTTTATTGAGTTATTCGTTATTTTTGCATACGATGATTTGTTGAATGAAAATAATATTTGTATATTTGCGAGTTATTATTTAGTTGGATTTTTTTTTTTTTTTTTTTTTAAGAGAAAGGATCAATTACCTAACCTCACCTCAAATTTTCGAAATTGAAATTCTTCGATACGGTTTGATCGATTACAAAAAAGCTCTGTCAGCCCACGCAGCATGATGGCAAAAATGGGCGGACAGGGCCTTTTTGTAATCGGTCAAACCGTGTTCGAAGAATTTCACTTTCGAAATTT
>OZ022416.1:10681332-10713189 GCA_963989365.1 Rhimphoctona megacephalus
GGGACGACTTGAAAAAAAAGTTTGATTTTTATAAAAAAAATTTCATTATGTTGCAATAAAAAAATACTTTTTTACATCGATTTTGAAAACTCACCGGTTCATTTGGGATGGGACATTGTTATTCAGATGTAAGCAAAATCGGAACGAGATCGACCAAATATTTTTAGAAATGTCGGTTACGTCAATTATTAAAATACGGTTTTATCGAAAATTAAATTTTTGGCACGGTTTTAAGGCGAGCAACCACTTTAGATGCTTCAAAAAATCAATTTTTTTTTTATTTCTTAAATCGTTAGCAAAATATCTTAAGAATACACCCTAAAAATTTCAAAACGATATTCGGATTCCTTCTAACGGTACGTATATAAATAATAAAGACTCTCCGCTCGATTCCCAAGCGCGTTCAAACTTTAAACGTGTTTTTCTCGAAACGACATTTTTTCAATTTGCGGGTATCATAACTCAAAAACTAATTGATGGATCATCTTCAAATTTGGAACACGTTTACATAATATAAGTTACTAAAACATGAACCTAAATTTGGAAAGATTAGATTGTTTAAAACATATTTATTATTGCAAAGTGCCGGGGAAAAAATGCTAAAAATCGATCATTTTGTTTCAAACACGTTCCAACATTCAATTCTCGATTTTTTTTTCAAAATTTAGGTTCATGTTCTTAAAAAATATTTCAAGAATGTATAAAAATTTGTTGGACTATTTCAGATGCGAATTGTGAGCTGCACAATTCCCGCAAATCGACAACGACGATGAGGACACGTCAAGGGACACAGAGGATTACATCTTAATTAATGCATGAAATAACTTAAAAAAATTACCAGAGATGTATGAAAATGTGAATAAATTATTGTCAGAGTTTCGGAAATTTCCGTTTTTTTTCACAATAAAAAAAAATTCAAAAAATTATATAATATCGGCCTCCTAAAGTGGTTGCTCGTCTTAAAAGTTAAGTTCGAAGTTTCGTCATTTTTTTCGATTTTTAAAACCGTGCCAAAAATTCAATTTTCGATATTTTTATTCTACTCTAGTTCCAACGATAACCTCAGGTCTACAAATTAAAATGCCGTTTGATTTTTTTATTTCAGATGAGCAAATCCTCCGGAATCATGGCAGCCGTCAATTAACAGATGAGTGTCTTCCAAACGGTGTAAAGTCGATTCAACTCGTTATTTTTGTTTGATAAAATTCTGAGAGACTGTAAAAATGTTAATAAATGTGTGGTAAAAATTTAAAGATAGTGTGTTTTAATGGTTCATCAAAAAAAAAAATCCCAAAAAAAGCGAAAGAAATAGCTGTCACATGGAATGATCCCCTTAAGCAATTCCAATTTCGCTTCAAAAAATGTAGGCATATCCTTGACATGTATCATAAAGTTTTATGGAACAAGAAAATTTTCGAATTTTTGAAGATTCCTAAAGGTATCGCCTCCCTTAAACGAACCAAGAGATCCTTTCAGCTTCAATAATTGGCGTTACTCCTAAACGAAACATTAAAATAATGCAATGGCAATGAATAATATAGGGAAGACCGGGGCAGAACGAAGTAACAACAGAATTTGGTATACTTTTTTTTAAGTTTTATTCTACCAGATGGTGATATATGCCCACCCTGTGCAGCCTTGTCACTGAATTCCAAATCCCTTTAATTTTTAATACAACCGATTTTTTTTTTTTTTTGTAAACCATTACAAAAACGTGGTAGATTTTTTAATTACTAGTAAAAAAAAACAACTAAAATTTATTTAAAGAATTAAAATACAATATTTCCTTAGATAAAATTTGTTGAAGTAATTCAAACACTGAAACGACAGGGCCGAGATGATTGTATATCGTTTTAACTATAAGAAAGGAAGAATATAGTGAACTACTTTGCAAACAAAAGCGACACGAGAATTTTTTTGTTCCTTCTTTATTTCACTTCCTATTTCTCGTCGTGACGTGCTCGTTTGTCATGGTTGAACAAAATATAAAAAGAGGTAAAAAAAGGAACGAGGGAGGGAAACAAACTAATCTGATAGTTTTTGGACGCTTCTTTACCTCCTGGCGTATGAACGTCAGGGCTCTTGTACACGTTAGGTATTGCATGTAGTGTCGGATGTTATATATATATGTATATATGTACGAAGCATTAAGCCATAACCAGAGCTCGCAAGAAAATTCCACCGGAGGCAAGTGGAAATTATTTCTTCGATTTAACGGGTCGTTTTTTCTTCCTTTCCTCCGGACGATACGGACCCAACTTCCGTCTCACCATCACCCCGCGCCACCACGCCTGAATCCTGATTGCACAATCACGGCGATTTGCCTCACGCTTTTTTAACTCCTTCGCAGCTTCCTTCTCCGCGATGTACGTGTCTATGAATTCTTGCCTCTCGTGATACTGCAATAATTGAATCCTGTTAAAGTGGCGCGACATTGTTGAGATGCAGCGGCGGAAATTCATTTTTTACTCGGTTAATTTTCATTTTCAAAGTTCAAAGTCATTTACGGTTTGTCCATTCAATACGTGGCTCCTCATAATAGAAAGCCAACAAAAGGTTTGACCAGCAATTAACGTTACTTAAATCAGCGGGAAAACTTGAGGCAATATAAAGAAAAAAAAGACGGGCTGTTTCCAACTGGATGAAAATCCGAACAAAATCAAGCGTTTGCAGGATAACGATGTGAATCTGCAATTTTCAATTTATTTCGATGTTTTATGGAAAAGAGAAGAAAAACAAATCATGCCTCCGGTTTGGGCGAAAGATTACTGGATGGTAGAAAAAGTGGAGCCAGAGAAAGATAGAGATAAAGTGAAGGAGAAATGAGAGAAAGAGGAATAGGGAACTGAGAAAGAAACTGCAATGAGAGGCATTTGAGAATGACTGACGGAAACTAATTGCGAGATGTCTGGTGCATACACGAACTGCGCACTGTGAAGTATACCTAAGCGAGTTCAGTTCTATGTCCCAGAGGTCCGACGAATTAATTACGCGGGAAAGGCAGGGGGTGATATGGCATAGCTAGTTTACGGGGATGACTCATGGAAGAGAGAAGTTCCGGTGAGAGGGCGGCTCAAATTTTCATTTTTTTTGTTCTTTTTTTCCTTCACTGAATGAATCTTGCATGAGGCCGAGAGAGCGCTCGTTGGACGACGATTAGAATGCCCGAGTGCCGCTTCCGTCGCCGACCAGCCAGTCGTACGAGGAGTACGCAAAGGAGAGCGTTAGTAAATTATACGTGGATATTATATACGTACATATATGTACACAGTGTCCGAAAACCGAGGGTTATAATGCCGTGTTATCATACGTGGATTAAAATGCCGAGTTGAAAAGTCATTGGGCATTTTTAAACCCATCAAATGCCTGATCAACTTTTGAACATTGACGTCGAAGTATGACGAGCGATCGGATGGATTGCGATCTATTTCCGAATTCGGATATTAGTAAACCATCAAAAAATCGTTAAATGATAAAATCCTTTCGATTCAGACTTCCCTTACACTTTTAATCCAACTGGAATTAATCGCCTGGATAAACCCATCGAAATGGGTTTGAATCACCAATTTTGTGACACCCTGTGTATTTACATGTGCATACAAACTAAGTATCAAAGTGCATGAGGCTATTCAAAGAGTAAATCCTACGTCTAATCGATTTCGGTGTACAATTTCCGTAAAAATAAAGGATTAAAAATACGTCTAATCGATTTCGGTGTACAATTTCCGCAAAAATAAAGGATTAAAAAATTATCGTTCCCCGCTCTCTCTCTCTCTCTCTCTCTCTCTCTCTCTCTCTCTCTCTCCCTCTCTCTCTCTCTCTCGCTCTCCCCCGCACAACCTTTTTTCTTCTTTCTCCTGGTTCGTCAATGTCTGCACTTTTTTTGGTCATTCTTCCTGGACAATATTAGACTGTGGAATCACACGCGGTGAAATATATAGTCACGTAATTTGCACGTAAAACAGAAAAGTCTCAGTACGGTGCAGTTTCTATTCACAAAAGGATAACGCGTATGCACAGGGTGTCTCTAAATTAAATGTTAATCTCGTCGAATGCTATTTTAAATCAGTGTTGACTCCTGGAAAATTAATATTCTCGTCAAAATAATGACGAAGAAAAAGGTCATACAAAAAGAAAAAACGAAGAATAAAGAGGTAAACATTTACCTGGCACTGAAGTTTTCTAAATGTTTCTTCTTTATTTTCAATTTCTTTGCTCAAACGTTGAATTTCACTCGTGTACATCAAAGTTTCCCGCTCATAACGTTTTTGCCATTCAGAGGCGGCCCTCTCGTTTTCCTGTACATTAAATTTCATCTTTTTTGACATATGAAAAAATACAGTTTAAAAGAGTTAATTATTCATTAATGTGGGCGTTTAAAAAATGAATCTTCCACAAACTTTTTTTAGGTTGCAACTTTATGCGAACTTACGACTATATTTCTCTTGAGAAATTTTATGATGTCCGTGGCAATTCGAATCTCGTTCTTTTCTTTCAAAAAAATATTCTTTTGTTTATCTTTGAGACTTTGAAAATTAAGGCTACAACGAAGAGAGTGAGCCTCACATTTAGCTTCTTCTTTAGCTTTCACGTATTTCAATTCTATATTCACCTTGTATTGTAGTTTTTTCATTTCGTTCTGTGGAATATTTCAAAATTATTTCGACATAGTTAAAAACCCATATTAAGCTGGATACCGCGTTAAAACAGAAAAACTGTACAAAAAATTCATCAATTGAATTAGTTGAAGAATGGAGTAATTATTAAGCAAAAACCTTCAGGAAAACGAGTTTCGTTCTCAATTGTTCTCTCTGAGAAGCATTAGCTTTGGTTTCTTTTTCGAAAAGTTTTCCAAGTTCATCAAGATTTTTCATTGTTTCCTCATAATTTGCAACTATAGAAATTTCCTCTTCGCGGTCTATTTTATTAGCTTCAATTTCTCGAATTAATACATCGTATCGGCCGTTTAATTCAACGTTCTCTATTAAATCATCGAGAATGTTGCTCACGTACAAGCTGCAATAATTATGTTCATAAATTATCCGTTTAATTACATTATATGAATATGTAGGTTGACTAAATCGATCGATGCGAAAATTCATCTATTATTGTTCGCCTGAAATATGTAAATTAATGAATAAACGAAAAAATTCTCAGTTTATTTTCGTGCCGTTTCACTGCCTGAATTAAAATTTTTTAATCGCAGTTAGTTGTAAATGAACCGGCGATTGCCAGACGAAATAATGGGGCTCATTGAATGAAATATTTGGCAATGGATATTAATTTCCTAATATTATAAAATAACACTTACCTATCGTCTCGCAATTTAATCATTGTCTCAAAATAATTGAGATGGACATCAAGATCATTAGATTTGATCGTAGCAATTCGGTTATCCAAAGTCGATCGATAAATCGCCAAAACATCGATAAATTTTTTAAGAACCGTGGCAACGATTTTTCTTTGAGTCTGATTAAAACATGGTGACTGACTTTGTGGATCTGATGCAATGGTCTTTATGGTCGGAGTCGAAAAATCGTCGAGTTTCTGTGACTCATTCACTTGGTTCTCTCGTGAATTATTCAGTCCGACCTCTTTCATGGCAAAGTATTTTTTTTTCCGCGATTTCAATTTGCACGCAGGAAAAAGCAAAAAAAGGTCAAAAAGAGTGGGACGGGGTGAAAAGGTGGAAAATTGTATATAACGAAAAACGAGGTAATCAAGTCAGTGAGTAAACACCTCGCAAACCCGGTTCAAGTGAACATCGTTCGTAGACAAAAAAATGAGAGTAAAACAAGAGCGAAAAAAAAACAAAAAGAATGACTGGAAGAGAAAGAGAGAGAAATGTAAAATAAAGTTTTCACGCTTTGCACCAGGAGGCAAACGAATCCGCGTGCTCGTCGAGCATTACAGAATGTGGCCAACTGTGAAACAGTTTGATCCATTGGTGTACGGGTTACCTTAGAAACCAGACGTGTTGGAATATCGTCCTACAACCTTCCAACCTTCTGACCTTTTGTTTTGCTAGGTTTTACCTTCGTATTTTTCAGTACGGACGAATGACTTACCCTCCGGGTAAAAAGTCTAATAGACTTCTAGGACTGACCAACTCGATACCAATGACCCCTACTTTTTCTAGTTTTATTTTACTTGCTGGTATTAGTCTCCATTTTCACAATTTTCAAAATTATTGTTCAACGTTTCTGCGTACTTTTCGGGTTTTTGCGATCCCATTCCTTCACTTCAACCTCCACTCCACTCTTTGCATTCCTGAGAGACCGTGTCGATTCTTTGTTTTTACAGTGTACTGAATAAAATTGATTTGATTGGTTTTATTATGGGGGAATTGCGCATAATGTAAATATTAAAACAGGAGAAGAAACTCGAGTGTATCCAAGTTTGAATAACTCAAAAGTTGAAAAAATAATTTAATAAAAAAAAGATCCATCGAGGTTGGTCCATAAATCTTAAGAGTTCGTGCTCCTTGGCTCGTTCGAATGCGAGGACTTTATCGATAAATGCACATGCTATATATATACGGGTTCAGTTTCCGGAGCTCTTTCGCCCCAGGCTCTTATTCGTTTTCGAAGCTCAAAGATCAGAAACAAGAAGAAAGAAGGAAGATAGAGGAGCTAAAAGTGGCAGAAAAGTTCAACCACGAGCGCCCAGCGAATGAGTATCAGTAGTGGTCGACTCGAACAGTTCAGAGAATGAGAAGAAGAGCAAAAAAAAATAAGACCAAACTAGAGAGGGAAAGAAAGAAAATGGATGAAAGCCTAGCCATCAAATTCATTGGCCAAGTAGTGTATATGGACCAATTCACGCCCAGGCAGTCAATTTCGGCTGGACCCTCTTTTTTTTCAATTCCCTTCGTCGTAGGAAGTCCTTAAGGAAATAATTCAAACCAGCCTTCTTTTCTTGACCATATTTTTTTTAACATAAAACAGTTTTTTTCTCAAATTTCATATTTATTTATAACGATAAATTATGCTAAAAAAAAACCTTGCCTTGCGTAAAATATAAAGGATTCATATTGCCTTCTTCTATAACGATTATTTTCACGTTACACAATAGTACGACTAAAAGAAAAAAAAAACATTAAGAATAGCGTTATCTACTTGAAAAAATAACCACACAATATTCGTTCACAAAAATGAGCAACGCATATCATAAGAATAAACATATTTTCGGAAATCGATTGGACAAAATTGCCGAAAATTATTGCAATAAAAATGAATTACAGTTTGTCGAATATTTTTGGCTACGCTTAAAAACTTTCGTAAAGAATTTTTTTACTCGACACAGAAAAATTGAAACAAAAAAATAAGAGTAACTTTCTCGGTCTGGAATGGCCGATATATGTACATATATTGAGACATGTCAGCTAGAAGTTTCTGGTGGTTACAACGAGTTCGTCAGGATAGCTGGCACTTGGCCGTACGGCAGGAATAAAAGAAAGCTCATGTAAGAAAAGGAACAGAATGGAGTGAAAGCAAAAAAGGGAGTTAAAGAAATGGCCAGGGATGAAGTGTAGCACTTTGATTGGAAAAGTTAGTTGCGTAGAGAGTTTAATTGAATCTGCATTGTCGTTGTCAACATATATATATATATATATATATATATATATATATATATATATATATATATATATTTAACAATATATGGACTACTATGTGCATACATAAAAGTTTTTCCTTTTGCTTTCATTGCTCCATCAAAAGCAGGTCCATTCCCAATTTCCCGAACTTTCGTGTCGTATAAAATGACTTGTATTATTTTTTTCTCTTCCAAAAATGTCTATCGGTCGGGAATATTTCTCGATATTAAACAAAACTTCAATTACTTTTTTTCGATTTTTACACAGCCTTTTATTGGATTTCAATGAATATTAAAGATTCATTAACCTGGATTGTTTTATTTGTGTTTTTCTGATACGATTTCACTATAATTTTATTGTAATTCGTATAGTTATTTTATTTATTAATTATTAGTTCAATCTTTTGAAATTTATTAAAATCGCATGATAAATTTGTTGAGAAGAAGAGTGAAAGGAAGAGAGGGAGAGAGTAAGAAAAGAAAAGCGGGAGAGAAGGCTTCTCAGAAGGGGATATGGAGGGGGGGGGGGGGGGGGGGGGAGGGAGGAGTAAGGTTTTGGAAAACGGGGGAGAATGGACCGTGCCGTGGGGATGAAAACGGAGTTTGCGTGGTAAAAGTTGGCACGTGACTGTACAGCGGCGGCGCTGTGGTGTACTTTAGTACCCTTCTTGCCCTGCATACCCCGTTTCTTCCCCACCCGTGGCTGTTTCCCCGATGAAAACGGCGTCATCGTTGTCGGGCGAGGGCGAGGGCGCGCGAGGGCGGTGGTTGCGTCGAGAGCACCGTTGAGGGAACAAGGCGAGAGCGTGGTTTTGCTCCATCAGACAGAGAGAACAGATTACGAGAGGAGCACGAGATCGCGAGAGACTCTCCAGTACGAAAAAGCAAGAAGAAAAAACACAACAAAGGAACGAACGAGGGGTGAAAAAAAAAACGAAAATTATAAAAAAATACGGAAAAACTGTCACCCGTTTCGCGAACCGCATAATCAAGGATCGTCGCTTGAGTTTTTTTTTTCTTTCGTGCTTTCTTCTCGACCGATTGTGCATCGTTCGTTTCATCGCGCTCTGGGACGATCCTCGTGTCACGGCCTCAAACTCGTTTTCATCCCCATTGTGTTTTCTCGTGACTGACTATTTTTTCACGAAAACAAGTACAGAGAACATATACCGGAGAGTGTGAGGGGGTGGCAAAAGAGGGGAGGGTTTGATAGATCGAAAGGAGAAAAATCACATTGGCCAGTAGTGCAAACCCGTATTGGTCAGCCGCGAGGGAAAATCGTCACAACAAGAATGAGATATTTTTCATGAAAGTAAAACCATTTTTTCCAATAAGAATAACAGCTTTTTGACACATTTGAAAAGTGATGTGCTGTGTATTTGTATTTGTGGCCAATTTAACATTGAAAATATTTTCGGGCTCTTCGACCCGTTGAGATTCTACGGCTGTGTTGAATTTAAGCCGGGGTGGAGGGAGGGGAGGGAAGGTTGGTTCGCTCTCGTCAGGGGATTAAAATCGTGCTGCAGCAGCACCAGCTGTACGATCGAGAAAAAGTACATGTATCCATATATATAAATATATACATATAAACATACATGTATTTATATATGTAAATATACATATGTCGGACAAAACTCTGTCACGCTGACACAGTTCCTTTTTAATCGTTTTCTACCTTATTTGTTTATTTATTTATTTAATTATTTGCCTACCTTCTCCTTCCACCCTCGAATAATTAACGGCGTATAATCGCAAAAGTCACATATTTCCATCGTTCATCGTGCCTCTCTGTGTTCCTCTTGTGTTTCTGTGCGGTTTCCGTGTGTATTTCTGTGTGCTCAATTTGGGGACGCATGTGCACGATGCACCGAGAAATTCCTCGAGGTACGAGCGAATCAACCTCCGGAAAATGCGATAACGTTGCTACTGGGATTTAAGGTTAAAAGACACGCGACTACCTACCGATATAGGCACTACGGGCTCCTCGTCAACTCGCCAACGAAGACCGAATTTTTTTCAACGTGCGTGCATCTCAAAAATATCCGGAACGAAACGGCAGGTGAGCCAAAGTTATTGTCAATATTAAAAACATCAAATGATTTGATACTTTCTTTAACTTAATCAAGAAATAAATTAACATTCGAAAATTGCTAAAAATAGCTGTGTCCTTTAACACACATTTCTAGCTAAATATTAAGGCGCTATTAGAGTTTGAACGCTTAAAAAAACGGCTATTTTTGGGAATTTTTTCTGGGCATGCTGTTAAAAATATTGAAATAAAACTTATTGGGGATGATAAATCTAGTCTTTATTTACATACAAACATTTTTTTTTATTGATTTTACTACATTTTTATGTCCAAAAACTGCACTTGAATAAAGCACTTCGAAAAGTAGGAGGCAAATGGTCTCCATCATATCTCAGGAACGGCTTGTCTGACACCAAAAAAACAAAGTGCGTTAGATTAAGTATAACGTCAGGTAGGTAATGACGCTTGGATATTAATTTTTATCGATAAATAACAAAATGGCGGATGAAAACAGAAAAAAAAATAAAAAAACACGTTTTTTTCACTGTTTTTTGTACAAAAAATATATTAAAAATATAATATAAAATCAAAATTTTAACTTCGTAGAGCGTTAATTTCTAGGAATATATATGTAGAATATGTGATTTAAATTTCATAAGGATCGGTCAAGTAGTTTTTGAGATCTCGTGGAGACCAATTTCAAAAATGGTGTTTCGAGAAAAACGTGTTCAAAGTTTTTGGCGCTCAGGTACGCGCGCTGAGGTACTCATGTAAAGGACGCTGAAAAAGACACTTAAACTGCTCCGATCGTTATGAAATTTTTGCACAACCATATTACATGTATATACTTTCGAAAAATGAAAAAAAAATCGATTTCTCAAAAGTGTCAAACTCTAATAGCCCCTTATTATATTAAAGGAAACAAAAATGATTTAAATTAATCGAGTTGTTAGGATAATCAATGATCGATTGATAATGAAATCAAAATTAAAAGTTGGAACCTAATTTCATGTTATTTAGGACCTAATTTCACTAACAATTGAAAAAAAATATGTTATAAAAATTCATTACGCCGAAAAAATCATTTGCATTGCACGTGTTTTAGATATTTTACGATATTTTGAATTGTTGTGTAAATTATGTATACTCATTATTTATATTGAGATTTTGTAGGGGATGATCAATTATATGTAATTGATTCCTCTTATTTAATTAAAAAAAAAAAATGATGAAATTTGATTATAAGGAAGAAGCCTCGGACCTATCAATGAATAAGGAATTTCCGCGCGAAACGTAATTTTATGTGAGCCCAACACACCCGTGAAGTGGTGGGTTAAGGCTCGGGGGCGCGGAAGGCAGTAGCATAGCTCGAGCTTTGCTCCAACCGTACGGCCGACGAAAACACACCTGGGGAGCGTTTAAATGGGTTTTATATATAAATAAAAAATATACGTATACATAGAAGATATAGACCATTTTGGTGTCACTACATATAGCAGTTAGTCGTAGTTACAGCCGCGTAGAAAATTTTATCCCAGCCGTAACGTGGCTCATACGTCTCTACATTCGTTTTTAGTGTCGTCGTAAATTACCCCAGGAAACAATTTAGAAGAGAAATTAAAAGGTACAGAGATTCCAGTTGATGGGGATTTAAGAAGGTTTTTTTTGATAAAGCATACACGTAAAAGAGGCATTGTCGGTAATTACGAAAACAATTATATCCATTTAAAAAACAATCAACAATTTTTTAAAATAAAAATAAAACTTAATGCAAATAATTCAGGATCAAGAAAACTTCTACAAATTCAAGCTTTCGTTCTTTAAATTATTGAAAAAAATTAATTTTCATGTCAAATTTTGGTACAAACATTATTTAAATTATAACTATACATTCTTCATCATTTTCGTCGTTTTCGAAACGAAGGTTGCTTCAAATAAACATCTGATTTTTAATAATCGAGGACTCTGACTCAGCAAAAAGGAGTCTCGTTCCTATTACAATTGCAAGTAAATCTCATTTATAGCGAGAAATTATTCGCTTTAAAAAATATACGTATATTCAATTTCATTACATCTGCAGTCATAAAAAATGGAGGTAAAGTGCATTTTTCCATAATAGTGGATCAGAGACAGCGGATTCTGCCACTTAGGAGGTTTTGCGGAGTGCACATATTTATATGTGTATAAGGACGAAAGGGTTTATCGAAAAACGGTTTAAAAGCTTGGATTTCACTGACCAAGCACGTATGATTTGTACACAAGCATTTTCAGGTGACCATGAGAGCAAGGAAGAGAGAGTGCGATTTTTTTTTATTATCATTTTATATATTAAATTCATTTCTCTATTTTTCCTTACTCCCAAAGTTTCACTATTGCATATCTCGCCACCGTACTTATATAGACACACGTTCCTGCTTCTGACAAAAAGAAATGAAGAGGGTGGCGCGGTGGGGCAGGGAGCAAAGTTCACAAGACGACTCTGAATTCCCCCTTGGCCCAGCAAAAATATCATTCTTTTCTTACTCCCTACCACTTCTGTCGTGATGGCAGCCGCCTCTTTTCTCGGACAAGCTTTACATTTTTGATTACTTTTATTCCATTTCTCTGCTTCCAGAAAAATTTTGTACATGGGTCTTCACGTGTTACGATGTTCATTTAAACACAATTCCTAGTTTTTTTCAGTTTTTTCACATTTTGTACATATAATGTGGCATTACGGTTATTAAAAGAGAATTTTTTTGTGGTTTTTGAAAAATAAATTCAAATTGGTATTTTTATAGAATTTTCTTTGCAAAAAATGATTGAAATCGTGTATATTTGGTAGAGTAAGATTATTTTATTCGAAAAACAAAAAAGTTCCGATTTTGGATGCCATTTGGAAAAACCGACAAAATCATTCAAATTTTATTATTTCTGTAGATAGCGAAACTCGTCGCTATTTTTCGATAATTCTCCTCGTCGAAAAGAGTTATCGAAAGATTTTTAAAGCAAGATATGAAATTCAGTGATATACGAAGTCAGTTTCAAATCTAATTTGAATTTACCCTAAAATGAATTTTCGTGGTCCAAAAGCTTTCTGTAGATTCGCAGGTTCGTCCTTCTTCCGCAACTTCTGTTCCGACCGTCACAAAGCAGATCTCATCACTATTCATTTACGTAGATTCTCGTTGCTTTATGTCCCTCGACATCTCAACCATTTTTTTTTCTACTTATTTTACAATTCCGGTCGAGAGTCTTGCACGTACATGTAAGAGAGAAACGTGAGTAGTACTAAGTTTCAATCGAATTCTTTTGATAAAGCGTTGTCGAACGCATAAAAACACATATGACATTGTTTCTTGATTTCAAAAGATTGTATTTTCCTTTCGACTATATTATTTCTTCTGATTTTTGATCAAATTCTGCACAGAATACAAAATATAGGGAATGAAATATGAACTATAGATAAATACACATGTGTATTTAATGGACTCGGGACATATGACCGTTTAAAATGTACTCACTTGGTTTTGTGCCACGGACCTGATGGTCTATTTACACGAGCCACACATATGTATGTACTCTTCTCTATAGACTCAAATTCGTGTACTTTTTGCCATACAAGGGACTACTTAACAATTCCGTGAGTGTAGCGGCCGAATGAGTAGACTGCAGGTGCTTTCATCTCGAACGGTGTATCACAGAATGTCTCACCAACTGATATACATTACTGGTGTATGGTTAAAACATCGCAGTAGGCGAACGTGAGAGATGGACAGAGACAGAGGGACGGCTTAGAGAGAAAGCAAGACAAAGTGGAGAGGGTGGCATGAATGAACTTAAGGATGTTGCGTGAGCAAATCATAATAAAAATACGATCAGCTGAGAACTTTGATTCCACCAAATAAAAGAAAAAAAACAATTTTTCCACTACTTTTGTAGAAAATAAAAAATTTCTAGCTTTAATCAAATTTCCATAATAACGTACGAACATTCTTCAAAAATTCGTATGTTCTGTGGTACAAAAAAACTTGCTAAAATGCTTAATAATTTCGAAGAAAAAATATATGCGAAACTGTGGCTGACCAGAATCGACCACTGGTCTCTTTTAACATTTATTACGCTTATAAATACCGGAATAAAACTTTGTATTTCTGGACTAAAATCCACAAGGTTGTATAATTTTGGTAGAAAAATCATGGACATTTTTGTTTCGTCTCTTTCGACGAAAATGTTGAGAGATTATCTGAGAAACGATCGAGCCGTCTCTCCGAGCCATCGTATTATTACCAGCACTTTCGAAGCCTGAAACTTGGTTCCATTCGATATAATTTCGAGCAAATAAGAAAGAGCGAGAGATAGTGGAGGGATAGAGGTCAAGTAGAGCGTGAAAAACTTTGTGGAAAAGTTTACTTCGACGGGCTAAGAGGAAAACCACCGAACGTAGGTATATATATGACAGCCTTATAGAAAATCTAATGGTAGCTCGTGGTGAATTTTATCCTTTCGATTTTAGTTCGCACATCCCAACTCCACCATTTGCCCATCCTAAATACCTCTTTTCCTTTATCCCTTTCTCTAGATCCCTAAAAAGTACCAGAATAAGTTTCGTGGCTGAGAAAGATATACACTTACATTTTTTGAATATACTAAAAATGTATGTATCTTGAGCCCCAAAGAAAAGGACTATCCTGACAACGTATCGAAGAACGTCTTTCTTATACATCTCAAGTTCTTTGTACTCTATGTCGACAGGGTCGAATCATCCACGCGCATAAAACATATCAGTACCATTATAAAGAGTAGGAAGGAGAAAATGTAAAGGAGTCACACCTCAATGATGCTCGCAGACAAAAACGAGAATTTTTCAATTTTTCGAGCCCTCCTCTAGACACGATATCAAACGATTTCGATTATCTCACACTTCATGTACGTGTACACCGCGGTCTACTGACAAAGGAAATTCTCTTCTCACCGAATTTCCTCGCACGAGTACTCGAGAAGACACGGAGAATTTATAAAAAATATAGTAAAGCATGACTATGTTGGATTAATCGATTTTTAATTAAATCAAATTTGGATTAATATTGAACAAATCTTGGTACAGATCCAATGGAAATAATTCATAGGGCAACAAGATATTTTTTAATCAAGGAACATATTTGCATTATCAAGTTTTTATAGTGTATTCGTTGATTTTTTAATCAGTCCATATATTTTTAACTCTCGACTGCCCGCAGGGCAAAAAACGGGAGTTATGCGTTTTTACTGTTTTTTACTTGTTCAATGTGCAACAAAACTCTACAAACGGGCCAGAGGAAAAGAAGAACTTCCGTGGATTCTCCTTCGCCCATACACACAGACGCACCTTCATATTTTCCGGACATTAGCGCGCTTCCTGTACAGGGTGCGGACCTTATAGATAGAAGCAGACTGTAAGAGTGAAATGGAAGCAAGAAGGAACGGCAAATACCTATAAATTATGCAATAGCTTCGTTCAGATCACATGGATAGGGTAAGGACGGAAATGCACTCATATAAACCTCCACTGGGAAAAGAAACGTGTTGAATCAACAAATTTCATTTTGTTCGTTACAATTTTGTTGGTTCAACAATAATAATGTCATGGTAAGCGCATATGTAGCTCAACAAACAAATTAAGTGAGTGAAACAATCAAATCGTTTGGTTGCATCCGTTTAGTTGCGTCAGTACGCTACGACATTGTCTTAACTAAACAAAGCTGTTGAAACAACTAAATCTGGATTTTGGTTGACCAAATATATGATTAAGTGAACAGACTTAAAAAAAAAAATCGTAGGTCCCGTTCAACTAAAATTTTAGTTGTGTGAACTGAATCCTATGGTCTCATGGACAGAATAATTGGTTGAAGACACTAAAGTATTTCAACAAACTAGGTTTTGTTGTGTAAATACGTTTTGATGATATTATCGTAACTAAATGGGTTGTCGAAAGAATTAACGAACGTTCGAGTAGCTTCTGGGTTCGACTACCGCGTGGCGCAGAGCGCCGAGACTTTTCTCGCATACACAGTGGCCTCTGGACGGACATAAATTGTGGAAGTCGAGAAAGATTAGACGTTCCAACCGATTCTGATCCAGAATTAGGTAGCGAATGTTTATAACTGCCACGGGTCACATTCCCGTGAGAATTCATTGGAGTCTAATGACTCACATGGTCAACTGGTTTCTCATCGTAATTGATGAGAAATTAGTAGAATGCACATTTTTGGATTGTAAGAGGTTCAATTATGCATATTTGGAAATCACACAAAAAATTTAATATTAATTTCTTTAAAATAAATATTCGTTGTTTATTTGATTCAAATAAAGAATTATTTGACTTAATTAAATAATTATTTACTTTAATATTTTATTTTAATATTTAAATTTTCAGTCAGAAACAATTTCAGTGTTTCAGTCAGGGAAACAAAATATTTAGTTCCATTGACTCCGTTTTGTAATTTGAAATAAGTGGATTATGTTGTATCGTGAACGGAATGCTTTGTTCGCCCCTCGTGACCGCAGGATTTGTTGATTCAATAAAACTTTTGTTGATTCAACAAATTTCTTTTCTCAGTGCCCATGGGAAAAATAAACTTATATTTGAAATATATTTTGCATTATATAAAAAATATATTCCGCGCATATAAAAAATACATATTTTTATACGTTTCATATATACAAGTATAGAAATAATCGTTTTTTATTTATGGTTTAGTCGATTTTCGTATGTTATAAATATACACTGAAAACCCAATTTTGTTGAAATATTCAAATATTTTGTTGGACGTATTCAACAAAATTATTTCGTCCAGGCAACCAAATTTTCAATGTTTCAACAAAGCTTAGTTCAACTGAAACGAAACTTCGTTGAAACAATAAAACATTTTGTTGGCTAGACAAAATAGTTTTGTTGAACGTATCCAACAAAATATTTAACTGCTTCAACAAAATTGACTTTTCAGTATATATTTTGAATATATTATACTATCACTACTGATATTTTTGAAATACTTTTTTCATATATTAAAAGTATATTTTTTTTTCTATTGAAAATAAATCTTTTTTACATTAAAAATTTTTTTTCTACATACTTGTGTAAGTATTTTACATTTTACATATACAGAAGTGTGGAAAATGCTCTTGTCTCCAAGCGCATTCTGCACAAAATTCAACCCGAGGAATATGCACAAAAAAATTTGCAAAAAATGTGCTCCAAAAAGATTTTTCAATATGTGAATAATGTATTTTCAATGTACGAAAAAAGTATTTTTAATATAGAAAAAATGTATCTCTGATATATAAATCGGCAAAATCATCTATAAAAAAAAATACATCATTCATTTTATATATATGAAACTTATAAAAATATGGATTTTTTATATCCACGGAATATATTTTTTATATGATGCAAAATATATTTCAAAAATATTTTTTTTCCATGGGGGAACACAATCTGGTTAGTTGCTTCGACTGCTTTACGGGCTCGATTTGGATGACGAAATTATGAGGAGAAAAGTCCTGAGGTATTTTCTTCTCCGATGTAGTGTTGATGGATGTTGACTAACATTAAACAATTATTAATATCTCATCAACGTACAATGAAGGAAGAAGTTCCTAAAGATCAATGACTTTATGCAGAATTTCGGGATTTATTCATCCTGCAAACTTTTAATGCAATTTCTAAGACAGTTTGTACACATGTTGCAAAAGTGAACTTTCGAAAGCGTGAAGATCGTGCTGCTCCATGTTACGTTGCTGGTTCCAAGCGTTGCGGGATTTTCTCGTAGACTGGCGAAAGCAGGGTTTCTTTCTTGAGGCGCTCAGGGAAAATTGCTGTTACGAATTCTGAAGACGATGCCTCTTTTCCTGCGCTATTTTTTTCTGCTCATAGCTAGAATGCGAGCATCAGGTTTCATTTGATTTGATGCCACGTTTTACCCATAGACACAAACACGTCCATATATACGCATGTGTTCGTGCTGGGCACTTAACGAAAGTAAAATATCTTATCTATATATTAAGAAGTTTTTCCTTATTACAACAAATTTACGATACAGACTTTTGAATTTTTTAGATTTCAATAGCACAGGTGGTTATGCTCCTTTTCAAGTAGAACACGTAGAGCTCGAAAAAGCTTTCCAAGATTATCGAAACCTGATGCCGAAATGATACGATAACTTGATAACTTATCCTTGTGTGAATAATTAATTGAGGTTTTGAGTTAAAAAAAAATATTATCTTGGATAATATAAATACATTACAACGAAAATAAAATAAAGAATAATTATCGATGAAAAACCACAAAGATTTGTGATGAATTTGGTGATTAAAGCTGTTAAAGTTACACTTTAAAGGAGAAAGTGTCGTAGGCATGAGATGGCTTTACAAGCAAGTTTATGGGTCGCTCGTGCCCATCGTTATACACACATTATGTATTTTATGCAAGCCTAGAACTGGCGCACGAGAAATTCTCTTTCCCTCTCAACTTCTCCCCTCTCTCTCTCGCACTCTCTTTCGCGAAGGGATTACTTTGATGTTTGCAAACGGCGGTTATTTGCCTTTCAACCACCCCCTAACGCCCTGCATATAGCCACCACAAGCTACAAGCTCTTGAACCATGCAGTTGTGGTCCTCGAGCTTTTCAAATCGTTTTGCACATACACGTGCACACCAATATGCCACGTTCCAACTGTGATTTTGGGTAACAGCCTGATTACTATATTTATAAATGGATTGATAATAAGTTATCAATAACATGTCATTGATAATTACTAATATACATTCATTATAATTTATTCATCCGTAGAGAAATATAAATTAAAATATATTTATGAGTGAATTAAACATTTTCACATAGATTTGGAATATTCAAATTTTCTGAGTTAGCAAAAAAAAAATGACAGTGTGATGCAACGAAATCGCGCATGCATTATTTTTAAATTACTAAAAAAACTCTTCTTCCTTTACGACAAAATAAACCTGCTCAAAAAATGATAAAAGAAATGAAAATCCCTTGATAAGACAAAGTCAAAGCCAGTATTTTTCTAGTGATGCAACATTATTAATTTGAAAAATAATGAAGAAAAAATCTTTCAAGTGCAGGGCGTAATTAATAGGGCTTGAAAATGTTGTCGATGAGCAAGGGTATTGATGCACAAAGTCTCGTACGTCAGCGTCATCGTGTAGTCGTTGTAACGAAGAAAGTAACATTTAGGCATGTATAGTATGAGGAGATGGTCGATGAGGTATTTCAGTACAGTACAGGCAGGCCCTTCTTCAATCAGACCTCTTTTTACTCTCTCGTTCAATTTTCCACTAATGAATAACGTTAAAGTATTTCGTTGATGGCTCGAGGGTGTATGAGTGAACGTTCATACAAGAATTCGCCTGCGAGTCCTGCTCTTCGCTCTTACTTACCTCAGCCTTTTTGATTCTTGTCGTTTTTCCTTTCAATCCTTTCACGCCCTGAGGCTAAATTTGCTCGTCTTCCTCGTGCGGCTTTTATTGCGAAGGATCGGAAGAAAGAAAAAGAGGAAGGGAATGTCTTTGAAGATATCTCGCTTTTTTCCCCTTTGACACTCTCCTTCTTTTTTCTCCTTTTCCTCTTTCTCTCGGCTTCGTAAAATATACATTTCTCAGACACCAGCTAGTCTCACGTCTCATATCGCGAAAAGGAAGGAAAATAACCCGAGGAGCGTAACCCTATCATTCGAAATTACATTCATTGGTACAAAGAAATCTCTCGTTTCCTGCTGCATATAAACGACCCTCGTGTGACACTGCATCAACATAAGAGATTCTTCATTTCTATTGGATCATTCAATGAACCATCAGACCCGAACACGATCACGAAAAAGGCTACATTTCGAGAGCTAAATGTGTTGACGCTAAATATTAGATTATCCGGGCCTCAAACTCCGGGACAAGTCGATTAGGAAAAAAACATTTGTTAGCGTTTTCATTTTAGATTCAATCAAACATGAATTTTGTAATTACTTAAGGGGTCTACCCTAATTAGACGGGCAAAAAAAATACTATTTTCACGAATTTTTTTGACCGGTATAAATTATAAATATGGATATAAAAAGTGTTAAGCCTAAAAAATATACTCTTAAAATGCACAAAAAAATTTTTTTCATATTTATTTCACTCAGTTTTTGTACACAAAAATGGGGGAGAAGACAGGTCCAAAAAAAAAGATGGGTGTGCGCCGTTGATGAAATCTCTAGAATGGATGATCTGGGGGAAAAAAATGGTTTTAGATTCATTAGGTAAATGGCTATAGCGCATATCATACGATTTTTGATTTTTTAAAAAATGACAAAACGGCGGCCATTTTTTCAAAAACTACGAAAAATCACGTTTTTTTCATCGTTTTTTGAAAAAAAAAATAGTTACACCCAAAATTTCAAAATTCGTGTGATATGCGCTATAGCTATAGTCATAAAGAACATGTGGTAAAAATTTGGTGAGGGTCAGTTGAATAGTTTCGGAGATTTTATCAACAAGCCGTCCAAAAATGTCATTTTGAGAAAAACGCGTTTAAAGTTTTCTTTAACGAAAAATCGTGAAAAAATCTTACTTACGTCTAATCAGCGATGCCTGCACCATACATTATGCCTTCAGTTTCTTCATAGTGCCCATTCTCATCCAAAATTTCCTGCCTTCGTTTCATTCTGGCTTCCTTAGAGGCATCGCTGCTGCGGCGGTTCGCAACTTGTATACGTGTTCTGTCACGGTCAGCGACGAACTGCACGGCGGTCGGGCCGATTTTGACGCTCATTACTTCCAAGATTTTTAATACTGGCTGTAATCCCTCGTTAAAAATACACGAAGCTGTTCGACACGCTATTTCAACCATATTTTTCCGCTAAATATGTGTTTGGGAGCCATTGACCAGACGCAGTTGTTGAAAGATTCGTTATTATTCTGCGTGTTTCGGCCGAGGCATCTTTCAAGTAGTTCTTGTGTTGTCAAATCATTGTAGATCGGTTTTAAAACTTCTTGAACATCTTTAGTGAGAGCAGGAGGATGTTTGAACTTATGAACAGAATTATTTTTTACAGCTTTCTTGTATTTACACCAGGATTCAGAACAGTACGAATGCTGTGGATTGCTGTCAGTTGAGATCTTATGATAAAATCCTGCCCAGATCTCCTTGCGCATTTCTTCCACGGAATCGGAATGTCTTTGAATTGCTAAACCATAGTTTTTTGACAGTTCTTTCATTAATTTGATCGTTAAATCCTGAGTTTTTACAACCGGAACTTTTTAACGACGGTTTTTTTCTTTTTCGCGACAACTGTTCGTGCTGCACTTTTTTTCGGTGTTGACGGTTGAAAATTTCAAACACGACTAATGTAGAGAGAACGTTTTCTTGGATTCTAGTTACTTCTTGCTTCGAAAATTCTAATGTAGAGGTCTCCTTCGAAGAATAACTACCGCTCCGAGCGGTGCGTACCCTAACGCGCTCAGGTAACAAAGTGAGCGTCCCTCAAAAGCACACGTAGACTGCTAGGATCATCATAAAATTTTAGTATGATACTTTTAAATATGTATACTTTCGAAAAATGCAATAAAAGAAAAATCGATTTTTTGAAAATTCTAATTAGGGTAGACCCCTTAATCCATACGGCCGTTCTCTATTTTCAATGTTGGCAAATAAAAGTATTGAGTAGACGAATTTGGAAAAATTCTTATCATCCGATTTGTAGAATTTTCTAACAAGTTTTTTGATCGAATGAATTTTTATCATAGGAGAATGGTGGAGGGGATAAAGGTCCCCAAAGATTTAGAGCTCTCGATTTATTGACATGCTATAAGGGTCAGTTGTTTGAAACAAACGGAAAAGGGTCAAACGTCAGAGCTTAGCCGAGAAATGATGCGCTAGGAGGAAAACGTGTCAATTAATCGAATTTATCTCAGTCTCTAACTCGCTGAGATTTTTTTCTCATCACTACTCTGACATGTATTGACTTTTCTAGTAAGTTAACTGGCACTTGACGTTACCTCTACTGCATGTGCAGTCGATTCGTGAACTATTGATCGATGTTGAAGATATATCGAATTCACCAACAGAGGAATGCTTGTATCTGTTTTATGCCACCTAGTCGTGAAGATATATTTACCAGGGTGTCCTGAATGTTGAGTCAAATGTGTATTTCGAGTCTGTATGAATAAATTGTGTAATTTGGGCCAAAAAAGTTTTAGTCATTCTTATTTCTGTTTCATGATCGCGGAGATGTTATTTTTTGATTAGCAGTAATTAATCTAATGCGCATTTAAGAGAAAAGAAGTGAACGGCACCAAAGCATGCCTTGCGATGTTTCCATGCAAGTACGTGAGCAAATTCTTCGCCTTTCCTGCTTGCGCTCAACTGGCCATGGACCACGATCTGGTTCCGCCCATTTCATCGTCCTCACGTATCGAAACATCTAACTGGATTTTTGGAACACCCTATGAACATATAAAATGCACACCCCGTGCATAGAGATAGCTACAATCGCGTCAATGGGTATTTTCATGGAACGAGGTCAATGATCGATTAGGCGCGAGAAACTTCAACATATATATTATATTTATTCGCTTATAACCAGCATATAGATAACAGTAACTATTCTTTCCTCGTGCACAATTTTGTTACCTTGATTGGCTGCATCACCGATAGTCAACACCGCTCTTCGAATTTCGCGCAATAATAATTGTTTTGCTTCATTATCGTGACGGTCGGAATCTGATGCAGCCGGGATAATTAGCTACGATGCAATTATCTCACGCGGATCTATATTGCGTAAGTTCCATTTGAAACGTTAGAGAAACTGTGAGTGAACAAGAGAGAAAAAGATGGCGGGGAAGCAGGGCACAGTTGCATTGGGTGCACTGCGGTTGCAATGGTTTTGTTACTATTGTTGTTATCGTTATTTTTGAGCCTCGCTGAAACAATATACGATTATCTACACGGTTCGGGAAGCGAATAAATGAGTGTACTGGAATTGTATCGTTAATTAAATTTATTTTATACATGGGTCATTTGAATTTTGGGTAAAACCTTTACATTTTGTAGCTGCTTGAATTCCTTGTGGTTTTCATCTATTTAAGACGTTCATTCTTTTAATTTTTCTTCGCGTTTTCAATATTCTTTGAATAATAAGATGAGATATTTCTTGTGTACTTTTGAAATTCAATCATTTTATTAAATATATGGATTATAAAGCTCCGATTAAATGTTTTGTTACAAAACAAAAGAAATATAACTATCGATTACAATCAAGACTCATTTTAACCCTAAAATCCTGATTGATATTAACCTTTTTTTGGTGCAGGGTAGAAAGTATGAAAAATAGGATTACATTCATGTGTGTACGAAATTCGAAACGAGTATTGCGCCTGTAATAGATGTTGGATATTATATCGGGGACTAAAGGATATTCCTTTGACTCTTGACTTTCAAAACAAGCCTGCGAATCGTCCCTCGTGGAATCTTCTGAGCTGTACACTTCGTATACTCAAAAATGTGCTCAGTCACAGAACCTGTTCAGGTCACATCACGCGCTATATATAATGCACATATCCTCAATGGAATATCCTGATGGAGGAAAAATTCAATAAATATTGAAAGTAGTTGCGCGTGGAGCAACATGAAAATATACTGTGTGACATGCGAATAAATTCGCGTCGAACATTTTAAAAATATCAAAAAACTACATGTGTGTACGCAAGTATATTATGAATTAAATACATAATTCAATATTTAACTAGAAAAATAAATGATCTTATATCTAGTTTTTGTACACTCATTCATTTCACACGAACCAAGAAAATTCTTTATGAGAGAGCACGACATGACGGAATAAGACACTCAAAGTGAACAGTATATAGAGATTCCGAGTAGAGGTAACGAATGAAAAGCGCGAGATGAGGGTGTTCGCGTGTAGCTTATATTGTTCGAATGTGACAGAGAATCGATGGGAATCCGATAATACTGTTGGGAGAATGCATCGTGTGTTTGCTTTAAATGGATGAAAAAAAGAGAAGCGATGGAAAACTCGAAAGGAGAATAGGTTGAAGCACGTTGGCTTTTTTTATCCGATTTTGTCAAACGAAGCCAATTCCTGGTCCCTGCAACCGAAATAACGAGAGAGAGTGAAAGAGTGTGTGTGTGTGTGTGTGTGTGTGTGTGTGTGTGTGTGTGTGTGTGTGTGTGTGTGTGTGTGTGTGTGTGTGTGTGTGTGTGTGTGTGTGTGTGTGTGTGTGTGTGTGTGTGTGTGTGTGTGTGTGTGTGTGTGTGTGTGTGTGTGTGTGTGTGTGTGTGTGTGTGTGAGAGAGAGAGAGAGAGAGAGAGAGAGAGAAAAGAAAAAAGAATGCGGAAAAAGCAAAAGTTTACAAAAAAGAATAAGACAAAGAGAGAAGAAGAGACAAAAGAACAGAAATCAAAGAAAAAACGAAAGGGAGGAGTAGTAACCGAGAGGGTCGTTATGTTCATGATGTATATATACAAAGGCCCTGTCTCGAAAAGCAGCAATTCGCGATTTTCTCTCAAAAAGCTCAAGAGTTTGTATCTATATAGAAAAGGTGACAAAAAGAAGGAAGCGTACAGTGCATAAGGAGAAATAAAAAGAGGAGGGGTACACCGAGAGAAAATGCAGGGAGTATGTGATTGAGGCCAAAAAGGGTGATACAAGGGACAGGAGTGAATATATAGGTTGAGAGTGAGTCTTTTCTATCATTGATGAGAGAGACAGAAAGAGAGAGAGGGAGAGAGAGAGAGAGAGAGAGAGAGAGAGAGAGAAGGAGCGAGACCAAAAAAAAAGACTAGATGCAAGTTAGGAGGATAGAATCGTACACGAATCAGGGCCAAATCCTCCTGGGGCTGGTTTGAAGGTTCGAGCGCAGCGGACGATGTGTATAGATATATACAAGGCAATCTAACAGCCAATCCCTCTTTCTTTCTCTGCCTGCACCATCGGTGAAATAAAATAAGTCCCAAGCGTGCTTGATGGGCCACTCGCCAGAATTTCAGCCTATGATTTCTTGAATGCTACACTTCTTATTTTCTTCGCTCAATCTGCCTCTCTCCTTCTTTCTTGCACACACCTGCTGCCTATGTATGTCATGCGAGTATATAAAAAAACTGGAAAGAACTCAATTGCCTGCTTATTAGAGCACGTCGTATATAGAAAGTTAAAAAGTTTTTAATACTTGATTAAAGTATTTTATGTCAAGGTTATACCCATCGATGTAAATGAGACCGAAAACGCTTTGCATTTTTTTATTTCGGCTGCGAATATTCTTACGTATGAAAGAATATGACAGTTATGTTGGGGGTGTATGTAAATAAGCATGCAGGGATTTCACATACATTTTAGGATCACATGTCATGTAGGCGATGCCTGGAAATAAGGAGATGTTCATATTCAATTACTAGTTCTTTTCAATATCTTCTGAATTGCGTTATATGTGTATTGTTTATTTGTCCCATAACGAAACTGGGGCTTAATGAATCAATCAATCCATTATGTTTTTGTTCCTATTTTTGCCATTTTTATTGATTTGCATCTCTTTTCATTTTTTTCATTCTCTGATTCTCTCTCTTCGTTCTCCTAATTTCCTTGTCGATACCATTTATTTCCTTTTTTCCTTCCTCCTTGTCCTCCATTCTATTTCGTCTTGTTCCTTTTTCTACTTCTTCCTGTATCTGCTTCTTCCTGTCCTTTTTTCAACACCTCTCCTTTTTTCTCTTTCATTTTCTGTTCCGTTCGTCTATTTTTTTATCCCAATTCCTTCTTTTCCTTTTATCCATCCTTTTTCCCATCAGCCAACATACTTGTAATTATTAGAGCAAACGATGCGATATACGCGAATCGATCGCGATCTCTGAACAAACGAATCGAATCTCCCCGACGAACGGCTATTTCATTTTTTTTCTTTAGTCTTTTTTTCATACAATTTTATCCATCCACTCTCAACCGTCTATCTTTTTCGTCGCTGACAAATTGGAGATTGAACGACGGAGACACGGCTTTTCATGCAATAAAACTCAGCGTATAAACCCAGAGATCGTGAGACTCAACACACTCGGTATCATCTGCTTCGACAATTGCGTTGATGTAACTGCCACTCTATATAAATCTACAATCTAAATATAGTATATTTTATGCACCTCGAATAATCGAATTGAAATTCCGAATGAAGATATATACAATTCTATTACATACTATGTTTTCGTACTTAATTTATAAACATACATATATACATAAAATTTTCAATGATTTCCGCCACGTCCAGTATTAATTTAACACTTTGTCCTCTCTCGTAAACCGTTTTACGGTATTATATTAATAAATTAATCCTGAAACGTGGGGAAAGAGATGAATGTGGAGCAAAAGTGTAATAGTGACGAGGTAAATTCGCAAGGATGCACACGAGGATTTATATATATATATATATATATATATATATATATATATATATATATATATATTATGTGTGTTTGCGGATGTTCATTTGCTCCAAAATTCATGAAACTTGGCGCTTATAGCTGTGACAAGTGCCGAGAGTATCCTCGTTTAATATTACTTACTATTTGTGTATGTAAATGTATGTATGTATAGAAAAAAATACGGATGCACGAAAGATTAGAAAAGGTATATATAAATACATGAACATCTACTACTCGTGCAATAATTGCAAAGTTAATGACGCTTAACTAATTTGTTGGGACATCTGTGCACACAGAAACTTTCGACTCATTTCCACCGCGTTGCTCCATCACTCGTAACGATTTATAAAGTAGAACATGCATTATCTCGTAATTTAACAGTCGGAAATGATATAAAATTTCAAATATTGGCAATCATTTGATTCCATTTGTAATCCAAACAAGTTATTGATTAATTTTTTTATTTATTACTTTTACTGTACACGTTATATATGAACTAATGGGCACAATACTTGGAAACGGTTAGAGACAGGTCTCCTTGCCACATTGTAATTGGTAACTTCAAGTGCATATAGTGCATCATTATTTAGTAAAGTTTCAAGTGCATTTCGAGTACTTGCATTACGGATTGAAACATCTAAACTACACTGGAATCTCGTGCATGTGTACAAGCAGAATGTGAAGGAGCCATTAGCACTGCTTTGTTAGCCAGTTATTTGCCATTTGGCATAGACCTGGAAACGTTCAATTTAAGCTGAAAAGTTTTTATTTCTACAAGAATTTCTTGGACCACCAAATGCTGAGCCAATAGCAATTGAACGAAACAAAATATCAATGTACCTAAGATGGTTGGCTTGATTACTACAAGTAAATGTTTTATTTCATTCGAATACTATGTATAATTACATTAATCGTCTCGAAATATTGATTTAAAGTTTTGACGATTAATTTTCAACTGATGAATGGAAGGTGTTAATTTGTGAGCAAAAAATATTCGGTATAAAGGTAAATAAAATGAACCTAGGGCATATCATTTTAGAAAAAAAAGAGCGACTCATCAAGGAGATAAATATACAGAAAAATATATGAAACAAGGGAGTTTGGAGATTGAGATGAAATAAAAATTAGTAGATAAAGGCTATAAGGAAAGAGAGAGACAGATTGATAGGAATAAAAGAAAAATTTTGCTGAGATTGTAGATTTCTGCTGCAACAAATTGGTTCCACACACTCGAGTCTCGTAACAAAATCCCCGGACGCGATTTCGAACGAATGGCACACATCTATAGTTGAAGGCTGATAGCTCTCTCTTTCTCTCTTTTTTGCTCTATACGCGATCTCATAGTCCTGCAGACGTGGTGCTGAATCCATCGAGTGTTTTCTGTGGATACCTAGTATAGAAAACTGACGAGGTTCTCTCAACCTTCTCTTGCCTCCTGTCCCCTGGCCGCTCAATTGCTCGCCCTCTCCCATCCTCGGGAATCGAACATCGACACCGAACCGCGAGCCTATGAAGAATAGAGGGTATGAGGAGAAGCTTTTCACTCACCGTCGAATAAACGTCGGTCAAAATAAACTCGACGATTTGTTGATCGATGAACCGCAGGCCACTCTACCTTTTCAAATATCTACCGCATTACTATGTATAGTATTTATTGGCGTGTATATCAATAGTCGCATTGTATACTACATTTATATACAATACAATCGAATGGAATGGGAGACTCCATTGCAACATATATTCGGTACAATTTCACTGTTAATTATCTCGACTCGATCGCCGGCACGCCATTTGAAAAAAAAAACAATACACATTTTTTTTACTGTGATGATTTTGATTGTTTTTTGATTAGAATTCCACCAGTTTTATATACATCAGAAAATCATTTTTTTCGATTATATTTCGTGGATGAAACGTTTATAAAAGTCGTAAAAAAGGATTGCTTCCAGAAATCGAATTGAGTTGATGTCGAATTGAATTCTCCTCGTTTTCGCAATAATTACTCGAATTTTCGTTGCATTTTTTTTTATTTGGGCTTTTGGGATATAACGAAATGAGAATAAAAAAGTGATAGCTAAGGAAATGTAGTTTTTAAATAAAAAAATTAGCGAGATTTTTTGCTTGCGTGAGGAAAAATGGTGGAATGGTTTTCAGAATTGAGTTTGTTCCATCTTTGAGAGGTGATAGTAGTTGTTTTATAGTATAAATGGTTTATTCACTTATATATAACTAGAGATAAAAGACGGAAATCACGTTACTCGCAGAGAGCACTTAATCTTAAACGAGCCATATAAATGTAATTTGGCTCGGACTGCCTTAGTGCAGATCCAGAATCAAGAATTGCATGCACATTCACAATTTACTGGTCGCACCCGGATCGGCTTAGGCATAAAGTATTTTCACTGTCTTACTTGGAACCGTAAAGAAAACGACTTATTTAAGACCGGGAAATTTGTGATGTACTCACACACATATTTAAAAAAATAAAACCTCCACTCGTCGAATTGTAAATCTACACAAATTTAAACGAAGATGCAATAATTTAATAGTGTTTACTTTTGTGTAAACAGCAGAGTTGCCAAATTTTTAATGAAAAAGTAATGCATTTATCATTACTTTTTTGTTCCGTAATCGAAATTATTTTCGTTAACCATAAAAATTAATTTGTTAATGGAGAATATTTCTATTAACCATTAAAATTAATTGGTTAATGGAGAATTTTTCCAATAACCATCAAAATGAATTGGTTAATGGAGAATTTTTCCATTAACCATTAAAATGAATTGGTTAATGGAGAATTTTTCAATTAACCATTAAAATTAATTGGTTAATGGAGAACTTTTTCATTAACCATTAAAATTAATTGGTTAATGGAGTTTTTTTCCATTAACCATTCAAATTAAGGGCTCTGTCTACTTTAGATGCATGAAAAAAACGCTATTTTTATTAATTTTTTTTAACAATACTGTTATGTTTATTGATATAAAACTTTATTGATATAAAGGCTTAACAAAAACATTCGTAAATTACAAAAAAAAAAAAAATTATTGATTTTAACCACTTTTTTAGTGTGAAAATGCCGGGTAAACAGGAGTCCTCAAAAAGTAGGTAGGTGTGCGCTGTTGAAAAAATCTGAATAACGGCCCATCTGAAACAAAAAAATTGAATGGTTTTAGGTTTAGTATGACAGTGGCTATACCCCGTACCTCTAATATTAATTTATATGCAAAAATAACAAAATGGCGGACAAAAAAAAATTAAAAAACGTGTTTTTTGTCAAAAAAAATAGTAAAAATAAAGATTTTGCAATAATTCTGGTACGGGATATAGCGATAAGTGTACAGAATATGTGGTTAAAATTTCATAAGGATCAGTTCAGTAGTTTCTGAGATTTTTTCAACAAGCGGTTCAAGAACGTTGTTTCGAGAAAAACGCGTTTAAAGTTTTAATTTATAATAAATCGTAAAAAAATTTGACTTACACTTAATCAGCAATGCCTGGACCATACATAATTCCTTCTGTCTCTTCCTGTAACTCAATTTCGTGCGATTTAGCCTTTTTCCGCTTTATTCTGCTCTCCTTAGAAGCTTCCAATGAGTGTCTGTTCGCAAAGTTGATGCGCTGGATATCGCGCGCACTGGCGAAACAATTCGCGCATTCACCGATTTTGATGCCCATTACACTCATTATTTTTAATTCTGGTTGGTACCCTTCATTGAAAATGCAGGCTGCAATATAACATGCAATTTCAACAATGACTTCGCCATTGAAAGTGTGTTTTGGCGCAATATTCCAGACGCAGTTGTTGTAACTCTCATTATTATTTTGGGAGTTGCCGCCAAGACATCTTTGGAGCAATTCGTCTCTCGTCAAGTCCTCGTAGATGGATTTCAAAACCTCTTGAACATCTTTAGAAAGAGCAGGAGGATGCTTGAAATTATGTAAAGTATTGGTGGCTTCAGCCTTGCGATATTTACACCAGCTCTCCGCTCCGGCCGGGCAATACGGTATACGCAGCGGTTGGGGTGAACAAGCGCGCTCAGGTAGCGTTCAACGTATGGAAAAATACCTTTAGAATGCTCTGATCTTTCTGAAATTTTCAGAGAATATTTTTAAATATATAAACTTTCGAAAAATGCAAAAAAAAAAAATTCGATTTTTTGAAAGTTTTAAAGTAGACAGAGTCCTTAATTGGTTAATAGAGAATTTTTCCATTAACCATTCAAATTAAATGGCTAATGGGCAATATTTCCATTAATCATTAAAATTAAATGGTTAATGTTTAACGGTAATCATTTCTATTGACCATTTAATGTTAATGATAATAACCGAGTACTCAGCTATTCGTAGCAGTTTTTGTCTAGGCTAAAATGACCCAATGGTGGTAACCGAGGTTTTTTCGGTTTCTAGTAGCGGGAGCGGTTTTGTTTCGGGTCAAAATGGCCCTATGGTAGTAACCGAGGTTTACTCTGTTCCATAATAACCGTAGTCATTTTGGTTTGGATCAAAATGACCCAATGGTAACAATCGAAGTGTACTCGGCTACCAGTAGCCGTAGCAGTTTTATTCCGAGTCAACATGATCTAATGGTAGTTACCGCGGTTTTCTCAGTTTCTAGTAGCGGGAGCGGTTTTGTTCCGGGTCAAAGTGGCCTTATGGTAGTAACCGAGGTTTATTCGATTGCTGGAAACGGTGGGAGTTTCGGTCTGGGTCAAAATGACCCAATTGTAGTAACCAAGGTTTACTTCGGCTACTGATAGCCCTAGCGATTCTGGTTTGGGTCAAAGTGGTCTAATGGTAGTAACGGAGTAATCGGTTACCTGTGGCGGAAGTACAATGGTAGGTTACTAGTACTCAATTGAAATGAAAAAATGGTACTTACGCGGCCGCATGCAAGCAAAACCGACACTTGCAATCCTAGCGCCATCTGATTGCGCGAGTAAAATATGACTCCTCTATAATTAAAGATTTTATTTTCTTAGGGTAGATAGAATAAAAGTTTTGTATCAACTGTGTCCGATTGAAATTTATGAAATTAATGCAAATTATTAGAGGAATAAATTTGGATCTGTATGAAAAAAGATTTCAGTCATTAAAAATAAGTTTGATTTTACAATCAAACTGTTCGAAAAGAAAATAATTGATTTAAAAAAAACATTTTAAGAGATAGTATATTACGCACCTAGGGAGGGAAAGTAGACTACTTCAAACCGCGGGCAGAATTGTCACCCGAGCCGAAGGCGAGGGTGACAAGCACGCGGTTTGAGGTAGTCTAATTTCACTCCCGTGGAGCGTATACTATTTTTCACCATACATGCCCCGAAAGTTCAACTTTCCGATTTCGGAAAGTTGAACTTTCGGTGCATGTGTGGTGAAAAATCATTTTTCAAACTAACAATTAAAAATCATAAGGATGATAATGATTATATTGATAAATAAAAAATTCGAAACTTATAGAAAAAAAATCATGTCAACAATAGTTTAGGAATAAAAAACTCGCGCAGTGTGTTAGAAATATTTGACTACTATTTTGGAGTATTTTCTTAAGGAATCTAAAAGAGGCTATATCTTTTTAAAAAATATTTCTTACGTCAAATACAAGGAAATCATTCAAAATTATAACTCCTACGCCGCGGTATGAATTGAGCGAACAGCGCTCAAATGTCTACAATATATATATTATCGCTAAGCAGATCATAGACTGCATATACTTATTATTGTAACAGTAAATATCGTTTAAGTAGTTAATGTGTCGCGTACCAGTAAAAAATGCGAGCATTATATCACGCTG